>VWZO01008147.1:149478-172202 GCA_013396975.1 Bucco capensis | reverse complement strand
CAGAGAGGTTGTGGATGCCCCATCCCTGGCAGTGTTCAAGGCCAGGCTGGATGTGGCCCTGGGTGAGCTGGTCTAGTGATTGGCATCCCTGCTCAGTGCGGGGAGGTTGGAACTGGATGATCTTTAGGGTCCCTTCCAACCTGGCCATTCTATGATCTATGATTATCCACTAAGAATATATGCTTCTAAAAATCATTATAAGGTCTCAAGTGTTTTTAAATAATTATTTCCAATGTTTGCTTATTTAATGGGCACACTTTACTTACATATTTCAGACAGAAAGTCACATGAAAGCATATTAAAACTGCATGTTACATCACCTAAAAATCAGGAAAGTTTGTCCTTACCTCTTTCTCCCTGCACCTGTGATTTACAAGCTCTAGACTTACAGGTCACATGTTTTTTTCTAAGCCCTTTCTTTTTTCAGCCAAAGAGTAAAAAGAACAGTAAATGGAAGGCAGCCTAAGTTTTTGTCTAGTTTTGGCAGCAGCAGATTTCTTTCAGAATCTTTATCAAATGGCAAATACGTAGAAGAAAAGGAATACAAATTTCTAGGAAAAAAACAAACCAACAAACAAAAATACCCACCAGCTTTCTTTTAACAAAACTTGAACTCTGCACTTATGATTTTCACAAAAGGGCTTTACCAGTTTATCTTCTTGTCACACACACACATGTTTATGATTCTGATGGCTTGAGGAGTGGTATATAATCATGGCTGGATGTTACCTTTGCACTATTAATGTTTCCTATTTTGATATTTCAGGACATCATTTACAAAGTGAAAACTGCTTTTAATAAGGAATTTGACATAGTTGCACAACAAAAGGAGCAAGAAATAGCACGAGTAAAAGAAAGAAACCTAAGGATCCAAGAAATCATGGCACAACTTGACCTTGAAGTGGAATTGTGGGAGCCAGCTCTCACAGATGATGAGATACCAGAGAGAATGCTCACTGTTCAGGATTCAGAGGTGTCTGAAAAATACATCTTTCTGTTTCATCCACTGAAATACAGTCCTCTGAATTTCTCATTTCCAGACATTTTGTGGAAAAGCCTTAAAACAGATGTGTCTGTGTAGTTAAAATAATTTTTCAGTTCCCTCTCCTTTTTAGGTAGAAAACTCTCAATAAGTCAATCTGAAATGAATAAAATGTATACAATCCTAAGTTATTTCTGTTAGAAGTTTTTAATTGCCCATAAATTAGATAGAAATTCCACCTGATCCTGACTATAAGATTCAATCCAGAGGTTACTTCCACAGACAAGGGTTTCTCTGCTTTCTCTGAGTACCATTTTGAAACTAAGTAGTTTTGAAATAAGTATCTAGGTACAAATGAATATGTAGTACTGTACTTATAAATAAATTCAAATGATAATTTATAAAGAAACACCATATTTCTTACACAATATATTCTACTGATCTCACCCACTCTTTTGGTTAGTCTTTCCCCACTTCTTTTTGCTCTCCCACCAGTCTATGTTATTCCACTGTCAAAAAAGTTAGTGCACAAAATACAACTAATAACAACAACAATGGTAGTTTTTATTTTATCATTTTCAAATATAGCTTTTGAAGCTGTTCAGAAGAACAGTTTTCTTCTTGAGGAATATTATCATAGAGCAGAGATACAAAAAGCACTAAGAACTAGTATTACACTGTCTTTCCAAATGTTCTTAGTCCATGTGATCATATTTGGTGAAAACCCTGATATGAACCTCACTTTCTTCCTTTAGATTAAAGTTGAAAAATACTTGACTCAAGAAGAGAGAGAGAAAGCAGAAATGCAGGCTAAGATTGAAATGGAAAGACGCCTTGCTGCTATGGTACGTAAAGTAGTATCCTTTTTACTGAGTAGACCTTTGTCTCTGGGTAGGCTTATTCAGTTATTGCTGCACTTGAATAGTCCAGTAATGTAGCATGGGAGAATGAATTTAAAATGGTAGATAATGATGATGTGTGCCTTTTCCCTTTTATTATTCCTTACAATCAGAACTACAGAGACCAGCTGGGGAAAGAAGAGATTTAGTGTTAGGCTCATCGTTTTAAAAAATGTGCCTAGTGACAAATATACTGTATCAGGTAACTGGGGAGTAGATACATTTCTAAATGCATGCTACTGCTCAGTCAAGAACTCTGTGCTTCATAAGTGTTCGTTGACTGAACAACCTCTGCTCTTCAGGGATCAGACTAGAATATCATAATGCTTTCCTCTGGCTTAAAAATGCATCTGATCTGGTTCTGGCCCCGAAACAGATGCACAGTAAGACAGTGACAAGTACAACTTTCTTCATCCTAGCCTGCACACTGGCCAGAAGTCATCTATGCCTGTATGCTCTCCAAAACTGCCAGAATGGCAGTCCTAGTAAGTTATTTGGTATAGGATCATCTGCCCACCAGCAAAAAACTTTGAGACTTTTAGCATATTTCACATGCATCATAAAAGACCACTAGTGACATATACTGTAATCATATCAGTATAATCAGTATAATCTGATAGCCTTTTATGATGGCATAACTAGATGGATAGATGAGGGGAAGGCAGTGGATGTGGGTTTTTTTGACTTTAGCAAAGCTTTCAATACTGTCTCCCATGGTATCCTCATTGCCATACTTAAGAAGTATGGATTGGGAGACTGTGCTGTGAGATGGATTGGGAATTGGCTGAAGGACAGAGCCCAGAGAGTTGTGGTCAGTGGAGCAGAATCTAAATGGAGACCTGTGACCAGTGATAGGGGTCAGTGCTGGGTCCAGTACTGTTCAATATATTCATCAATGATCTGGATGAAGAGGTAGAGTGTACCCTCAGCAAGTTTGCGGATGATACCAAGCTTGGAGTGGCTGGCACACCAGAAGGCTGTGCTGCCATCCAGTGTGACCTGGACAGGCTAGAGAGATGGGNAACTTCTTTACAGTAAGGGTGACGGAGCACTGGAACAGGCTGCCCAGGAGGGCTGTGGGGTCTCCTTCTCTGGAGACATTCAAGAGCTGCCTGGACACATTCCTGTGTGACCTTGTCTAGGTGATCCTGCTCTGGCAGGGGGGTTGGACTAGATGATCTTTCTAGGTCCCTTCCAACCCCTAACATTCTATGATTCTATGATATGGATAATCTAGAGATGAACTACTCTATTATCATTCCCAACCTTTCCAATAATAATACACTTCATTTTGTAGCCTTAAATATTTTTTGTGTTTGTTCCCAGGACAATGACAGGCTGCGTGCTCTTAATGACATGATGGGTGGAGTACTAGAAGTCAAAAAAGAAGACATCTTGAAAATGGTGAGCAGCATTTCTGCCATATCATTTGGGTAGCTTGTGGGCTTTTAAGGAAATGTGAAATTCAACTAGCAAATATTTCGAGCCCAAGTGACAGAAGAAAGTCAGAGAACTGTAGAATTGCATTATGCCAAGATAGACTCCATAAGAGACCATACACTGGACTCAAAAGAGACCACAAGGTTCTAGTGCCTGCATATGATTTTATGCAATAATACCTGTCCCTATCACAGTGGAATACTATAGGTATATAATCTGCTCTTACCATTACAACTCTGCTGCTGGAGGAAGGTTCTGTTATCCATGGCTGTGATCTTACAGAAGAATACGGTGTTCCATTTAATTCAGCAAATATAGATGGTACGGTAGTAGAGGAAGGGAAGACTGTCAAGGAGTGTCACATAAAAAGCATAGGGCAGACCCAAGAGCTCTCCCTGGTATTGATCTGTTTTGGAAAATTAAGATTCTGTTTAGAAGTATACATTAGCATGGAGTTAAATTCACAGTTTTGAAAGCAAAAATGTTGTATATCTTTTACCAACAGTAGTATGTTTGAGTACAAAATACTTGCATTTTACAACATCCAGTAGTGAAAGACTTCCTGTAAGCAAGAGGAATAATACAATATAGGTACACCAAAACTGCTGGTAAAAGACCAGAGAAACAGAATATATGTTACTTAGACTTAGGGCTCTTATCTTACTTAGCACTAAGAAAATAAAATTTGATGTATGCTATAATTTCTTAATGTGTTGACAGAGCCTTAATATTGCTTTTAAAGTATTTATCTTTAATACTTCCAGGATATTTATCCACCTCCTTTTATATCCAAGCCTGAGCATGCTTGGAATGATGAAGAAAAGAAAATATTCAGAGAATATGAGAAAAAAGTCAAAGAGCTCAATGAAGAAAAAGAGGAGTATAGAAGGGTAAACTAAAATGAGAAAAGGAGTGGTTTTGTTCATAGTGCTCATGAGCAAAGCTTCTGGTCTTTCTCAGAAGCTACTTCTAAAAATGAATACTCATAAATATAATAAATAAAGAACAAGATTTTGTGGCATATTAAATAAGTCCTAGCTTAGACAGTAAAACAAGGTGATCTTTATTTACATATGTGCCAAAACTTGTGATATCTGACAAAAGCTAACTTTCCTCCACAAATATACCAGTATTCCTAAAATGTTTTGGTTTGTTTTTTTTAAGTTCCATTCCCAGAGTTGCTGATGCCATATACAAAAAATTAAAATTACATTTATCCTTCAAAGTAGTACTTGGTCAACATAACTTGGTAGCCTGGCAGCACTGTCCTTCCAAACAAGTATTTTCTGTAATCCTTCACCTGAAGGATACAGTTCCATATTGTGCATTCTCCAGCATCTGATATACTATGTCAAAGCTTCTTTGTTCCTCAAGATGTGATATTGCTGCCCTTGTCCTTCCCTTCCCCAGTCACTGGAAAATGAATTGAAGAAACTTGAAGCTTCCATCCAGGAAACAACACAAAATTTTGATGACATTGTGTGCAAACTCTCTGAAAAGAAAGTGAAATTAGAGATGGTCATCTATCAGGTATCACAGAGAACATTAATTTTTCATCTCTCCCTCTATGCTGCAGGAATGTTAACATTTCTTATTACAATCATTTCACAGGAAGAACTCAAAATAGTCAATCTCATTTATGCTTTACTGTTGGATGAAGAGTTGGACACTAGAGAAGCTGGACTTCATAATTTCCTTATGAAAAAGAAGAAAGAAAAAGTAAGTTATCATTTGGAATTCTGTTCTTAGGAAAATAGTAATATTTACAACACAGTTTATTGTGAAGACTGCTCTTTCCAAATCAAAATTTTGTCATAAATTATTTTCTGACAATTTAAAGGGACACTGATATTTTTGCAACTTGTACAGGTGACATACATTATAAATACATGTTTTTGAATAGATACTCATCTTGGTTCATCTGGAGTTCTTTGGTGAAACTCCATATATTCAGAAGAGCATGCTGTTATTTGTTTGCTATGTATAATATTTTTTAGTATACAACAGAGTACAAAGTCTTTGTAGTCTTATTGACCATTTTAGTCACCTGAAGAGCTTACCTATCCCTGTCAAACCATATACAAGTCAACAAAAGAGTGGAGAGCACAAGTAGTAGATCTGGATTTCAATATAAGTGCTTACTGCCCACAGTAATAACTTTGAGTGCCAGTTGTTTCCAGTGTCCTGACAACACTTGTGTGACTCAGGTGATCTAGGTGGTAATAGTCTGCAGGTTGGTTCTGCCTCTTGGGCCAATGTTATCCAGTTCCCCCACTTCATCTTTGTGGAGCTGCTCCTGAGTCCACAGATACTATACTAATGCCTCCTCATGTCAGATCTACTTGACCTGTACACACCTCTGTGTTTGGAGCTGCAAGCAGCCACTTGTACGTGAAGTACAGCTTACCTTTTTCAAAATACATATTTTATTTGTTTTAAATCTCAAAATATTCCCATTGGTATATCCTTTGATCCACACAAACTGTCAAATAAAACAAAATGGTCCAAAATAATCTCTCCAGCAGAGTATAAGCATTTAATAGCCTCAATGAAAAAGATAAGCTTAGTATCCTGACATGTAGCAGAACTGTGTCATGACAAAAGGGAAACTGCATGATAGGAAGAACCCTCCACTGAACAGGATTTGAGAATTTTTTTTCTGGTGTTTTCCTGTGATGACATGAAAGGAAAAGGAAGCCTCTGTGTAAGTGAAAACAAGTATCAACACAGATCCTTACATTCAAAGTTTAAAATACAGACTTGTAAGCATTTCTATAAGATGCTTCTTTACATAGAGATATCTCTTGCTTGCTTAAGCAGTGGACAAGTTTAATTTAATTTCACACCTGCTCACCTTTTAGCAGTGTCTCCAAGTAACTGCCTGAAGAAGGCATTAAATTGTTAGTAAAAATACCTCACAAAGTTTTCTCTAGAAATAAGGGAGTGTCAACTTCATTGGTGTGTGTAAATGGCCATTCAGTGCTTCTGGTAGCTGAGTTTAATTCCTGAAATCTTTTGGTTTTGCTATAGGTCAAGACTGCAAGAACAATCCAGACTACAAAAAATAAAATTAAGGCTTACACAGACACCTATGAAAATGCAATAGTTGAAGAGAAGGTGAGACTCTTGACAAGGTGAAGCTTGACAAAGAGGTTCAGAAATTAAAAAGTTAATGCCATGTAAGGATCGGATGAGTCTGGTCCAATTCGACCAGAGAAGAATTTATGAAATCGTCCAGATACTCATGATGCTTGGGAGTGCTTGGAAGAGCACCATATTCTGTATTTCTAAGGTATAGACAGGTTGATGCTTTTTCAAAAATAATATTGTGGTAACAAGAAATGTCTCCATTTCTCTCCTAGAATCTGGAGTGTGGTTTTAGAAAAGAGTTTGCTGGTGTACCTGCCAATCTCCTTGATGAACTTTTCCAACTTTATAAATGTCGACCAGAGTAAGATCCCACCTGATTCCATCTATTTAAATACTAATATTTCTTGTGAGTCAAGAATGAGAATGCTATTTATTTCAGTAGTCTAAATTATTTTGATAATAGTAGACTGCCTGCTTTTTTACTGGATAGTTAACAAAGGTCAGTTTCCTATCATACTAACAATTGCTATTTTGAGAACTTACATTTCCTTATTCATTCCACACAATCTATCCTAAGTACAATCTAAATAATCACCAGGTTTCAAAAACATATATTCTTTTTTTGTGGAAGATGCAGGCTTACCTATTTGCTCTTTGCAAAAGACAGAGTATGAAATGTTCTCCGTTGTTTGTGAACTTCTTTAATGCAAGAAAAAAAAGTAAATGCTGTATGTACTGTGGATGTGCACTAGGACCCCAGTGATGGAAATGCTCCTTGGCACAGCTAACCCATATGGGAATTGTTCGGTCTCAGCTGAAGATTACAAGGATACACTTACCCTTTTAATGAAAGCCATGGATGAACTGGATAGCCCTGAGCACATGCCTGATGGCTTAGACCTGTCTGTATGGGAACATTTTTGTCTAGCTAGACGAAATAAAATGGAAAGTGAGGAGCTGGTATGCAAAATTCTTTATTTTGTCAGTATCTTCTTGATATTTTCGGGTCTTAAACTTCTGTAGAGTTCAAGTATAGGGTAAAACTATTGGTGAAATGACAATGCAACATGCATAACCTACATAACCTGCATTTGAGTTTGGAAGTTGCTTCTGGCCACATTTAATTCAGAATAACTGAAATGTCATCAAGGGAAACCAGCTCTAGTTCGCTTTCAGAAGAAATACTAGCTTATTAATGTGGATGGGTTTGATTAGAATTATTTTGACCCTGAAATGTTTTCATTAAAAAAAACCAACCACAAAACCTTTTCCTTCTCTCTAACCATACAAAAAAACCTGTTAGGACATTTGATTTCGTTAAGCTGTTTGAAGTTGTTCTCTCCCATTAGCATTCTACATTTGCAGCAATGCCTTCCTGTATTTTTCTAGAACATCAAGAGCAATTCTTAACCAAGTTTGTTGCTGGAAAGTTCTAGCAAGCTATTTTTTCAGCTTCAAAGCATAAAGGTATAAATCTGAATTGTCCATAGACAGAGATACATGACCTTTGACTGAGAGAGAAGGCAATGTGATTTCCCTTCACATGAATAAATTATGCATAAATGAATCAATAATTTTCTGAGCAGAGTGTAAGGACTATAACCTCTATGTCTCATGTGCTCTGCTGGGATTCTCAAAATACCAGGCTGCATATTTATACATATATATGCCTTCTTAAGATCTTGTCTTCTCTGTTCTTGAAGAGGCTTGCCCTGACATACAAATAAAAGTTGATAAAGTTCAGAATATCACAGTGTTGCTTCCTTAGGTGAAATGGAAGACCCTAACACTGTCAGAAATGCAGGCCTTTCTCCAGAGAAGAATGGATGACAATGAGAAGGTTAAGTCAGAAATAGAAGATATTTGCAAAGAACTCACTTGGTAATTTTGTTTTTTTTCCTCTACTCAGCTACATTTAGATACTGTACCAACACAGAACCAGAAGTTACATTCAGAATTACGCAGTTGTGTTCCCCAACACTCTGTTATCTAGGATTCACCTAGGAAATCTATGATATTTCTAAAATAAGGTGTGATTGCAGCACATGTGGGCAGGCCAAACCAGTCTTAAGCTACCAGCATGGCCTTCAATGCAAACTGCCTGCCTGAAAAGCTACATCTTACAGTGAACTCCTCAAAGCCTTCAAGGCCTTATTTGTGCAAGCTAGCTCAGTGAAATTTTGCTCATGTAGGCCTAAGATACAGTGATCACTCCTAATTGCAATGTCATATGACACCTGATTTCACTGAGCTACTTGGACCTGTAATTTTTTTTTTTTTCGTGTACATGACATCGTTTTCACATTCCTTGTCATTCAGGAACAAACCCCAGGATAAATTATACAAGAAAATGGGAGCTAGCTGGGAGTCTCCTCCATTTCCATTTCAATTATTGTTAAGATTTCTGTTAAGTAACAACACTTTCTCTCAGAACATCTGCTAAAGTATGTTAAATTGCATCCAGTCGTTGAAAACTTCAGGTATGGAAGTTGCAAATTCCATAGTCACTTAGGGAGCAAATAGAAGGCAGGCTGTCCAAGAGTAACTCCTACATGAATGTACCTTACCAATAATAAATATGAACATTTTGAGAATCATATGAGGTTTTATATAGAAATTGTTTTCGTTTTCTGCAATTTTAGGCTGCAAGAGGAGAAGATGAAACTTCAGTTGAATTTGACTATCCAGTTTTTGCTAAAACAAGGGCAGGTGGAATTGGAAAGTACTGATATCCCAGACTACACTGATGCCATTCTCATTAATAAGAGTGTTATTGAAGAACTGAATTGCTCTATCATGGTAATTCACATTATCAAAAAAAAATTTAAGCTTTTTAAACGAATGTAATGTCCCTTAAGGGGCTCTGCTTTTTCTCCAGTTTGACATCTAGTTCATTACACACCAGTGAGCTTAATTGTTATCTAGAAGCTATTAAGAATTCTGTAATGTCTTTTATCATTATGTACAGACTGCTTTCTTGATGTTTGATCAATATAATTCAGATTACTGAAATGCAACAGCTTTTAGACACACTATCACTCACACACATGCTGTAAATAGAAAATGCGAATATCCTAGGCACCAGTCCAAAAAATTCCTCAAGGCAAACTTACAGTCATGGCAAGAAGCATTTGAACAGCAGCTTACATTAAGATTTAAAAAATCAATACACCTTTTTACGTAAGATGAAATTGGTGATCATACTTAAAACTCTAATTAAATGTTCTTTTTTACGCATTCTAGCTGTAGATTTCTTCTTACTGCTTCTGCACAAAGCCTTCAATAAAAACTGTAAAATACCTTATACACAGCAAGACTGCATTTTGTAGAGCTAAAATGCCTTTTCATTCTTATAAAAGATAGAGAGATGGAGAGACAGGTTAGTTGTAATTTTCTTCATCTCCTTCTCTGATCCAGAGCTGTGGCACAGAGCATAGAAGGGAACAAAATTCCACAAAAGATAACCATCTGGAGCAAAGTCAGGAAAGACACTGCAGTATAGCAGGTTTTCCTTACTAAACTTGTAACTTCATAAGATTGCCCACCTTGTTGTAAATAATTATTCCATAATCTGTACAGTGTGCTACTTAAGATTCATCTATTTTTTTCAGGCTCAAGCAGAAAAAAAAATTGCTAGCATGGTGGAATGTAAAGACTTCTCTAAAGTGATATTTCAGATGGAATGGGAACACAAGAAAATGAGAATGCAGATAGAAGATCTGCAACAGAAGGCTCAAGATATTGTAACACTACCTATTTCAAAAGATTGCCAGCTAGTAAGTTACTTTCTCTATAATTTGACCACAGAAAATTTTGCCACCTATACCTGTAAGATCTTTCATATCTCATAAGTCTTTTACTATTATGGAGAAACCTGATGCCTAATAGGTCAACAATTCAGCCTTCAAAGGGAAGTTTTACTCTTGCGATTGATCAGTGATTAAATTCTTTGGGATGTTAAGGTGTAAATGAAGACAAAATTAGCCCTAACTCTGAGTGTTGGCACTGAGAATAAGGAATCAGGATTTTCCAGCCACAAGGAAAAGATCTTTTAAACCAAGCACCATAACTTCCTTTTAAGTAGAAGGTCTGAGGTGCCCCCGTCTGGTATCCAACAGAAATACTGTAACTTGGACTCGTGTACAAAGACTGAGCATTCCTACAGGAGCTTCACTGAGCCCCATTCACTGCCATTTGTTGGCCCAGCAACAAGAATGAGGGATTGCCATGCCTGGCAGGCAACAGACAGCAGCTGGCCAGCAAGTCAGAGCACCCACAAAGCTTTGAACAAGCCCAGCTGTCAGGCCAGAAAACATAGGTAAAAGTTGTGGGAGAGAGCCAAGGATACCAACGTGACAAGAGGAGAAAGAAGAAAGATTTTAGGGGAAGCCTGAGAGTATTGCAGTATGGAATGTAGAGGACTGCAGGAAGAGCTGATGGTTTTGTGGTGATGAGGTGGGGCATGTAAAGGTTTGGAGTAAGGGATACTGGGAGATAGGTAGGCTGGAGATACTGCAGTGGGGAGAGCTATAAAGCACAAAGAAAATGAAGAATGTTGGAAAGCAGGTAAGGATATTGCAATGCAATCAAAAGATTAAAATAAAATCCGAAATACATGTTTTGATCAGGGTTCATTTGTTTTTCTGCACTCCAAACTGCTTGTTCACTTCTGAATCACAGCCAAGGGACTACCATAACTAACACCAACCAAACTGCTTTCCAGAGAGGTGATGTGACAACACACTGAAAAGTTCTTATAGCAAATTTACCACCAGAGTGTTGCCATTAGCTCAAACTTCATTTAAACTGATGAGCAGCACTATTGCCCTTCAGAGAGAGTTAGATTTTCCCCTAGCAAAGGCATATACCAATTTAACCAAAATTTGAATGTTCCGAGGGGCTTGGCTTTACTTCACTTTTTGAGTAGAAATGTCGGGTTAGTAGGAAAGACAAGGCAAAAGAGACCCTAATAACAGGAACAGAATGAATTATGGCTTAGATAAATGTTAGCAGGCAAGGGCCTGAGGGCACCTGGAAGGAGGGCTGTTAATGAAGCAGTGAGTGAACGCATTTTGGTGCTGCAGGCAGAAGCCTGTTGGCTATTTCCTGTTTCTCCTCTTCTAACTAGAGCAGTCTACAAAGTTTTACCTGTCACTTTAGTAGTGCTCTGGAAGGATGAATCTACATCTACAGAAACCTGTCTACTGCCCATTTTGGGTCATACAGCATGCTTTACCATCTGTCATTTGATAAAAAGGTATTTTAGTAGCAGTGTGCCCAAGAAAAAATATTCAATAAAATACCTGAAACCTGACTTAATATGCATAAGTAAGAACAATAAAAGAAGTATGAATAACTAAGAAACCAGCCGACAGAAAATAATCACTTTCTTCTCTGGCCTAAAGACAGACTATATAGCACTTTGGCCTCCAGCTGTGTTAGTTTAGACTACCTTATAAGCAAAAGTATAGTGCTTTTTTTTGACAGCCTCACAAGAAATTTCCTTGGTCTTTGTTTCCTTTAACACATACTAGACAACATTCTTTTTAACAGTTGTACAGTCTAGCATTACAGAGCATCCAAGGGTATCTTTACAATTTTCGGTTATGATCACTAGTAAGCCTTTCCACTGTGCAGAATTCTAGAGTTTTGAGTTTCACATAGTATGATCGTTTTTATAGAAGTGTGGTCTTAACAAGATGGTTTCTTTCTGCTTTGAATTCTTCAGTTCCTAACTCTGCTGAACTATGACAGCCACATCGCCCACCGAATTTCAGGGATGGAGCAGAGTCTTGATGTCCTGGACAAGGTATATCCTAAGTGAACCATCACATTTGAGAGACACATCCTTAGTTTAAGTGCAACTCCTCTCCTTCATTAGCAAGTGGTGTTTGTAAGGAATAAGTGCAACTGATATAGGCATACTAACTCAAGGACTATTGGAGCATAGCCATAGCAGCACACATAGATGAAAATATATATCCATGTATTTATTCATCTGGCTTTCAGTAGTTCCTTCACCTTGCATTGAGCTGTCTAGAGCAGCAGTTCTCTAAAGTCTTTGGAAGCACTCATCAGACATGGATTGCTGCACAGATCAACCCTATGGAGAGAAATGCACTTCCTTCCTAAACATCTGAATGCAGATCTGCTTATCACTTCTTACACAGCATTGCCTATAAAAGTCACTCTTCCATTTCTAATTAAGCATTCCTCCAGTCTTCACTGCTTAATGTTTCTCTCCAGGAGCACCAGCCTTTTCATAATATCACTACCAGAGAGTAATAACAGAGACACAACAATCTGATTTGCTGGCTCCCTCCTGTATTTCAACATTCAAATTTTGATTATTTTCCTTGTTTTTAAGTGATTCTGCTCAATTTTCTCCAGGCTACTGTAGCTGGCATCAGCCTCCTCTTCCTCCTCAAGCTTTAGTATTTATCTTGTCCCTTTACAGCTCATCCAACAGCTACAGCACAACTCTTTCTTCAGCAGCTCCTAGCAGCCAAGAGTGTTCTCAACTCACTGATTACATTAACTTCCTCTCCTTCCTTTGCCTTTCAAGCTTTATCTTTCTCTCCATTCCTGACCCATAGTTTTTTTTCTTCCTTGTCTGCTAGTTACATTAGAACTCCATAAAGCTTACTGGAGTACAGTGTGTGTGAAAAGACTATAGAAAGTAAAGCTAGAATGTGCTACCACTCAAATCAAAATACAAAAACATTTATTGAGCTACAATGCAGTGCATAAGATTATTGGTTTCCATCACAAGTTTGTCTGAATAGCTTTTGTATAATCTCATGTATTTGCTTTATTAATTTGGAAATGGACAGCTGCACAAGAAGAATGTGAAGAACTGCCAGAAAAGAATTAAAGAGTTGGAAAAGTCCATCAGTTTAAAAGAGCAAGCAAACCATGAGCTTAGCCTGGAGCTGAAAAAACTGCTTATATCTGTTTCAGAAAGGGGACATATCTTTGAGGCAGCTGGTGAGTCACAGTAATGCATTTTAAGTCACAGGCAAAGAACACTCAGAAAATATCTCCAAGGACAGACAGTCCTGTTCTCCAACAGCATCAACTTAGGGGCAAGCAGTGCCTATTTATTACTTTATGGACACAACTAGCAGTGCCCTTTCCACCACAACAATTTAACATTGTTTACTTAAGAGCATACCTACAGATTGTTGCTTTTGTAACCAAAGTTAATTGACTAAATTGCTGAAACTATTTAAGTCAAAATACCCTCATTATGCAATATGCCTTCATGCTTTCTCAGAACCATTCAGCCCACTTTGTTCCACCCATTCAAGGGAACAGAGGAAATAATGTGAAGCTGAGAAGGGTATTCACTATTAGGAAAACTGCAGATATCTTTCCACTAGTGGAAAACAGTTACAGATTTTCAAAACAGTGGATACTTGCTAGGAACTGCAGGAAGCATTCCCAGTGCCCTTTTGAATTTTTTGCTTTATTCAGTACTAGAAACAGTCTTAAGTCCAACTAGGAGCATTTTTTAAAATGCTTGCCTCTTTTACACAGAATTTGGAATAACCCCAGGACAGAGCCAATATACAGACTATGCATCCCCTACAAGTAGAGGCTAACCCTTATGTTTTGTTTTATACAGACACAAAGCACATTTCTGAAAAGATTGTGAGGCAGCGTTACCAAGAAATTTTGAAGCAGAAACACCTACGGGGTCTTGTAAAGGAAGAGAAAGAACGGTTTGAAATTCTTCAGGCAGAAGTTGAAAGACTGAGATCAAGAACATTTCCTATTATTTAAAAATCAGAGTCCAGGTAGATGTGTAGTACCATTGTCTTGTCTATGAAAAAGAGCTTGGGACATCTACCTACCTTTTCTCCCTGAATTTTTCTTTCCACAAACAATTTCTTCTGTAATTTCTTAAAAAATAACGTCAGTTTGAAAGATGCATGTTTGTCTGGTTTTGTACATTTTATACCTAGTCTTATCCCCATCATATTTCAGTTCATGAAATTTCTGCTCTTTTAATTTTATAAACCACAAGCCCATTACAGAAAACAAAGGGTACAAGAAATTGTAGACTGATAGAAGAACAGGTGTGTTTGTATAACCTTAGTCTGCAATATGCAATTGCAGAACATTCTGAAGTACTGCAAGAAACCTATGCATCGGCTAAAATTCATTTCTGTGGCTCTGGCTTCATTTTGCTTTTTAAAATATATTTACACCTGTGATGGCACAGGTGTAGGTTGCTGAGAACATGAAGGTATGCTTCAGCATGACCATGTGTGCTACCTGGCCCCATCCCTAAAGCTACTGCAACTTATGATAGTGTAATTACCAACAGCCACCAGCAGTTCTGGCTGCTGCCACTGGCAGAATCACAGGAAAACCAGGTCTGGAAGCATCTGGCCTCCTAAAATAAATACTGGTATCTCCCACCCCTTTGTACGGATATGCAGTCTTTTCTCCTGCCAGATCTCTCCAGACAACTAAGAAAGGTAAAGAACCCTTGAGAAAATTAACTGCTGGTGGAGATTAACCTAGTGATTCAGGCTTTCATAGATATTTATTTCACTCCTCCATGGTGCGTGTTGGGTCTCCTCCTTTCGGAAATTCACATAAAACCTCAATTCATTCCATTGTGAGAGGATTAACAGCTTTGATACCATATTTAAAAATAAAATTACACACTTATAAAAAGAAAACTACTTCTGGTTTGACCATCTCCTTTTTTGCTCTACCATGTCTAACTATGGTATGTAAAGAATCTAATTACATCTCCATTCTTCTTGAAAGGCTTTTTTTTTTCCTGCTGAAACTTTCCTTAAAGCAACAGTTCCAAATTTGCCAAGAGTCTCAGGGAAGAGAACCATCCCCCTTCCCAGGCACCATCATCTTTTCTTACTAACCTAAAGACGCAGAAGAAATAGTGTCTTAATACTCAAAATGTGATAAGCAATAGAGGTTTTCTTCATTAATTCTCTGTGGACAGCAACTATCTGTATTCTTAAGAGCAGGCTGTAGATTTAAGTTTAATGAGTCCAGCAATGTTAAAAAGGGTCTGTATGATCTTTGATTTTCTTTTCCTTTAAATATGTAAAAAAATTACTCCCTTATTAAGGAAACAAGAAATCCCACTTGTAAACAAAACAGTTAAGGAGCAACCCATAAGGAATGTGATTGCATATAAGACAATATTCATAGCAGGGAGAGTTGTAGACTAGTTAAGATTTATGTATTGTTACAGTTGATGAGCAGTGATTTTAAGGAGAATAAAGGCAGACAGAAGTCACCACACTATATATGCATAGGCCATGATGAGAAAATAGGCAATTCCAAGTAAAGATAACATGTTTTAGAAAAACAACATTTATTGCAGGATAAATAAAATGCTGACATTTTATTCAGCTTTACGATGCTGTGTTTGAAGGGCTCCCATTAGATATGGCCTTGTTTTTCTTATTTATTTGAAGAGAAAACACCTTGGCTCTCACATGAAGCAGTAGAGTAAACAGATGCTGGCTGCAGTGTTCTTGCCTTCCCTTGTATTAGCTCAGGCTGTGGCAGAATGCTTAAGAGACAGCTTCCCTGAAGACAACTGTCTGGACCAGTATCTGAAATTGATTGCATTATGGCATATTTCCCTCAGTACTAATTAAAGCTACTGAGAGCATCTCATTGCAGCTTCAAAGTATTAACAACACGAAAATTAGTTAACTTGCAAAACACCATCACTACTTGACAGACAGCAGGAAGACAGTTGTAAAATAGGGATGTCTGTGGACAAAGAACTCAACTCTGCCCCATCTGAACATCAACAGAAATGACAATTTGAGTTCATTATTTCAAGACAAGTAACCACGCAAGGAATAATCAAAGAATGGACTGCCTTCTACCTGTTAAAGTATGACTTGATTTCATTTTATTTTTATTAAATAACAATTTACTGATCAAGTTCTCAAGCCAGGTTTTCCCAAAAAACATGCAGCCATTCTTTTCCATTAAGTAATGCCTTTTACAATGCCTACTGTATCTAAGTACAGAGCTTTACAAGTATCTCCTGAGAAAACCTCCTAACCTCAAGGAATAAAGTCCACTATCTGATCAACACCTCTTAGGTGATCAGAATTCATTCAGTGTTTTCTGCTTTCGTGTGCGTAACTGAAAGCTTTGCACCTGCAGATTACGCATCTACAAAGTCTTCTTCTGTTCTGCTGTAGTGCAATAATTGGTCTTCTAATCCAAAAGTATCTATCAGCTTAGTGAGACTCACTTTCTTGCCATCTGCAGAAAAGGCTGACTGTAGTTCATATAGCATCAGTTGGGTGCTACTTCTCCATTTCACTATCAAAGCTTGCAGATCAGACAGGTTGTTCTGAAATTGGGATAAAAAAAAAAATTCTGTCATTTACTGAAATGTGGGGTTCTGATACTCTGCAGATCAGTTTTTGTAAAGACACTTAAACTGAGACAATACACAAACAACACACACAAGAAAGAGTCAGTACTGTTGCTTAAAATTAATAAATGAGGATTACACTATGAATTCCACATCAAAGTGCTTTTTCAGAAGTTCAGTTTGCCTCACCTTAGATCGATACATCTTAACCAGTTTGAGCCTTCGGAGCAGTTCCTCCTTCTCTTGCACTTGCTTCACTAGCCTTGCTTTTTCTTCCAGGGACTGTTGCTGACTAAGATCAACCTGTAGCACATTAGAATTTTCTGCTGATCCACAGAGACCACTCTCCTGTAAAGGACTTCTGAAACATGTGTGTTCAGTGCCATTTCTTTCCAGGTTTTCCAAACCATCTTGTGAACTGGAACAATCTGTACTTGTCCTTGGCAGGCACCCTTTGTCAGTATCAGCATGGTCTTTTTCTTCAACATCTACTTTGAGCCGCTTTGCTACTGTAAAATTAGCAGTAAACGAACGTCTTGTTTTCCTTAATCGCTCCCTCAGAGCTGCACTCATTGGCTGAAAAGAAAAAGAATAAACAAAACCAAAAAAAACCCAGAAGGATCAGAATAATCTGTTTTTTTGATTAAATTTCAAAAGCCAGTTCACCTTGGTTATTATTTACATCGATTATGTCATATATGTAAAGATCATGGTAAAGCCAGACTTCCCAATTCTCTCTCTAGCTTTCACAAACTTGAACAAAGTTAACTTCTTCCTTTCAGATGTATTTTCATACACAGCTGCAAGGTACCTCTACATTTTCTAGGAAGAAATCCTGTATTCTGTTGACGCAAACCTACTCATCTAGTCCTTACGCAGAAGATATACAGCATATTTCAACATGGCTAAATTTTATTCCATCAGGTTCAATTTCCCCCTCTAGTTTAATGGAGATAAGGGTGGTTGTTTTTTGCTGTCCCATCCCACTATACTTTCTGTATTACCAGTAGTATAAAACATCTGTATTCTACTTGAGAGTATTAGAAGTTAGCTGTATAATTTTGACTTTGATCACGCTTTGAAGTCCTTCACCAATAAACATCTAAAAAGGAATTTTCTTTTTCTTCAGAATAAATTAACAATTATTTGTTTTAATCTGTCTAACCTTTTAACCTGTGAAAATACAGTAAAATATAGGAGAGAGGGATTAGTTAAGGAACACCTAATTAGCTGAATTAATTAGCTAAACTAGCCCTATTCTGCATAGGTCCAGATGCTGAGTATTAGAGCATCATCTTAATGCATGCTAGGACGAACACCAAAGTAGAGCTCAGTGTCAGAAAGAAAATACAAACTGAAAGCTGTGTACTTCATTCAAGTACAAGCAGAAGTCACAGAAAGTTATTCTGCATACATAGCAACACAGAAAACTAGGATTTGAGGAAAATGAAGATGACAGATTGAAAAAAAAAAACAAACAAAAAACCCAAACAACAAAACAAACCTAATTAGTATTTAAATTTATTAGTATGGCGTTTGATTTATATTGGTCCACCACTTTGTATTTCACAGCAAATATCTGCATATCCAGAGTAAAGTATATCAAGCACATTCCTTACCTGAACAACATTGGAGCTATGTGTATAAGCTACCTATCTTTAGCCTTCCAGTAAATAGTATCTTCCAGCTACCTGGTGATTTCACAAGCATTTTTGTTACTATGAACAGTCACATTATTGGAAAAACAAAAAAGTTTTCATACCTGTTTCCCTGAACTAGTCCCCTGTGGAGCTGCTGTCCCAGAATCCTTTGGAGTATGGCACAAAGATGGCAATTCATCAAGCACTGGTTCTTCCATCTTGAGATGGATAGCAGTTTCTGTAAAAGACAATGAATTATGTATGGTGCCATTTTCACCTGGTTATAATGAGCCATGTGGCTGCAGAAAAGAGTAAAAAGCTCTAAGAAAAAACACTAAGGCTTATATTCTAATTGTTCAAATAAGACATCTGTATAAGTTACAGTTGGCACTGTTCCATGTGCTAAGTAGCATCTTGTTTTGTGAATGGCTTTTCTTCAAGAGGATGAATGACTACTAACTGGTAACAAGTATCTTACTATGAATTCTGTATATTATCTTTCCCTCACTGATAAAGCTCTATAGATTTTTTTCTTTAAAGATGGAGAATATTGTAAAGACTCTTACAGGTATTCCCCATTATGTATTTTTTTTCTATCTGATATCCTTTTTCAAGTGTTAAAAATCAGCAAGACAACTTATGAAACAATCAAACCAATAGTATGCCTATAAATCCAAAGTTAGATCTTGCAACATCAAACTCCTTAAAAAAAAAGGCTCACTCCCAGAAAATGGTATCTGCTTAACTTGAACAACCATAACTGCTTGTCTAACTCAAAGGAACAATCCTTACTAAGCCAGATTATGAAGAACCAGTCCTTTCATTTAACTGCATCCCAAGTAGTGATAAAAGGTATTTGGGGAGCCACAAGATTTTTTATTGTCCACATGTATAAACAATCTTTTCTATAAAACAAAATAATTGGGTACCCAGGTCTGTGAAAATAATCCAGTCTCATTTAATCCTTCTGGGGATGCTGCTTAAAAAAGTAATTACTCAGACAAGTAGAACTTTAGATTAACAGTAAGCATCCCCAGCTCACTCAGAAAAGCACCTTAATTAAAATAAGTCATACCTCCCAGCATGTGTGAACTTCAAAATGACTTGGAAATGTTTAACTTAGTTTACACTTGTGAACCACCTGCTAATGACCAAAATGCAGCTGGAAAATCATCAGCTACACCTCTGTTTACCTGAAAATTGCAATTAGGAGTTTCAGAAAAGAAGCCTCTTAAAATTAAAATCCTACAAACATGTCACTAGGCAACACAGCGCTAGCACCAGGGGCTTCCTCTTCAGAGATGACACATCAAAGCTTCAGCATGCCAAAGCTTTATGAACCCAGCAATCCTAGTCTTCCTGGCTCTATACCAAAAGATGCAGGTCCTCATTTATCTTACAAGTCAACATTTCCCCTAGCTGTTTAAAATTCAACATATGGTATTCTATTGAAAAAAACCAGACTTCAGTAAAGAAAATCTAGATAATTGGTTATTTTAGCATTCTATCAATTAAACAGGAAGCCCATGGCACTCATTAAATATAAAGCAATTTATCACTATTATTTTTCAACATAAGAGCCTATAAAAAGCTACATCATGCCTATGTACATAGTATGTCACAAATATGTAATAAATCTTACTAAGCAGCAAGATCATTTCAAGCCTAAGAGCGTCAACAAACTTGTTCAACTTCTAACAACAACAAATCCTGTGACTCTCTGTCTTTACATTCTAATGAAGATTATCTGTCTTCAAATGACTGTGACCAATGGTTCACTAATACTGTTATTTAACCTTCTGTTTGGCAGCACATTCACATAGATCTCCTGCACTCTGAAAATCCTTCCCCAAGATCCTTCACATTCTCAAGCAAAGATGCTATTTAACATATGAAAAAATAATTCTGTCTAACATGTAAGCAAAACTTGGCCCAGGAGGGTAAAAGACAATTTTGCACTTCAGTACTTAATTCATTTTGCACTTCGGGTAAATCCCTGATGCTACATATCTCAGCTTGCTTGCTTATTGCTACATTATGTAACAGCATTCACCCCTCTTCCATTCTCTTCTCACCAACCAAAGGCTCTATTAACCCTCAATAACAATTTTCCCCTAGCCACAGAGATGGAGAAAGGCTGCTGCGCAGCTCATAAGCAGAGCCACAGACCCAGGGGCTGCTCACACGCCGTGGAGCGAGAGGAGGCCCATCACGGAACCCAGGACCCCCAGCCCTAAAGAGCCCGAGCCCGAGCCCGAGCCCGCACCTAAGAGCCAGCCGAGCCAGCCGAGCCAGGACGCGGGGGTGAGGAGGGCTGTGGGCCAAGGAAGAAGAAAACGCCGAAGGACCTTATCCTTCCTCTACCCAAAATCACTATATCATAGGAAACAGAACCCAGTCCCCTTAGACACCAGGAAAGAAAAAAAAAAAAAGCAGAACGGAGAAAACCCTCCCGAAATCGCCAGCACCCCACCGACCTCAGCGCTTCAATCTCCCGCTTCCAGGGAAAAGGGCGGGGCGAGAGGGACAGTGGCAGGGTGGCTGCAGGGCGACTGCGCACCCGGGGCACTGTGTCTCGTCGGCACAGGTTGCTTTGCGCCTGCGCGCAGTGAAAGGGATTGTGGTGCGGGCGGGCATGCGAAGTTTTTTTCTTGATGTCGGGCGGGTGGTAAATGTGAGGTGGGGTGCTGCCGCCGTGAAGGTTTTGGGTAAAAGCAGGCTTTTGGAACTCCTAGTGCAGAGCATCTCTGGGAACCACGTGTACACTTCTATTGCACTTGGGCATGCAAGGCCACATTGTGTCACTTTGGCCAGCATGGGCCTGTTGCACCATGGCTGTGGGTTTACCAAAGGCCAGGTGCCATCTGACTGCAAGTATCCCAGTGCCAGGGAGGGGGCTCCGTCCTCCATGTAGAGCACTCCCCACCATGAGGGCCAGGGCAAAGCCCAGGCCTAGCCTTTCTGCACCACCAAGGAGACCACAACTTGCCACCTTCAGCCACCTGTGACTTCAACCTCAGGCACCATCTCCTCACAGAAGACGAAGAAGTGTACCTGAGGAATACACTGGGAGAAGTGCAATCTGAACAGAGGTGTCTTGGTTGTGAGGGAAGGAGAAAGAAGTGAAAGTGAAGAAACTTGAAAAACAGGTAGGATGATTGTGGTTGTGACAAGGATCAGCCTTAGCTGTATCTGCAGTCATGCAGTTCAGAGCAGGACTTAAGAGTGCCCTGATGCTCAAAGGCACTGCTGAAGCAGGCATGATTTTCGTATCTTTATCAGCAAACATCCTTTCCTGGTTTCTCACCTGGGTTTACATATCTCAAAACTGATTTGTACAAAATGTTTTTCAAATATAAGTGTCAGGACTGCGAAAATAAGCTGTAGAAGTTGCAACAGCCACAGCTTTGGCCCATAGGGAGGATGTATCGGTAGTTCCTCCAGCACTGCCCACAGCAGAATTGCTCCATGCTGTGCGTCAAGGCCTTGCACAGATGTGTTGAGTATTACATATGGAATGTACAGACCCACGTGCTTTTTCTAGATTGTGCCTTTAATTTCTGCAGCAGAAATGCATTAATTTCCTGTCTGGTTCCTCCTCACAACTATAGATAAGGAGGCTCAATTTTTCTCTTTACCTTGTGTAACTTGTATTTGTATTGAGGCAAGATGTACTCTTCCACTGAGAGGTAAGCGCTGAGTGAAGGTGTGGCATGTTAGCATTTGCAGTGATTGTGACCATAAGTATGCATAGATTCATTCACTTAAACCAGAGTTTCACAGGGATGATAGCAGCCTTTTTCTCTCCTGCAGTAGAAAGTATCTAAGCATTTAAAACCCGAAGTTTGGATATTTAGATTACTTTGTGCCAATGGAGGTCAAGGATAACAAGAAGAGATTTTTCAAGTATGTTGGAAGCAAAAGGAAGTCTAGAGGTAGTGTGGGCCCTTTGAGGAATGAAATGGGTGCACTGGTGACCGAGGATACAGAGAAGGTGGAATTACTCAATGTCACCTTCGCCTCGGCCTTTACGGCTAATATCAACTACCACGAGTCCCAGAACTTTAAAACTACAGAGGAAGATGGGAGGAAGGTAGTTTTTACCCCAGTTGATGAGGTTTGGCTCAGAGATCAGTTGAGCAAACTGGAGATCCACAAGTTCATGGGCCCAGATGGGATGCATCTGAGAGTGCTGAGGGAAACGGCAGAGGTCATTGCTAGGCTGCTCTCCATAATCTTTGAGAGGTCCTGGAGAACAGGAGAGCTGCCTGAGGACTGGAGGAAGG
>VWZO01008147.1:80512-140607 GCA_013396975.1 Bucco capensis | reverse complement strand
CCATCCCTGGCAGTGTTCAAGGCCAGGCTGGATGTGGCCCTGGGTGAGCTGGTCTAGTGATTGGCATCCCTGCTCAGTGCGGGGAGGTTGGAACTAGATGATCTTTAGGGTCCCTTCCAACCTGGCCATTCTATGATTCTATGATTCTATTGAAGGCCATTTCAGCCTTACTTTCTACAGTTCTATAATGTCATGTGCTTAAAACCACACACGTACATTAAAATAAATGTATAAACGTTCTCATAGACTTCTTTATAGGCTTAGGCAAATGTTACTCTGTCAAAAGGAGGGGTCAGTGTTCTTACTGGGCTCCCTGTTGGTGTCTCTTTTCTTCAGAAAAGCTGAATTCAGTGAACTCAGTGTACTGAACTTCAAAAAATATACACACTTGCTAGTGAGCATTCTTCATTTCAGAGCACCACCTGTACTGTGTTTTATCCATCATTTTATCTTGCCATCATACCTAACACAATGATTTTCTTGGTACAGTTTTTTAATATTTGGGGGTGGTGGTGGTAAATATTCTGTTTTGAATTCTTTAATTTATGCTGGAAAAATGAAAACATCTTTAGGTGTTGTGGTTACAAAGCCTTCAGGTGACAACTTTAATCGTGGGTGTTATTAAAGTAGAATCCAGAGAGCAGTTCCTTTGCAGGCATTGGTTGAGGAAGGCAGCCACCATAACATGCATCTGGCAACCTTGTGATAACAACAAATATACCCAGAAAGATCCATGCCAGCAGGAACATCTGAAATACATAACATATGGAGTGAAGATGAGCCCAGGGTGCCTTGATATTAGTAAGAGAAGGCTCTGTGTTATCACAAGTCTCACAAGCTGAACTTCTGATGGATGCAAATTAATGAGAATCTGAATCAGTGTGGAATGAAAAGTTTGAATAACAACTAAGTTTCCAGCCAGTCATCTTGCTGAGAAGTGACACACAACAGACCTGGCTTTTAGGAAAGGCAATACTTTTGTGCTTGGGATAAGAAATGGAATTTTTCAAGCAGAGACATGAAAATAGAGATGGGCACAGTCAGAAGGTTCAGAGCCAAGTCAGGAAAACTGCCAGAAACTGGAAGTGGATGCAACTTGAATACCTTGGATCCAAATTTTGAGTGTTCACTTGCAAATACCTTACTCTGAACTATTTAAAAAAATAATCTACTAGTCTGAAGTCAGTGTTCAAGCCCTGGTGTAAGCAAGGCACTGAAAATAAAAGATTACTTTTCCCCCAGGGTTCTGCCCTACTGGCCGAGCAGCTGGAGTGCAGTGTACTTGCTGTCATGCCACCAATTTTCCTTTTACTTCTGATTTTAAATACCTTCTTGGCACTAGAGAAAAGCTGCTTTGTCAAATGAGACCCCATTGGAGGCAACATTATGTGAAGGAGTGATAGAATCATTGATGGCTATTACTGGAGAAAGGAAGGAGTAAAAGACCTTTTGCAAAAAATAGTGAGCTATTCCAGGAGAAACCCCATTGTGCAAGGCAGTCTGACCCCAGCTAGCTTAGGATTATCTTTTCTTGTAACCATCAGGAGAGATGCGTGAAAATCAGCACTTAAAATGAAGACGCATTCCTGTTTAGCTGAAAATAAAAACTTACCAGTCAACTCTGGCATACAGGAGAGGTACCGCTACAGCTGTCACCTTAATGTTGTCATTTTGACTGGAACAATGAATTACAGATCAATTAGATGAATTGTGATAGATGCAGCAAAATAGTGACATCTGGGTTCTAACTGTTCATGAACTAACTGTAGGACTGTCATGCATGAAAAAGCTGCATGATTTCTATAGAAATTGTTACTATTATTACTCTTTTTACTACTACTACACCAATAAACAAGGGTAGATATTCCACAGATTGCATTGTACTTCTGAGTTCTTACGAATTAGAAATAATATCAAAGGGCCACAGACCTGCACTGATCTGTTCTGTTGTGTTCTCTTTTGGACCACAAATCTTCTCTTTGTTTATCCTTCCACAAACAGATTTTGGTTGGAATTAGCATATCACTTGTGGTTTTGTACGGCAAAGATGTGTCTGGCTAGAGATTTGGTTGCAGAAGCATAATCTGTAATGAAAAATGAGAAACTTGGAGATATATGAGGGAATAGGAGCATTTAGAAAATAACCATGAGCAGTGCTGAATGCTGCTTTTAACCCAAATAAGAAGAAAGGTGCAAACTAAAAGATGTTCTAGATTAAAGAACAGTGAGAGATCATAAAACAGATTGAAAAACACTTGTTAATGAGCTGCCAGCTATGATTTTTTACTTCTGTAATATTGCTCAAGTATTTACTCTCATTCTAACTATTGATGAATGGCATGTCTCTTAACTACTCTCGAAGTCCAGCCACTGTTTCTAGCTTATTTTAACCCTTGTTTTTTCCATGGGGTTTCTGGAGAGAAGTGTTGAGTCTATGTTGTGACTGTTCCCTGTGGGTGTACTCTGTTGTTCTTTCTCTGTGGGAATGGGTTTGTATGGTCAGGAAGTCTGTGCCAGGGTGTCAGATGTAGATCTTAAACTTGATCAAGATTACTGAAATGGTGCCATATCAAAATAGAAGGAAGTCCACAAATGTTATTAATGTTATTAGTATTGTTATTAATGAAAGGCACTGTGAAAGAGAAGAGTAATAAGTATTTATAATAGGAATTTGAGAAAGATAAAACATGTACCTTTTGACCAAGATATTTAAAAAAAAAAACAAAAAACAATGTAGAACAAAGTTGTATCCGAATTTCAGTCTATGCCAGCTTCCTCATGAACAGAGTGAATCTGTATTATTTCCACAATAACCATCACGGAGAGGGCAGCACACTGTAGGCAGTTTACTCCAAATCTTTTCAATGACCAGGTTGAACAGAGACTACTATGCTTGCTGCAAACCTGAAATAAAGGTTTCTTATTGTAAACAACCAATTCACCTTGAAGTCAGGATAAATGTATGTTCTAGACAAAGAAACTTACAAGTTCCCTATTGAAAGGGATCTTAGCAGACTCTGATTCATCATTGGATCTGCGGAGGAGTATGACTCCTTTAATGCCTGTTTTTAATGTATACTTGTGGAGTCAAGGGTTGCTTATCATGCCTGCTATGGCATTTGTAGCTCCTATTACTCATTACATAGTTTAAAACTTTTTGACTTTGATTGTTCTATACAGTGAATCTATCATCTATGTTGAAGGATTGAAAGTCTGATACGGTAGTTGTTCACTCCATCCAGCTTATTCTGTTTCCTGAGAAATAGATTGATGAATTTGAAATGGCTTGATGTTTTCATCATATGGATTAAAGATATATAATTAGGAGGAGAAAGATACTGTACTCATGCACAAGTGATTTAGAACCTGTGACCAAATCCATCATAGCCTAATTTCATGTCTTCCGCTATGAGCCTCCCATCCATCTGTTGAGGATATAAGCATTTGTCCTGCTTTCAAGATCTGTAGATCAGAATACTATAGGTACAGTATTGAAATTGGGATGTGAGCTGCTGGGTTGTATCCCTTTAAAGAACTTCAGTCAGGGCAATAAAAATGAAGTATTTTCCTTACTCTCTCACATATTCTCCCTGCATCCTTGCCATAGGCCCTGTGTGCAGTATAGACTATAGCTTTGGACTTCATAGCCTCTTTGCTTACCAAAACCAGGATTTTAAAAAAGGAAGACTTTAGAACTCTTCTATGAGTATTTTATTCTGGACTTAGCTTTTTATTGTTGCTGTAAACTACATCCTTCTTATTTGCAATAATTCAGTTCCTCATTTTGTCATTATTTACTGAGCTGATGAGATTTTGAGGTGCAGTGGGCTGAGCTAGAAAAGCAAAACATAGTTGATACTGTAACTAGTGTAATGTCTGACATTTTCTGGATAAATTAATATCACTTCTGTGATTAATAAATGCTTATCAAAACAGGTGTTTTGCACAACTTACACCCTCAGTATAGGTAGGTCTGATGGTGAATTTGCTTGCCATGAGGGAGAAAATGTCCTTCTACCAGAACTCAGTAAGGATGATGGTTTGGAGGTATTTTTGTTGTTTGGGGTTTTTTTCTGTTTGGTTTTTTTTAATATTCAGGAACACTAAAAATCTTAGCACTTGTAAATTAAAACTTCAGTTACTAAATCAGAGCAGAAACGATGCACTATAAGTTAAATGAGCAGTTCCGTTTTGCAAATAAAGAGTAACTCAAGACACAGGTAAAGTTAATAGACCAGGGAAAGGTACTAAATTGTGAAAACTTCAATATAACAGCTCACACAACTCTGCTACTAGTCACATGAATTGAAATAACACCTTCCCTACTATGACCACAAAACTTAGAAATTAAAAAATTTCCATAGCTCCTTGCTAAAAAGAGAAGACAAGGAAGATCTGTGAAAGGAGTAGAAAGAGGACGTTGATATCTCTGTCTTGAAGAGGATACTTAGTAGTTCCTGAAGAAGGGAAGAGAGAAAAAAGTGATGGAGACATAATTTTGGTAATGTAAGCTTCTGAAGAATAGAGGACTCTGAAGAAGTATTACTGCCTCTCAATGAGATTAACTCATTCGTTAATGAGTGAGAGAGAAGGATGTCCAAGGCAGTCCCCAACCTCAGCACTGAGAACATGTACAAAGCTTCCAGAAGCCACGTGAGGAGCATTCTGGAGAGCAATTTTACCAAGAGTCGCATGTCCAATCTTGTGCTTGTAGTTCTGCAGGAGATCAGCAGTCTTCTAGCCATGTATATCTGATAATATTATTTTGTGCCTCTGGAATGTATCCTCTAATGAGGGAGTGCCATTTAAATTTGGGTTTTGCAAGCCTGCACATGGCAGGTGAGACTGTGTGCCCCAGGAAAAGCAGGTGCAGCATGACAGTAGCCAGGAAGAAGGATTCAAGTCTTTCTGATGACCAGGACAGCAAAAAAATAGAAGTAGAAATAGAAAGAAAAACAGTTTTGCATGCCTTCCTCCACAAGCAGTCATAGCAGGTGGTATGATGTTGCCTTCAGAACCAAAATAAGATCCAGATTGCTCCTTTGTAGTGTGTTAATCAAGAGCTAAACAAATGCAAAAGAAATTATCACAATCCAGCTTTATACTAATGGAAACCAGTTGCTAGATTTAAAACTCTTTTGTAGTGCTTCGATAAGCATTTATTTGGAAATTGACTTATGGTTGTGAAGCACCTAGGAGAACAAAAGGCTGATGTAAGCTGAAATTCCCATCCCCGATTAATAACACCAATCTTAACAGTGATAAATGCCAATGCATAAGTCCCTAATGCTCAGTGGCAATAAACAGGGCTCACAACAAAGCATGTTGCCTTAGAATATTTAATTAGTAGCTCAGCAGGGCTTGTTGTTTACTTTGGCAGTGAAAAGTGAGCTCCACCCTGAAATGCCTGAGAGCCTAATCACAGGAAGTACCTTCCTAGTGAAGAAGGAGAAGGATCATGTTGACAGGGACCATCACTGGAACAGAGATCTTGTAGAACTCTGTGGTCTTCCATTCAAAGTCTGACTCAGGTAGTTTGCTGAATGGCCTCAGTTTTCATCATACTTGGGCTTGGGGGGTAGTCAGAACTTCTTAGGATATATACAGTGCAGCTGTTCTAACATGTTTGGACAAAACCAGGTTTTCTCCTCAGAAATATTTCTACCCAAGCTTTACAATTCCCCCAGAAATCTTTCTGTTTTGAAGGAAACATTTTCTCAAAGTCCCTTCAGCCCAGGACAGACTGTCTGATCACAGGGTTAGCGAGAACAGTGCGAGAAATGCAGGTTTAAATCACTATGCAGGTGTTTGCATATTCCAAGTGAATATATACACCACTGGGCTGGCCTTCTCTTGGTTATCCACAAAAATCAGAATACCTTGATTTCAGTTTGATCCAGATTTCAAATTAAGGGGAGACTCTTACCCCATCAGGTATAACTGTAGTGCCAGACAGCATCTGCTACATCATTTGGACTCAGGAGAGTTCAAATACAAAGAGAGAAACTCAAGAGAGATGGATTACTACTCTTGAATCTTGGCTACGTAAAACTGGCAGAATTGAGTGAAAAATCAAGCTTTGTGATCGTACAGGAAATGTGTGGGTTTAAAATGTTTTTATTTGCCTGTTAAAGGAGTGGAAATATGGTTTTGTGCTTTCACTCCTACTTTACTATAAAGAGTGATCCCAGTAAAGTGTTACAGGGAAAAATATTCAAGTGTTACCACCATTCAGATCTGGAAAATCAGATGTCTTATGCTTGCTTATCTTACCTTTTCTGGGGTAAGATTAATTTAGCCTAATTTAGCAGTGACTTTCTTCATGTTCTGCCTAGGAACCAGACTACAGCTTGAATAGGTTAGCAAAAAGCAAGGTTCATAAATGGGTCTATTTAAGTAAACATTTTTGGAAGAAAGTCATGGTTTTCTTGGTTTCATTCTTAGTGGTGAGGATTTTAATTTCAAATTCTAAAAATCAAAAGAATGTTGAGAAGTGTTCTAAAGTGCTTTGAAAATATTTTTAAAAACCATATACTTTGGGAAAACCTGTATTCCCAATGATTCCTCTTACTGCCCTGGAAAGAGAAAAAAAAAAAAAAAAAAAAAAAAAAGAGGACAGGAATAAATAGAAATTTTCCACTTTTTGTCATTTTCCAACTCTGTTGGAAACAAAATATTTTTTTCTTGTAAACTTTTCTATAAAAGTGGTGTGAAAACCAAAACTGATGAAGGATTTTTAGCCAGCTAATGATTTTGCTTCAACATTTATTTCCTGTGTTGTTAACAATGGAGAGATTATCCTGGCTCTGGATCTCTCTTTTTGCCTTCTCTTAACTGCTCGTCATCGTGGCTAGGCTTCGCGAACGAAGATCCAGGGAGGGCTCCACCCACGCTCCTCATCAGCGCCTTTTCCAAGTGCGCTGATAAAAAGAGGATAGCAGATAGCACCCTCGAGCCTGCGCAATGGATTTTTTTTAGGTGAGACACAGCATGCGCAGAGCTGGATCCACCCTTTAGTCCTAAGGTTCATCTGCCAGGGCCTAGCAAGCTTGGACGCTGGCAGTCAAGTCCTTAGGACGCAGGTTTTATTAGAGTGTCCTTCTCTTAGATGGAAGGCCTTACAGGGCTAAATGAGCTCCATCTGCCTGGGTTTGGAATCAGAGTTGTCCTTCTCCTAGGATGACTGCCAGAAGGCTAATGAGCTCATCCTACCCATACTGCCACATACTCTTGAGGAAAATTCTATCCCTCTTTAAGCCACACAAAATCTGCAATAATGTTTCTGGAGTACAAGACCAGGTTTAGCCCATTTGTATTCAGTATCCTTTTGTTTTCTAACTTAAACTTACAACAAAGGCAGTTGCATGATCAACATACACGTGTGCACAGACATGCCTACAAAAGCAGGTGCGTGATCCAGGGACTGCAAAAACCCTACTGTGGGTGAACATACAAAACCTCAAAAACTTGATGTGGCTGGTTTTTTTAAAAGCTTTTATGGTTCCTAAAGTGGCAAACTTGCATACCGTATAGATGGGGCACAGTAAAGATCTGTGTTAATAAACTGAGTTTGAGTCATCGTTTACTTTCTACCCTGAATCCAGAATCACTAGGTACTTTCCATGTCCTAAGCAAGATGCCTGCATAAAGGTTCAAACCACATACAGTATTCTTGTTGTGCTGCATGTTTTGTGCTTTTAACATGTTTTCTCTGATCTGATACAATAGTTTCCAGTCTTTTTCAACTTGAAGACTTCTAAAGATTTTTAAAGGCAGGGGTGGGGTGGGAAATCCCTCCATTGTAGACTAAAACCATTAGGCAATTGCTTCTGCTACTTAGGGTCCTCAGAAAATATGTAGTTGAAAATGGTGGGTGAAACGTACTTCAACTACACGGGCCCCAAATTGTTAGGTTACAAAACTATCAGAATCCCTGATAACTGAAGCACATTCTCTTGGTGACCTACCAAGCTATATCATTGGTAAGTGTGTTAGAGGATGTGCTCATTGTGCTTGTTTCTGTTGCTGGGTATCCCCTGCCAGAATCAGGTGCCCTGCCACCTGAGAAGTTGTGCAGAATGCCCTCTACACATTATTGACCTGAATCTCTAGGGAAGCTCCCTTTTTCTTTTGCACCTGTCAGGGCCATAGAGGATCTTCATACACTGCAAACACCACCTCAAGAGTGAGTTTAAACCAGTCACATCCATTAACTCAATGACTTCCGCTCCACATACTTGGTTTTGTCTTGGTCTAGGAAACTGATAGTTTGAGTTCATTGTATCAATACAGCATTTAGCACAAGCTGAGTTCTGAAGAAGATACACTGCCAAATCTGTTGTGTATCGCTTATAAAACAATCTAGGGATGGCTACTAGGCTTTTTGGGCTATGTGAAAACAAGTGACACCTGCTCACATTTAACTGTGCATGCTAGATGAATTTGGACTATGTGAGCAAAGAAGTGCTGGCAACTGCTTGTGTTCTGGGCCTGCCCTCAAGTTGCCCTGGAGCTCAGGCTAATGCTCTCTCTAGCACAAGATTGTATGTAAACAATGTAGATAATGAGGAAATCAGTTATGAAAGCAAAGTTAGGTCTTGACAATACAGATACATCTAGAGATCTTGGGGATGGGATACAGAAAAGGTACTGCAAACAGTATAGGCTCAGGTGCAGTTCAGCTGTTCTTACAGAAACAGCCTGGTGCTTTCTTCACTTACTGTCCCAGCAAGTGATCCCCAGTTCATGGCCAAGTTCCTTGGACTGGGTATGAGCTATGGGCTTTATGTGTGCTCATGTGTTTAGTTTCATTCTTCACTGCCCAGGTGCTTTCAGGAGATGTTTTTGCACTGTGTACAAACTCACTGGAGTAACAGCATCAGTGGCACTTAGAATCATAGAACCGTTACAGCTGGAAGAGACCTTGAAGATCACCAAATNCACTGCTGGCTCATGTTCAGCCAGCTGTCAATCAGCACCCCTAGGTCCCTCTCTGCCTGGCAGCTCTCCAGCCACTCCTCCCCAAGCCTATAGCGCTGCTGGCGGTTATTATGGCCAAGGCGCAGCACCCAGCATTTGGCCTTATTGAATTTCATGGCATTGGCCTTGGCCTAGCAATCCAGCCTATCCAGATCCCTCTTTAAAGCCTCCCTTCCCTCAAGCAGATCGACACTGCCACCCAGCTTGGTGTCGTCTGCAAACTTACTAAGGGTGCACTCAATCCCCTGGTCCAGGTCATTGATGAAAATGTTAAACAGGAGTGGCCCCAGTACTGAGCCTTGTGGGACCCCACTTGTGACTGGCTGCCAACTGGATTTAACTCCATTGATCACAACTCTTTGGACTTGACCATCTATCCAGGTTTTAACCCAACGAAGCTATGCCCATCCAAGCCAAGAGCAGTTAATTTCTTTAGGAGAATGCTGTGGGCAACTTTGTCAAATGCTTTGCTAAATTCGAGATAACATCCACAGCTTTTCCTTCATCCAGTAAGCGGGTCATCCAGTCATAGAAAGAGATCAGGTTTGTTGAACAGGACCTGCCCTTCATAAAGCCATGCTGACACTTCTGAAGTCTCATGAAAATCCTCTCTGGGCCGTGAAATAATCCTTGATCCAAAAATGACCCTTTGAAACTTAGCAGGGAAGAGGACTTGCAGGACAGGAATGTTTAGAGCTGGAGAGCAGAAGAGCAGAAAGCTGCTTTTGGACTGTTCAGTCACCCTCTCATTTATTTCTCATCCCGCTAATGAGAATCCCTTTCTGTATAGGAGGTGAGTTGCTGCAAGCTGTAGGTGACCCTGGCAGAGATTTTTCCATCAGTATTTTCTTACCAATATGTGTTTTGAATTTTCTCTCAAGATAGTAGACAGAAATCAGGCTTAATTACCAGCACTGATTTTCTGAGGTGGATCTCAAAGGTAAGTGTTGTCTCCAACTTTTGTCCCTGCATACACTGCTGCACTGTATTTCTCCCTATGTTGCTTTTTGTAATGGTGCTTGAACTTGCAGGCTTTGGACTGGCAGCAGGTAGAACTGGTTGAATTGTTTGTTTGAAATACTAATTGCTTGGAATTTTGACCATGGGAATGGCTAGCGAGCAATTCACAGATCAGAGCTTGTATTCTTTGGGGGTGCCAGAAAGGTTGGGTTGTGGTTTGTGGTTTTTTTGGTTTTGCTGGTGTTTTTGTTTTAGTTTTGGGGGGTTTGGGTGGGTTTTTTTTTCAATTTTTGCATGCTGCCAGTTCTTTCTGAACAGTTTGCATTGACTTTTCTCCATTATTTACATTGGCATCACCACAGCCAGGTCATCTGGCATTGCTTATATCCCTTTGGTGTCTGGCTGACTGCACCATTTGAGATGTGAGGTTAGTAAATTATTATTTTTCTGGTGCGTAATTTTTTATCTAAAAAACATTGGTGCTAAAACTGTTCTAAGGATTCACAGAGTCTAAAAGCTAGGGAATAGGGAATTATTTGCTGCTGTGAATCAAACTTTGCATTCTCTTATGTAAAATACTCAAGGACTGGTTTCCTTTGTCTTTGACGATGTGGATTGGGCAGTGCGCTGATTGTAACTAGCAGCATCAAACAAGAGACAGTCCAGTTCTTGGCTCTGCTGCTCTCTGCAGCACGTGTTGCAGGCAGTGCTTACCTAAAGGACAAAGTGAAAGGGATTATTCATCATGCCAGCGCTGGGAAAAGGAGTCCTATGGATGAAAGTTACTTTGTTTAAACTCACAGGGATAGCCCTTAGAGCAGCAGTGATCAGGACCATCTGCTTCATGGCTGTGTTCCCTGGCAGATGCTGTGGTTTGCTGGACAGATGGAGTAGCTCCTTAATGGTCCTGGGTGAGGGAGCAAGAAAAGGAAGAGGGCTAGAGAAGGAGAGATGACAGCAAGTCACCGTTCTAAACAGGTCTGTTAACGTCTCAGCCTTGATGCCTTTAGAGGTGAGTCTGACATGGGCGATACCTTATGGTTCTGCCAGCCAACTCCTGTTGGATAGTCTGGCCTATATAGAGATGTAAAATGTCCCCAAGTATCAATGCACTGAAAAAGCTGCAAGGAGGACCAGGACTTTAAGAGGTCACAAGTGTGTTTTGTCTCAATCTGTCTGTCACCAAAGTGTACATTATCAGGAGCAGTCCCAGACACGACAATGCAAATGTCCTTGCCTTGCCCGTGGATTGGGGCTGCTTGCTAGTAACTATTAGGCAGTTGTATTGCAGAGCAACAAGACCACATCAGGACCCTAGTGTCTCTACGGGCTTGTCTCTGAGCTATCTACAGCTGCTGAAGAGTTTCACTCCTCCTGTCTACATGGTAATAGTAAGAGCAGAAAGCCCAAGTTTTCAAACACCTCATGCAGTCTCTGCCCTCCACCAGAACAGCCCAGGACCTCCTCTCTGGACCAGTACAATTCCTGCACTGGTATTTTATAGTGCTCCATATGCATATATAGCTTTATTATAATTATTGCTATTTATTATTGCACTGTGATAAACCTTAGAAGCTGTGGCAAGCCTCGTGTTGTATGAAATGCTATATAAAACCGGAAAGAGAGAGGAAAGGCAGTCCTTAGCTCTACAGCTTTTATATTTTTGAGTACAAACATGCAAGCCATCTTCTTTTGATCACTGAAGTCTTTTAGGACCTGGGAGATTGAGTTAACAATGTTTTTCTGCATCCTAACATTACTCACCTCCTGGCACCCCAAAACCAATGATCAGTTCCCCACAAGACTTTTATTCATGCCTGAGGTTACTCACAGTGAGTTTCTCAAGTGATGTGCAAACCTTGGACTCAGGGCATTGAGTCAAGGGAGTGATTCAGGAGGCTCTCTTGGTTTAGTAACTGCCTGACACAACTGTGTAAAACGAAGACACAGAGGGAACTGCAGTTGCTACCCAGAAATAGGTGTGGTTTCTTCTCTGTGCCAGCCGTCTTTGTATGAGCCTGCACTATCCCAATCAGTTTCTTCGCTGATTCACTAGCCATCTAATATATGTGTCAATGAAGACAGCATTATCAGACCAGTGTACACATTATTCTGTGCTCCACAGCTTCCTTTGAAGTTGAAGATAACAACTTATCATCACTAGGTGTTTCTAAACCATGAACACATCTGAAGGTGCTAGAGGACAGCCATAACAAAAACAGCTCCTTCTGCTTTGAGTCTTTTTATCTTTGGGCTTCCCTTGCAGAGTAAGAAGTGATTCACGTGTGCTATAGCACAGCCCCCTTCCGGGTGTGGTGAATGTTCAGTGTAGAATTCTGCCTCATCTTCCCAACTTTTTTAGTGTCAGCATCTGTAAACTTTTGGAGCATCTTTTGTGAGAGAGAATGATGCTGTCTTCAACTATTATTTGATCTCTATAGCTGCCAGACTGAGGCATCAATCAAAAGCTCAAAGTCTGCGAAGCTTTTTGTACTGGGAACAGAAAAAGCAGCAAACTCTGCATCTGATAGAGCATTCCCAGGTACACCCAGCAGCAGTATGACTCTGTCTCTACAGACTTCACAGTCTACAAGCAAAACTGAGCAGGATAGATGGGGAAATGGGAGGAAGATTATTGTTATCTCCAAGAGGAGCTGAAGCTGCCTCCCCTGCTCTAATCACCAGTCCACACATCACCACTGTTACCACAGAAATGGCTGCTGATGACCTGGTCTGCTGGAGTTTGTTGCACTGTACCAGCTAGACACCTGACTTTCAGTGACTAAGGACATAATCTTAAAATGTGATGTCCCATCTCTTGCTCTAGTGAAGTCTGTGTGCCATTCCAGTGAGTCTCCCGCATATTGGTGGGTCTTAAAGAACTAGAATAGCCCAGTGCATTCAGTGCTGTCTTTTTCTCAACAACTTCTGTCTGTGAGCAGCCAGGATATGTCTGAAGTACACAGCTGTGGATTATACTGGAAGCAGATAAAAAATGAGGTAGGCGAAGCGCAGGTTTAAAGTGCAGTTGATAATAAAAGGGACAGTAATGTGTCATGTTCAAAGAGTACGAAGTTCAAAAAGCTAGAGCCACTTTTATTCTTTAGGTCAAAGCTTAAGCCAAGAGCGGTTTGGCCAGGGCCCAGGCTGAGCTTGCACATCTTAATGACTTAACCACCACATGCTGCTTAGACAACTAAACATCGTTTGATTAGTGTTCAGAATGCAAAGAGGATATTATGCTTCAGAAGTGTCTGTCTGAGTAAAATATAAATACAAGTTCTGGAACTTAGGAGATACATTGTTGAATTCTGAGGAAGCCTTGGTCCCCATCAACAAACATGGGGCATAGCCTTTGGAGTGGCAACATAGTGCTGTGTAGCAGCCATATCCCTACACACCTTTGGAAATTTCCAGTATGAAACTTAGAAGACCAGAGTGTGATTGTGACAGTATGCAGCTACAATCCCTCAAAACGTCTCTGCAAAAATAGCTGTGAAGCACCAAGTTCTTTCCCATTCAGTGGTATGAATCTATCAGAATCTGCGTAGGGAGAAGCCAAGGTAAATTCTGATTCTTATAAAGAAGCATTTCTTATAAAGGAGCACAGGGCGATGTCATGTTGGGTAGAAGGAAAAATCTTCATACAAGGTATAGTTAAGCTGTAAAGGTCTTTGCTGTAGAACACTACATACTAAAATGTTGTACAGATTCAGAAACTAACTGGATGAATTAGTTGGAAATATCTGTCAAGGAATGGTTGCAATGCTGCCTTTTTTGATTTAGGAAGTCTCAAGTGTACATCAGGAAAATATCTGCGTATGCTTGTCCTATTCACATAGCCTTCCCAGGGCTGTTAAAATGGCCCATGGTAGAAGACAGGGCCATGAGCTAGGTGGAGTTTTGCTTTGATCTACCATGGCTGCTCTTCTGCTCCAGTTCCTATTCATTGTGTCTGTAGGTGGCTGTCAAGGGTTAGGGCTGGGCCAACCACTAAATGAGTGACAGATGCTCTCTGTTAACCCCTCTCCCTTCCCAATGGGGAGAGAAAGGGAATAAGGGGCAGAGACTTACATACTGGAAAAGAAAACTAAAACTACTTTAATAAAAATAGTAACAATAAAACAAATATATACAAAACCAATATTGAACCCAACCCCTCTGATAGCATTGACATCACCATCAACTCTGTACACCAGTGGTATATAAGGAGGAAATATTGTTACTCTATTTGGTGTATTTTTATTTATTGTTAGTGCTGCCTTCTAAATAGAGCAGAAATGCCTGTTGCAAGACCGTTTAGACCACTGACTTTAGCAGTTTTTAGCCAGTTTGTACTAGCTGGGAGTTTAGCCCCTTGTATTGTAAGCAGCAAAATATGCCTAGCTTGCAGCCAGCTTTACAGAGGCATCAGCAGGTGCTGTTTAACTTCCTGTAAGAAAATGGCAAAACAAATCTCAGAGCATGTGTCAGAAACTACTAGTAGAACAGTCCATTTTCCGTCACATAAGCTTTCACACTTTTGTCTCTCTGGGGTTTAAATAGTTAATCTACCTGAGCAAATAGGTAGGAGCATTTTTTCTTTCAATAAAGTTTGATTCCTGGAGGCAGATCTTTTTTTCCAGTGAGTGTCAGATAATTGGAAGGGTAGGGTGAGGCAGGAAACCACGACACGCCTTTGTTGGGACTTGTTTAAGAGCACAGGAATAGAAAAGCAGAAGAAGGGTGAGAATAAAACAGGTTGAATAAAGAAGAGGTGAACATTTTTGGATGATCACTAAGATTCCACATACCTTTGGAAGGACACGATATAAAGTGTAGGTGGCAAATTTTGGTAGAAGGGAAACGGTTGAGGAGAAAAACAGATTTTCAGTTCAGTAACCAAAGTACTCCAGGTAAGTTACATTGCTAAGAACAAAACAAAAAACAAAAAAAAAAAGGGAACAAAAAAGAAAAGCGAAGGCAAAAAAGTATCCTTTATTTTCTGTCTTCTAGATTCCATGAAGAATAAGGCTATATTCTCAGGCAAAATAGAGTAGGTGTTGTATTTTTCTGTGGGGAATACAACGTAAAAGTAAGATTGTGTAAGAGCTGGGTCATTTTAGTTTTGTGTCTGTCAGTGAATATAGCTTTTATAAAGTGAGTATCAAGGGAAAGGAGTATACCTGCTGGGAGATAAGAAGTGTGAAACCAGGCTCTGGGTACATTTTTAATGTGTTTTGTGAAACTGCTGTGCAAATAGATAAAGTTTAGCAGAATGTTCTCCATTCCGTAAGGGCACCAGCATGGTGAAATGTAGATCATCTGTGTACTGTTTTTAAAACTGAGCAAATCTGAAATGTGCTGGAGGAATAATGACTGTGAATTAGAGCTTCAGATGGTGGGTGCAGGGTGTAAGATTAAGGAAATAATCTCTAGTCCTCAATATCAGAACTGCTTCAGAGTGAAAGTTTGTGTTGCCGTGGACAAGCTTTGTTTTATCTCAGACAGGTGGGTTTGTTTGTCAGCAGTGACTCATTGATTATGGACTTAGGGACACATTTTTGTCACAGAAGATTAGGAGGCACTGTAAATTGGTTTTGAAGCTTTGTCACAGTAAGTCAGAAAAATCTGAATCGGTTTGAATCCTGTCTGCAGCAGGTCTATTAATTGGACATAGTGGCGTACAGTAAAAGACCTGTCTTCTTTCCCTGCCTTTGGACTCACTTATAGAGTGACTTCAGGGAAGTTACTTGTCCTTCTGTGACTGATTTCCTCATCTGTGAAATGGTGACAGCAGCACTTTCCTTTTGTGCAAGTGTTTTCTGTATAATACTACTAATACTAATACTACTAATTTTCTGTATAATACTATTTGTCTCCCTCTCTGTGCCAGAGGTGAAAAGCTTGTGCAGGTCAGAATGGCCTTGCTTTGGCCTGTTTCTCTTTGAGCAGGACAATTAAATACAGATGATGAGGATGCATTTTTGAAAGGAAGGCACCCAGCAATGTGGCATGGGGTCTGGACAGTGCTCCTGCTTGTGCTCTGGGAAATGAGCACATACTGGTTTTAAAAAAGCCAGGCCAGGTGTAGACACAGTAGAATTTGGTTGGGCATCTAACCTCCTCCTTGGCATTGGCATCATTTCAATGAGTATATATATTTAACAGACTTGGAAGCATGATTTGGTTGATTCAATTCTCACTGTCTTGTATTTGGTAGAATAATTGGAAAGGAACTGCTTTTAAAGCAGAATTATAAGGTCATATTCCTATACTTTGGGGTAAAAAGAGATAAAGGGCCATTTTTAACCATTTCTGTTAGTTTCAGGATAATGGCACCTGCAAGGCTTGATTAGGAGGGAGGGGCACCTAAGAGACATTTGATATGATAGGAGACATGGCATTTGCTTTTAACATAGTCAGTGACATGGTTTGGAGGCATCTACTGAGTCTCAGAATATTCATGATCAAAGGGTTCCACTGACATTAAATGTTATTAATCTGAGCACCTGCTGGTGCCTCTTTCTCCTAATGGAGTGCCTCACAGCAGGAGCCTTATTAATAGAGGGAGGAGAGAGCTGAAAGGATGTGCTGTGAGCATGTAATGGCATTTTGACATGAAAACTGGAAGAACATTGTGGAGGAATAAAAGCATCTGAAATGTACCAGCTTTCATTTTCTGTTAAAATATGCCTTTGTAGCTATATCGCTCCCCTTTGAAAAATTGCTGCAATAAACTATTACCTTTGCATGCAATACCTAAATTCTAAAATAATAAGAGGGGTTTCAATGTCCCATCTCAGACTGGCTTAGCATCCTCGCCAGTGTGCTACACTGCAGTCAGGTGGAACAGGGGGTGCAGGAGGCATCCTGCAGTGCCAGGCAAGCTGGGCAGCTGTTACTCTCTTGCTTTTCAGTGCTATGCAGAGAGGAAGCAGTGTGCACAGGTGCAGCAGTACTAGACCTCTCCTGGTTCCTAGTGCCTTTAAGATCTGCAAGTTCCCTGTTTTTGTGAGTGCCACAAATGTACTACAACCCCTGAAATTTTGTTGAAGTGGCCATAGGGTTGCCTTGTCTTATGCTGCCTGCACTGTTTGAGAGTGATCCCAATTCACAAGCTCCTGCTTGTTGCTCAGAGATGATGCAGGTGGCTTCTCTGATTCAACAGTGCTATTGCTTTGCCACAGACATAGCCCACAGCTATGCCTTTGTGAATCCAGATAGGAGCTGGTGAAGTGATTCAGTCCTGGCAGTTAATGGAAATCCAGCTCTGTCAGCCTACTGGAGCCTGGGCTGGCTTTTGCATTCACGTGGCAAACACGCAGGCAGCATAGATCAAAATGTACCATGTGCTGGAGCTGAGCTGTGACTTGTGTGGCTCCAAAGATGTGTTTTAACCTCTTGATTTGGGGGATTTTTTTGGATTGGTATCAGAGCAAGGTTTTTCCCTTTCTCAAGAGAAGACAAAAGATGGAGAAGATGCATTCACTCCATGGTGGTTCTGGCCTCTCACAGCATCCATAGCCATCACTGCTTCCCAGCAGCAGGAACAAAGTGGAGTTCTGGGGCTACAAAGCAGGAAGAAGGCAGTTTCCAAATACAAAGCTGTATTCCCTGCCAAAAACACTGGCAAAGCCAACAGTGCTGATATCTAGGTAGGAGCTTTCAGCATCTGTTTTTAGGGAAGGAGCTTGAAAGATGCTTCCACCGTTGATGCAATAAGGAAGAGTAGCAGAGATACTGCCTTTCCTTGGAAAGAATGACCAGGAACCTTTCCATTGCAGAGGACTGTAATCATGCTGGAGGAAGGAGTCTCCTAATGCATATAGCTCCAGACTTGCATATGCCTTGGAATCAATGTCCTGGATAATCCCTTTGAAATCCCCACTCTGAGCAAGCACTGTAAAGACTGGGTAGTATCTTGCCACCAGGGTTGTATAAAGACTTGGATGTGGCCTCAGGAGTCCCACTTACAGGGCTGTTTAGCCAAGATCATGGTCTGAGGGGCAGAGAGTGAGGACTGTGGGGCACTGCAAAAGCCAGCTGAGTCTGTGATAGGAGACTAAAGTGGCTTTACCTTCCACACTCAAACTGTTCCTGTCCAGTTCTGGGAATAGCGGGAGCTGCTTGAAGACAGAACTGAATATGAATGAACTTCAGGTATTCCTGCAGATTCTCTGCTCTATCCTGCCTTATTATGCATGGGCAGTACAAGCATAATATCAAGGGGGCTATATTTTGCAGAATATGAGGATCATATTCAAATGGTAGCTGAATTGGAGGGCACTGTCTTGGCTTCTGCCTCAAGCTGGGCTTTAGAACTTGGAATGAATTTTGCCCAAAGTTGTGGGGTTTTTTCCTTAGACTCAGCCTGTTAAGTATGTAGATTTTGGGGAACAGCAGGGCCTTCAGTTCTAAGGACGAGTCTTCAAATGTAGTGAGTTTTCAAAAAGTGAGTTTTAACTTACCATCACTTTGTGCATAAATTAAAATGTCTTCCTTCTCATTGTTTGTGGCTGCACAGGTTAAAATGTTATCTTAGAGAGACTAGGAGTGAGAAACTGTATATTTTCTTCTGCTCTGTAGACTAACTGAGCTGGCATTAAATTAGATCAGATTCCAAAGCTGCAAACAGGACCTCCAAACTGTTTCTACTCTGCCTGTAAAGCAAGATAAAGCACTTCTTACATTAAGTTCCCTGCAGCAGAAAGTAGCTAGTTTAAAGGTACCTCCTTTTTCTGCTTCACTGAAGTCAGTGCTGTGGTTTTAGCATCAATTTACTCTGAGAATGCACAGTGTTAACTGCCAACAGTGCAACAGTATCTCTGCGTAGGTTTTCCTGGCTCTACTGGCATGTTGCCAATGGCATACTCCTGCAACTGCCTGTATTTCTAATGCTGTACTGTTGAGTCCTAAATATGTGGGAGTAGTGTTTGGATCCTGTGGTTTTGATCAAGCATTTATAGGGGTATAGCTGGAGACCATAGTGTAATGCCACAAAATCTAGATATAAATCCAGGTCTAAACTTCCGTGGCACTGAGTGAATTTGCTTCAACTGCCCCTATCTCAGCTGTTGTCTTTGAAACCCTTCTTGCCTTTTCACCTCTGCTACATTGTGCAGCATCTGGTTTCATAGGCAAGAGGTGCTGGTATATTAGTAATACTCACATGACTCTTGAAAGACACTGTAAACTCCCTGATATAGATGTCTTCCAGACAGTTTAGTCCCCAGCTGAAGGAAGAAACAAGGTGGGACTTGAGGTGAGCTGTTATCATCTCCTACTATTCACAGAGCTCTGAGTGCAGTCTCTCTACTTTCCCTGCAGGTGGCAATGGTATGGATTCTGTAACAAAGAAAACGAGGCAAGATGGATCAGAAGTCACTGAAAGGCGTAAGGAGAATATTTTTTGGTTTTATGCAACACACCAAAAATCCCAGAAGCAGATGCCCAGCTTTGTAAGGGATTGAATGCTGACCAGAGGTCCAAAACTAAATTCTGTACCTGTCTCTGGTCTCTCTGTTGAAGTCAGAGTAAGGAATAGAATGGGCCAAGATCAGACATTGAGAGACATGTAGCATGACCTGATTGTCTAACCACAGATGGTTACCCTGTGGTAACATTTCTAGTTAGTACGCAGACATGGATTCTCCTCCTACCTCTGATATCAGTGCCTTAAGTGGCCTAGAAAATGTTCATTAGGGATCTTTTTTGATTGTGCGTAAAACAGAGGATAAGTTTCCCACTGGCATTGTAGGAATTAGCTATTAAGATGCTAGTAAGGAATCTGGCCATGAGCTTTGCTCTTACGCCAATGTCTGTTTCAGAAGTGCTCAGAAATAAGAACAATTCCATGTTTTACAGCGATCTTGTGAAGAAAAAAATGTCTTTCATGGCAGTGATGATCTTAGTTACTCTAGAGTTAGAAAGGCCTGCAAGTACACAGCATTGTGTACTAATGAGACTTCAGCCTCCAGGCAGTGGGGTCTTAGAGGACTTTTCTTTAAATGAATCATGCTCTTCCATGGAAATAAATAGAACATTGATCTTCTTTGGCTGTATTAGCATGCCATTACTTCTGCACTCTTTTATTTCCGTAGTTATTACAGAGACTGTAACTACAAGACTGACGTCCCTACCACCCAGTAAGTAATTGTTAGTCATTACATCTGCTCAGTGTTCTGTGCTACTCCATGCTATTTAACTGCGTTATGGCCATGTATCCCTGGGTGCAGCGGGTCTTGGTGCAGAAAGACTTGCACCAAAGGAGAAGTTATTTTCAGAAATGCCTCTCCTAAAGTACTTGTTAGTGGAGAGAAAGAGCAGTATGTGGGGAGCTGGCTGGGTATTGTCAAGGACAAAGCTGCACAGTCCACTAAGACGGGCAGACCAGAATCTCCAAGGGCTTAAGTCCAGACACAGGGTCTCCAGTGGTGACTGTCTCTTGGGGACAAGGTCAAAAGTGATGGATCTGCAGTCTGCACTACTGGTACTGCAGTGTATCCTCCTGTCATCTTACCCTGTTGATGAGTGAATCTTTTGGGCTAATATCAGGTGTCAAGGGTGATTTCTACCTCTGTAGGGAAGTACGAGTATCAAGCAGGGAAAAACCCTCCATGCTCTTTATACCGTTGTATTCTTGAGTAGCTTACTGCAGCTGGGTTAACAAGAACATCCTTTGGTCCATGTATAGAGCAAAACTTGAAGACAAACATGCTGGGTCTGTAGTGTGACTGCTTATCTGGTCTTCCAAGACACCTCTCTGCAGTTCTAATATCTCGTCAGAAATGAAGCTATACTTGTAATTGAGTGTGAGGATAGTCTTGCAACATCCCTGCTCTTCTAATCTTTTACACTGAGAGAATGTCTCATTTTATGCTCATCTCTTCCAGAAGGAGGAAGCAGCAGTGGGCTGAAAATATCATCCCACACTGGAGGGAGCGGAGTGGAAAAGAGGTCTTACACCCACAGCAGCAGTTATGTGACTTCAAGTAAGGAATGAAGACATTACACAATGAGGAAACAGAGAGCAAAGGCAGCAGAAATGTTCTGAGAAGACATTCAGGACAGGGAAGTAGGATGAGCCAGACGTAAGGGGAACAGGGTTTATGGAAGTAGAAGTGGCAAATACTCAAAGCAAAGGTGTTCATTCCCTGAAGTTGCATGTGAAGATGGGTGAGTAAATGACAAAATTCCCATTTTCCACAGGGAAGACTTGATTTCAGGAGAACAACAATAAAAAGTGCCATTCCCATTGTTGTTAAAAAGTCGTTTGGAAACCAAATTTACTTTCTTCCAGAATTTCCAAATACAATCTTCTGATCAATTTTATTCTAAATTTAGTTTTGATTTATCTTTTTGTTGATATTGCTGAGGGTAGAATAGTATTAAAGAATTTCCTAGAAAATATTTTGTGTGTGTGTCCATGGCTTTAGCACTTTGAGCAGTCTGCCAGATTCCCTGGATATACTAAATCAGTATGTGTTGCCTGTTCCATAAAAACAGGGCTCTTCTTTAGCAGCATTATTCACCAGCTGTCATAGCAAAGGTTTCTGGACAATAAGATTCCTAGCTAGGTTTCTGGCACATGCCTCTCTCTCTGTCCTCAATGGAAAACATTCTCCATGCACCAAAAGAGCTGACAAACCAAAGGGAATGAAGTGCAGTTTGGAAGCTCAACAGGAGAATTAGCCATAGCCAATAGATCTGACAGAAACCTCTATACCAATTAAAGGCCACAGTGTGGAATCACTTTGCCTCAGGGCAGATGTGGAGTAACTCCAGTGAAGTTGTCAGTCTAATTGCACCAGCTGGGGAACTGAACCCAGCCCTGCAAACTCCTACAACTGCACAGGATTGCTCTCTTCCTTGTTATTTCTTTTCAGTGTGTGGAGGAAGAGAAAAGAGTCTGAACTTCAGATATAAGAAGTTCTTGAAGTTTCACAGAGCATTTTCTAATCCCTGCTTTCCCACTTGGCTTGCAGAATGCCTCTAACAGAGGCCTGCTAGTCGCAGTAGTTCTTTCTGCTGAATTAAGTAGAAAAGTTACAGAACAAAAGAGGTCCTTCATATTACAAGGGCACACTTTTTTTTTGCAGGGAATATCCAGTCAAATCCTGCTAATCTGCATGGGTATATTTCATGTTATATGTTACACAGGACTCCCTTTGTGCTGCATTCTGATCATACTCCAGCACTGGATTTCATGCATGTGTACAAACACATTAGTTATGGCTACTCAGTTCTTTCTCCACAGCACTGATGTGAATTAGGAGAGAAATTCTTTCCTCTATCTAAATGTAACAGCCACTAATAACTTTTAGGCTGCCTTGGGCTTGATTCACACCTCAATCTCTTCTCCAGAAAATGGACTAAGGCATGACTAAATGAGAGTGTGGATAGCTGCTTTGGAAGGGAAGTGAACTCATCTCTGCTTTCCCTTGTCTCACAAACAGTCTTCTTCAGCACTTCGAGTTGGGCTTAATAATCTCCCAGCTTTTATTGTTTGTGTGAGATAACACTTGAGTTTACAGGTGGATCTGTAACCAAATGGAAACCCAGCACCATCCAGAGCCAGATTTATTCCTGCTCAGGGTAGATGTCTCATTCATCCCCCTAGGCCAAAACCTGCTGTCATATATATCCTGACAAGATTTGTTTTGAAATCAGAAAGAAAACCAATACTCCTCTCTGCATTGAATGCTGAGGACAGTCAGAGTTGGATCCAAATGTGGTTCTTGCTTGTCTCTAGTTGTAAAGTACCAATGCAAATTTGTCTGGCTCAGAAGACAGTAACATAAAGCACCCAGGGCATTAAGGGGGTACATCCAGGGCATATCTTCAATTTGCTGAGGACATTTTGTTTTACCTGAAGGTGGAAGTGGTAGATTGAACTCTTCATCATCATCCTCTGGCTACAGACAAACCCAGTCTCCCAGCTCTACTCTCACCAAATCACCTGGCTCAACATTTGAAAGAAAAACCTATGTCAACCGCCATGCAGCATATGAAGGTATAACAGAATATTCCATAGAGAGGAGGCAATGTGTAGTATACTATGAGGTTGGATTAATGCAGGATTGACCCAAATAGCACAAGAATCCCATTGTGGTTTTGCTAGGAAATAAGTCATCAGGGACACATTTTAATGATTAAGTCCTATTTATAGTAATGTTCATTCCTAAAAGGAATTGTGGTATATTTTTGTTGAAAGACTTTAGCAGCTCTTTCATGTAATCCTGAATAGCTCTTCCTTTTTTTTTTTTTTTTTAAAATGGAAATGTTTGTTACCCACTGGGATTAGACAATTGCCAGCAAGACATGTTTTGAAGGCTTTTAATGATCTTGTCCAAAGTATTAATGAAGACCTTTCTGTTCTCTGCAGGGAGTTCCAGTGCCAACTCTTCTCCTGAGTTTCCCAGAAAGGAGTTTGGTATGTTCTTTTTGGACCTGTTCCTCTCAACATTTGGCAAGGTCATATGAGTTGGTGGCCACGGTAGTGTTTTGCACATAACTGTGTCGTGCTCTGTTGCTCTTACCTTTGCTGCCTCTGTACTGGGTGGCTAGTGCAGCTCCATAACTTCAGAGGAGTCATTTGGGATTTATATTAACGGTTGACAGCAGAGTCTCTAGCTGATACTTATTCAGACTGTATCCTCTATATCTGCTACCCTCAACTGCTTTAGTGATGCCCCCCATATGGCATAGGACATGGACAGGAGAACACACACATGGGATGCTCACAACATTTCCTGACCCCTAACCCTAGCCATTTTGAGCTATTGCTGGATATACTTTTCCAGTAACTCTTTTCTAGGCTTCAATGGGTTTATATGACATGATGAACTGGCTATCAAGTGGTATATGTACACTGCATGTTGTCAGCAGGTAAGAGCTTGCACTGTCCAAGCTCTGAGCTGCCAACTTTACTCAGTGCAGGTAGTGAAACAGTATGATCTGGCCACCTTTGTGGCTCAGAGAGGAGGCAGGGTTTCACAGTGCCCAGCCTTAGTCGGTGGGGTACACTGGCCTATTAGCTTCCTTTGGGCTGTTGAAATGGGAAATCACCATCTATGAACAACATTTATGTGTACAAAAAGAAAAACAGCAGTTGGTCCAGAAATGTTAAAGGTGCTACTTATTCTGTAAGATACCTTATGGTGTAAATGGTGCCTGGTAAAAACTCTTAAGAGTTCAGTTTGCCCAACTGCGCCCCAGATAAAGAAGGTTACTGTCCAAATCTGAGCACCCTGAGCAAGAGCCATGCGTTCATTTTCAGAGATGCCACAGGCAATAAAGCCTAATATTGCTTTTCTCTCATTGCTGTTCACAGCATCTGCCTCCACAAGAGGGAGAAGCCAAAGTCGAGGTGAGTGATAGTGTTCTTTTAGAAGCCTCCATTGTTTTCTTCAATATGATTCAGGGTGTATTAAATGGATCTATTCTTTGGCTGAAGTCAACCAGTGTAAGTGTAGAGCAATCACATGAGGTATGTGGATTTCCACCACTGCAGATGTGAAGCATTTATCTGTAAGCCATTGCTTAAACAAGCTCTGTGTAAAAAAAAATGATCCTGGTGAAGGTGGTGGTTTGGACTAGGTCAGAATGGAGGCTCTATCTCGGGGCCTGAACATCTGGGGCCATAGGACATAGTCTTCCATCTTGTCTGTTCACTACTGTGGACAATTAAACATAACCATAACATAACATAAACAGTCCATCCATGCTCTGTGACCTGCCTCTTGCATATTTATGTTTCTCCTACCACAATCTGTCTTACAAACCATAAGGCCATACCCTGAAATGATCTTATGCTGGTAGTAAGGAGATGATGAGCAAATTATGGACTTACTGTGGTCTGGTTAGCCAGCTCATTGTAAAACTCTGCATTGTTTAAATCATTCAGCTCTTGTGATAATTTATTAACAGTGTTGGGGAAAGCAGGATTATATTGCTCTGTAAGAGTGTAATATCTGTTCCCAGTTGCTTGAAGATGAAACTGTGCCACTTGTTCCAAGTTAATTTTAGCAGTTGAAATAAATCAAAGCGTGCTTTTGCGCACTTCTCCTGGAGCGTGGCAGTTACCATTATTCTACCTCAGATCTTCACAGTCTCCTCTAGCATACTACTTACCTGAGCTCCCAGCAGAAGTAGGCCATCCATAATATAACTGACACCAGAGAATCAGCTCCAGCTTCTGATATTACCTCAGAAAATAATTCCAATCCATCAGCTTCTCCACATGAATGTCAAAGGCAGTGTTTCTTTTGTAGTGCATGCACTGTCAGATTTCTTGTTGAGGAGTGTGTATCACATGTCCTAGTGGCCAATTTTCTTGCAAGTAGAAAGCTTAAAGACTTGCCCCAACTAGATCACAATTACTCTATAATCTGTTGTGTTGGATAGTGAAAGTCAGTAATAAAATCAAGTACCTGGTGAGAATGTTGGCCTGGTTACATTCAGTGAGCCAAAAGAGAAGTCAGCGGGTTGTAAAAGACTAAATCATATAGCCCATTTTAGAGATGACAGTATGAATTTTACTGAAGCAGTAGGGAATTTTTGTATTTAGTAAGCTTCTTTTGGCCCTTTAGGTTTTTGCCCAGAAGGATGAATGAGATTATTGATGTGATTGAGAACTGCAGTTAGACCTTCTGTATGTCTGGCATTAACAGTGCTGTTGACTTCAATAGTGGCTCTCAATGAGTAAAATACTGGAATTAAAGTAGCAATATGTGACTCCAAACCAAAGTTGCCGAAACAATTGACAGCCAATTCACATGGGCCACGAGTGCTGCTTAGATCAAGCAGCAAGACAGCAAGATGGAACATAGCAAGAAAGAAGGAATTCACTTCAGCCTAAAGATTCATTCCCAGCCTAGGGCACAAATGCATCTCACTCAATATTCATGATCTACTTTTTCTCTTCCTAGAGAGTGAAATACGAGTCCGACTGCAGAGCGCATCTCCCTCTGGCAGATGTAAGTGCCATGCTTTTATTCCAGGGGGATCAGATATAAGATAGAGGGTACTGCTTTATGTCTGCAGTGTTTCTGGGACCCAATCTTCTTGCTAACACATAGCAGTGTGTCATTCTTTTTTTCCTGTTAGGAACATTCATTTGTCTCCCCTTTCTGAACAGAAAAGTACGCTGTGGGTTAGATGGTGGTCTTGCAAGGATGTAGTTGTACTTAGTCCCAAAAATGAGGCCCTGAAGCTTTGTTATTAAGTGGCACCCCCAGTAGGCAGCCTCAGAAAGTACAACTTTATAGAAACTCACAGGTAAATTCCACTGAATGGTTTAGTCAGGACATGGTTACAGAACAATGAAACATGGGCTCTTGGGTGAGTCTAAACATTTGCTTTTCCTGCCAGGGACAGAGTTGGATGACGTGAAACGTTTACTGAAAGGAAGTCGATCAGCCAGCTGCAGTCCTACACGATCACCATCAAGTACACTCCCAATACCAAAAAAGGCTGTGGTGGAGACAAAGATGGTTACTGAGAGCTCTCAGTCAGGTACTTGGCAGAGGATGGTTAGCAATGCTGGAGCCATTCCAAAAACTATTTGCCATAATAGCCAGTTGCTAAGAATATCCGAGTAAGAATATGTCTGTCACAGACAGCTGTGGCAATACAGAAAAAGGGTCAGAATTCTGGAGAGCTGTCCAGACGTTGCCATAACAAAAGCCATCACTTGTCTGATTTCCAGAAAAATAAGCTAGTTCTGCAGCCACCAGCTTTAATTCAGAGATGTGTCTGGCAGAAACAAGAGCTCTAAGCAAACATGTCTTAGAGTGATTTGATCTCTTATCTCCAAGCAAGATGCAGATAGCACTGAAGACAACATTTGATAATAATAGAAGTGGTACTTAAATGCTGTAACTAGCTTTTATTATTTATTTATAAGCCTCACCACAGTGCTTGAAGCAATGTTATTCACATTCACTTCATTGTCCTCCACCAGCATCTAGAAATAAGCAATACCTACTTTCTTGTGCATGGCTCAAATCAAACTGGGAATTTTAGTCCAATACAGTAGTGAACCAATCAGAGCCACATGTGGGAGCAAAAGTCATACATCCCAGGGCCCAGGATAATTTGTTAACAGAATGGCAGACTTAAGTGTCTTATTCTGATATCATAGCATCTACAAGCAATGAAGTCTCTTCAAGCTGTTTTGTAAATGATCATACTACCAGGTAAATCTTTATTCCATTGGTTAAAATTCAGGTGGCTGTAATCTACTGCCATTTGAGATCAGTTATACCATCTTAATCTGAAGTCATTGTGTTGACTCCACAGGGGTAATTGAAATTCAAGGCAGATGAAGTTGTTTGACATGTAAACATGTAATGCTTGCTAAGCTACAGACCTAGTCTCATTATAAAAAAACCCACTTTTCTTTGTTTGGGTTTTTTACAGTGTCAGGGACATATGATACAACTGTACTGAATACAGCCCTCCCTTCATACATGTGGTCCTCTACTCTGCCTGCTGGATCTTCCCTTGGTGGATACCACAACAGCTCTTCCCTGATCAATGCTATGTCTCACTCTACAGGATCAGGTATGCTCCCTGGGCCATCCAGGCTTGATCCTTTTTTGTGAGGATCTATTGTCCTGACTGCCTAATCTGCTGCTAAACTTTGTTCATAGCTTTATCAATAAGGTCAGGCTCACATTCACTATCAAAAATAGTTTTAGACTCTAGTTAACATTGGATTATCATGGCCCATTGTAAGAATGACTGGGCCTAACCCTTCAGTCCTCATACACTAAAGATGAAATCAGCAAGTGTTGAGTCTGCTCATACCTTGTAAGGCCCACTTCTAAATGCTAGGGATGTTGCATTTCCTAGCTGCAGCGAAAAACCAGAGGAAGCCTTATGAATGCCTTAAGCATTCTCACATGATCTCATGATTAAAACTTGTCTGATGTAGGATTTTCTCCCCTTTGTCAGTTCAGTAATAGAGTAGTTTGGTGTCACAATTTTCAAGATTTTTTCCTCTGTGCAATTATTGAACATTTTCACTAACTGCATTTTCAAGTGACTCTGACTCTCAATTTCTGTGACTGTGCCACTGACCTTCAAGTGCTGGATTTCTGATTCCAAAGAAGCAATAACATTTCAGTTCCTCTTTTTGCAGTTTTTGGTGTTCCAAATAACCTGGCTCCCAGCAATCATACTCTGAACACAGGCCTGAGCACTTCCTCTACAGGTCAGATTTTTATCTTCTTCCCTTCACGCTTTGGCAATAACACAGTCCTGGCAGACATGTCCCATGAAATAATACCCATACATCACTCTGTTTCATTTCTGTTCCTCATCTCAGTGTCAGCAGCTTGTCTTCACACCCCAGTTATTCTTTGGTTACAGTGGATTTACTCTAGTTGGCCCTGTATTGCTGGTGTTATTTCCTGGTTATTTTTATCTGGGAGACAGGGAAAACTAGAGATTTTCCAAGGAGAATAATATGTCCTTTGAAAGACACCTGTTAGACCAGACTATTTCTTCCCTAGAACAACTCAGGGTAATGTCTTAAAAAATAAACTCGTACGTTCTAATCCATAAAGGTCTACTGCTCCTCTGTCAGTTTTCCCTGTAATTTCCCTTTGCTTCACCTGACTTACGGCTTCTGAAAGACTCACTTCAGTGTCACTAAAGCACTTCTCTTTCTTTCACAGTCACATGCACTATGTCTACACAGCACAGTGCCATCATGCAGGGTCTCTGACTGGGCCTACAAAGAGAGCAGGGTGTATAAGAGCAGTCTGTGTGCTGCATTAATATTGCCACACTGATTCTGGCATCAAATGTGCCACCTCTAAGCCCTTTACTTCTCAGTGGACATACTGTATGCAGTTATGTCCTTAAATTTCCCTTAATCATTCCAAGCCAGTTTTTTGAATTTACTTTTTTCTGAAGTGCTCCACCTGAAGAAATGTCCATGCAACCATGAGAGTGGCCTTCACAATCTAACTTGAGATCATGCTTCAAAATGGTCACCATTATTGTCCTGGGTCACAATAACTTCTACAGCAAAAAGATCTAAGGAAAAAACGTCTCGGGAGGAAAATCTTTGAACAGAAATCCTTTGGTCTGTGATACCTCCAGCTAGCTGGCAAAATATCTTGGGAGAAGTTGTCATTATTATAACTGGTTTGGCTTTATTTTGTTTTTAGCCAGAATACCACTTGCACTGCAAGACTCCTGTAATCCCCTTTGCAATGTTTTTCTTTGCAGTGTTTGGAGTTCAAAACAACCTGTCTCCAAGCTCTTCAACCCTGACCCAGAATGCTACTGCAGCCTCTGCAGGTAAGCAACAATTTAAGCCTAAAGAAAGTGTGAGGGTCACCAATGTGCGCTACCTTTTCTATAGTGACTAGAAAGCTTATATTGAAAATGGCTCCTTCTTTACTGTCTTCTTGTGTAGAGCAGTGTGGTATGAAGGGATACTGAGGACCATTTCCTCTGCTTTGCATGTGCAGGAACAGCTCCCAGAGCCTGTGTAAGCATTAGAGATTTGCTTGCTGAGGAAGCCCTTGCTTGTTCGAATTTTCCCAAGTACCCTGAATAAGGAAAGATTTTTGGAATGGTGTGCAATCCCAAGGTTGATGTGTGGAGATACCTTATTATCTTTCAGATCTTTCATTCTTGAATTTCTTCATTGCAGCATATGGGTTAAAGAACACTTCTCAGAGTAACACCATGGCAAGTACTGGTGTGTCTGCATCAGCAGGTGAGTGTGTCATTCACAGTTGTTTAGGCATGGCCTTGACCAAGCATATCATGGTAGAAATGAGTTAGAGAGTCAGCCAGCTGTGTGACACACCTCAGGAGCATGACTTCTACCAGTACTCTTCTGAAAAGAAAGCTAATGAGCCAGAAGCTAAGGAATAGCAAATGAACTGGTTTGATTCAGATGTCTCCCACTCAGTGGTAACTTGCATGATTTAATTGCAGCTATTTCTGCTCAACTGGCAGGTAACTGGGTTGAAGATCACACCTGTGAGATTGTGCTTCATCTGAAGCCAAAATATTTACAAGGTTGCTTTTAAACACCATTGTGCAGTAGTACAGCCTTAACCACTCAAAATTCAACTTGAGAGACATTGTGGTCTTTCTACTGGCGTGTTGTCCTCAAACATTGGGGATTCATCTTCTCCAACTTTTTCTAAAACTCTGAGAGCTATATATTAGTCTTTTATGTTTTGTGTAAGGGAAGCCAAATTTCTTTTGTAATCCAAGGACTCCCAAAGGTGAGGCTTAAAAATAGGTGTAAATAACAGAAGTTGTGATAACATTTCTAATACAGTTTTGCTGCAGGTTTGTGCTAAAGTAATGGAATAATACTACTCTAATTATCTTGATTTTCAATGCTGTGTCAGTTTTTGTGCACAGGCTTTCTTTGGCCTGTGCCAAACCTTAGTAAACTATAGTTTGATGCCTCATAACTATGCCTGGCTCCCAAGGATATAGAGTGCTACTAACAGAGTAGGTCTACCAAAGGTGCTCCACATCTGGAGCTGTTCTGGCTCTGATGACCCTTGAATGTCTCTCTCAGACTGAGTTTCTATGACTCTAGTAGGTGTGTTTGAGAAGCAAAGAGGCCATTCAGCAAATCATTTCCATATGTGACTAAATTCCAGATGCTCTCCATTTCTGGTAACAGTTACTCCCCTCCTAGTGAAATACATGTGTCTAAAGAAATCTAATGACTTGCATAGCTCTCCCCTTAGTTTCAGTGACCACTGTGTCTCTTACTGGGTGTTTATGGTAGTGGCAACCTCAATCACAACAGGACTGCCTATTTTAATAAACAAAAGTATTGTGGCTTGTAGTTATGACTCTTGTGACCTGCACTCATATCCTCCTCTTTCCCATCCTTTACCAATATCCCAGGGGGAACCATTCTGAGCTCCCAGGGAGATGACATTCTGCACAAAGACTGTAAGTTCCTGCTGCTGGAGAAAGAGAATGCCCCAGCAAAGAAGGAGATGGAACTCTTGATCATGACAAAAGACAGTGGCAAAGTCTTCAGTGCCTCTTCCACTGGGCTTAATGGAGGTAGCTACTTTTCCTTGAGACATGTGGATGGATATGCTGAGGGCAGAGAAATGGAGACTTATCATGGAGGGAGTTCAGAGCTCAGGATACTAGACCAGACTCAAACTCCTGCAAGCCAAACAAGAAGCTCTGGCAGGCAATTAGCCTGTAATGACGCTAGATGCAATTTAGATCTACCTTTTGCATTTGAAGCTCCAGAGCATGCATTGGAATATTTCACAAAGCTCAGGAGCTTTGAAAGCAAAAAAACTAGATCTAGTTTAAACAGGCAGAGCTGTTGTGTCTTCCTTTTGCCACTGAAAGAAGATAGGCCTGGTTGAACATCTGGTGTAATGTTTTTGGCTGTATTTGATTCCTGTTCAGGATCCTTTGTAGAGGACACCTTGAAAAAAGAGAAGCAGGGATTTTCCACCTCCTACGCTGGAGACACTACAGGCCTAAAGTCAGATGCAAACGGTAAGAGTTTGCAATAGAACTTCTCCCTTCTGCCTCCATTACTACCTTCACCTTTTAAGCCCATGCTCTAAGTTTAATCAAGCATAGAAAGATTGTTAAAACCTCTTTTACTGCTGTTAAAACAGGAGGACTAAACTCTGTGCCAACAAGGGACAAAGCAACTTATGCAGGTGAGTGATGAAATTCAGACTTCCATTGCAAGAAGCACCAAAGCACAATACACAAAGAAAGCAGTTGTTATTGTGTGACATGAGTGATCTATGGGCGATGACATCAGAGAGAGAGAACGTTCAGAAGGCTGCTCTGTTTGTAATGAGCAGAGCACATGCCAGAGAAATTGGTACCAGTGATTTGATTGTGGAGGAATGGACATTTGGCTTTTGTTGGGTTTTTTTTTCACTGCTAGAGAAAAGCAGATAGCTGACAGTACAGCTGCATCCTGCTATTAGGACAGATTTATGAGGAGGAGAGGGCTTCCACAGACCATGCTGATTATTGCTGTCTTTTATGGCTCAAAGCTGTACAAAAAATTGTCCCCAAAGGGATTATGGTTTTCAGATGTTATTTTAAAATGCACTGAGTGTTGTCTCCTGTTGGAATTCCCTTTGGGAATGCTCTCCTGAGCTTTCACAAGGACTAGAATTACACACACTCTGTGCAGAGTGGGATGTAAAGATTTTTCTCCACAGCCCTTTGCATAATTGATCAAACCTTGATGTCCTTATTCTAAGAGACTGTTGACTCTCAAGTTGAGGAACTCTTTCATCCTTTTCTCTTCCAGAAATACGAAATGGTGATGCAGGGGGTGCAATTGGATCAGCACCATCCTGGTGTCCCTGTGGTTCCTGCTGTAGCTGGTGGAAATGGCTCCTGGGTTTGCTTCTGGCCTGGTTGCTCCTCCTTGGATTGCTTTTTGGTCTCATTGCTCTGGGTAAGAAACAACTGAGGAACAAAGTGCTGAATGGGATAGAAAGACAAACAGGGAGTGTAAACTGGCAAAGAGGCCAAGTACTAAAACTAGTGAGCCAGAGAACTGAGGAGGAGCGTGTTTGCTGGATGGTGACTGCCATCAAGATACTACAATGGACAGAAAGAATGGATAAGGAATATAAACCTTTGATGAGGGGGTCATATAGTCTTGGGATGAGTAGGACAGGAAAATTCCTCTGAGATCTTAGGTCTTAGTTGTCATTTAAACTCTAGATATCCATACTAGAAAAAAAAGTACAAAGAACAAACCTGAAAAACTCAGTGGCTATAGCTATCTAACACAGTATTGCCTTGTCCCTGCTACCAGAAGTAGGTATTTCAGGTGTACATCTGTGGCAGCATGTTCCCTAGCATTTTACTCTAACCTTCCAGCGGAAGAAGTGAGAAAGTTGAAATCTCGAGTGGAAAACCTGGAAAAAATCAATGGTGGCCTCCTGACAATTAACCAAGAGAATTCAAAAATAGAAAAGGATGCTTCAAGAGTAGACTTTCTTCATGGTATTTCACCCTCCTCAACCTTCCCTTATGAAAATGAAGAGTCAATCTGGTTGATGGTGAAGAGCAGACTGAACAAGGAAGTAGAACGAGGTGAGCAGAGTCAATGTAGTCAATGTCTGTGATGCTGAATTAGACCAGATTATTGAAAGGGGAGTGGGAGGATTTGCTTGCCCAAAGACCTAAAGACCAGAACTTCTAGAGTGCAATGAAGGCTGTCAAAAATAGTGCCCTCACCTGTCCTCACAGACAGGCTGTGCAGGTGTTCAGAATGCTGCCTCTAACACTGCTGGGGCATCCTTTAAAGCAAGCAGAAAAGGAAGAAGAAAGGAAGTTGTGGACATGCCATCCTGTGCCAGGATGTATCGTGTTTGCTGTAGCAAGTGAGTTTTCCATTTTGAAAGAAGTACACAGAAAAATGAACCCACACTTTATTTTTCATGCTACTTTTGTTAGCAAGGGAATGATTTACCTCTGTTTAGCAGATGATGGAAATAGGTTAAGAATAGAGGAGCATACATTCTCCTACCTTTGGAAGTTTCATGGATTTCCGAAAGCAAATTTGCTGTGCTGCCTGCAGCCTCAAAATCCAAATAGAATGATCCATTTATGTGAAGTGAGTAGCTATTCTATTGTGTAATGCACTCTAACAGCCCTTTCACTTCATTTTACAGGCTACTTCCGAGGGGAGAGAGGAGAACCTGGTGAGAAAGGTACAGCCATATAGTCATTCTCTTTCCCTGCCCTATTCCTTGATTCTGGAAATGCACAGGTTTTGTGTGGATGTTGCTGCAAGGGGCAATTGGCAGTGAGAAAAATTAAGCTGATTTATAATTGAACAAAAAGAATCATAGAATCATTTAGGTTGGAAAATACCTTTAAGATCATCAAGTCCAACTGTAAACCTAATGCTGCCAAGTCCACCACTGAACCATGTCCCTAGGTGCCACATCTACATGTCTTTTAAATACCTTTAGGGATGGACACTTCCCTGGGCATTCTGTTCCAATCCTTCATAACCTTTTCAGTAAAGAAATTTTTAATATTCAACCTAAATCTGGTGCAACTTGAGGCCATTTCCTCTCATCCTACTACTTGCTACCTGGGAGAAGAGACCAACTCCCATCTTGCTACAGCCCTCCTGAGAGTGATAAGGTCTCTACTCAGCCTCCCTATCTCCAGACTAAACAACCCCTATTCCCTCAGCAGCTCCTCATAAGACTTGTGCTCTAGACCCTTCAGCTTTGTTGCTTTTCTTTGGACATGCTCTAGCACCTCAGTGTCTTTGTTGTGGTGAGGGGCCCAAAACTCAACAGAGTATTTGAGGTGCAGCCTCAACAGTGCTGAATACAAGAGGACAATCATTTCCCTAGCCCTGCTGAAGTGTAAAGATAGTTTGCTGTGTAAACTATAGAGAATCTAATCTCATCCAGAACTAATACAGGAGGCCCAATCTTGCATTGTATCAGTGTGAAAGACCAGATCTCGTTTTCACTAGTGGGATGGGTCTTATCCTGCACTATTCAAGTGTGAAGTGTCCCTGTTCACCTAAAACTCCTTGATGTTTCAATGAGGGTGGGAAAGCAACTAGAAAAGCAAAATTAATGAGTAATTGTTGGAAATATCTCCAGAATCTCTCTTGATTTTTTTTTTCTTCTTTTCTCAGGTGACATGGGAATGCAAGGTCCCAGAGGTGAGTCTGAAGTTATCTGCTTACTCAGGTAGAGTGGCAGCCTGCCATAGGGCCTGGGTAGCAAATGGATTTTTGTTACTCCAGAAGTTAGAGAAGCTGATGCATTCTGTTGTTCAGGTATTGTGATGGTTGGGCTTTTTTGCTTTTCTTCCAGGCAAAGACAATTGTACAGTTCACAGAAGAAGAGATAACAAATCTCAATTTGCATCTAGAAACTTCTTTTACTGGGATGGAAGTTATTCCTGAAGCCAAGCTCTATGTGCTTCAGAGGATTTTGTGTGGTGTAAATGATTCAATCCATTGCATGAATACAAGGAAGCCAGTGTTGCTTTGATGGAGACAGTAGAACTTGTAAAGATGTCAGAAATACAAACTTCTTTTTATGGGGTGTGAGGGTCAGCTGAAGTGACAAACAGAGAAAACCTATTCCCCACTGACTGTCTATTTCTTTCTCCCTACAGGAGAGCGAGGACTTCCTGGTGTCCCAGGTGGGCAATTCCTCTTTGAGGAAGGACCTTTAGTGATGTTACTGTAGGCAAGGACAAATTTTGACTCTAAAGAGTCAATATTTAGCATTGACTAGGCCACTTGATTAATACTTTGGTGCTGAGCTACAGTCACAACTCAGGGATTTGGTTACAAGCAGGGCCTCAGCCTGACTTCCACTTAGTTGGACATGCCTAATTTGGGGCTATGAAGATCCCAGCCTACCTTTGAAAGTCCCACAGCTGCATGAGTACTTGGCCCAATTTCCCTGTGCTCTTATATGTATTGTGTTCTTCTAAAGAGATCCCTGTCCAAGTACCCACCTTCCAGGTAATAGATTCTTTACACCAGCTGATGAATCCTCCTAGGCTTCAGGTTCCCCTAATTTGGATGTTATCCTTTCATGGTACACAGACAAACTCTGAACATTCATTGTGTTTTTCTTTCCAGGTATTCCTGGTCCAATTGGACACCAAGGACCAGAAGGACCGAAAGGACAGAAAGGCAGCATGGGTAAGCATCTCTATCAACGCTATTAGTCTTTCACAACTGATTGATACATGGCATGGGAATACAGGTATCATTGGTGTGATTATTGGCTTCACCCATGAAGATAGACATGGATCCTCTTGCCCAGGGCCTCTCATAAAAACACTTTGTTTTATAAGGCATTTGTTTCCTGTAGGTGATCCTGGCATGGAAGGTCCCATGGGACAAAGAGGCCGAGAGGGGCTACCAGGGCCTCGAGGGGAGCCTGGGCCACCTGGATTTGGAGAAAAAGGAGACAGAGGTAGGAACTAGGTGCTCAATTCTTGGATAAAACAGAGATGGACAAAAGCTAGAGTTTGGTCCCGATTTATAAAACACCCCGGTGATGGAGTTTTACTTGATTATTCAAATCTAGATTTCATTTCAGACATTTCCCAGACACACAGATCTGGCCTAAGGGATTTTTTTGGCTAAACTTACGAGTAAACAAGGGTTGTTTTGGTTTGCCAGGTCTCACAGTCAGGTTTGAGAACCAAAAGCACTTAGTATCGAGGTCATCTTCTTCCCTGTCATCCAAGTCACCAAAGCTAGGGAATTTGTCTTGCTCATCCAAAGCTCAGTGAGATGGGATTTTTTTTCTTGGACCATTCATGCTTATTTGGGCATTTTGAAATGGCCAGCAGATCATTCATGACGCTTGCCAAAGAATAACAGGAGACAGGATAATGGAAAAATAGGGTAACAATTGTATTCTCCAGTATCCATTCATGCTCTTATTCTGCAGGTGCTGTTGGTGAGCCAGGTCCTCCAGGGCCACCTGGTCCCCCAGGTTCTGCTGGCCTGAAAGGTAAATATGAAGATGGACAGAGAAAGTCTAGCAGACTGGTTAGGAACAAATGAACACTTCATACTTCCTGTTTCACTTGTGTTGCACTGCAGTAATCATAAAAGTGAACTAACGATCCTAATTTTGGATAAAATTTGTTTTGGTAGGTACAGACAACCTTTAGAGAAATAAATTGTTGAAGGTTTTAACTGAGAATGGGGATTGGCAGGGAGGTTTCTTAAAACACCAATCTTTAAGATGTGTTATGTTTCTAGCAGGTTTTAATCTGCTTTCAGAAATAATGCAGCCAACTCCACGTCCCTAACAGGCTTCCAGCAGTTACAGTTCTACAATCTACGTCACTGCAATAAAAATTGCACTGCAAATAATAGGTCCCACCTGAAGCACAGATCCAAATGTCTCAGCCAAGATGGAAAGCTTGAGTCTCTTTGCCTTGCTTTAGAGAAAACCACTTCCTTTATGTCACAAGAACTAAATTGTGTAGATTTGTTGTCTTGGGTTTGAGGATGCCAGTGATGCAAATTCTTCCAGTGCCAGTGGAAATTCCAGTCTGCTAAACACCTCTTGGGTTGTGGATCCTGCTGGACAAACCAAAAGAGATTTGTTCATTTTCTCACTGTAGTGTTACTGAGAGAAAATCCATGTTCCTTATTCACAGGTCTGATGGGTTCTCCAGGCCCACAGGGTCTTCCAGGTGAGTGCTGCATTCCTTTGCTATGGCATCTAGAGACTAGAGAAAACAAAAAACAGTGACATTTTCTCATAGGTTTTTTTCTTCAGTGATACATAATGGTGAGTGGAATGAATTAAACCCCCATCTCATTTTTCTGTAGGTCCTCCTGGCCTACAAGGATTTAGAGGAGAAGCAGGTCTCCCAGGTGCTAAAGGTACTTCTTTTCTCCTTGGGAATCACAGCAGCACTAGCTGATGTGCTTTTCTAGCACTACCCTGAATAGCTGACTTGGTCTGAGCATGTAGTGTTTTGCTGCTGGTGCAAAAAAAAGCATAAGACTTTCTTATGAGGAAAGGAGGAACTAAACTTAGTCACTAATGGCAAGCAAATATTGGGAAATACATGATACACAGAGGTAATAGAGCAGAAAACATGAGAAAACGTGGTTGGATGGATAGAGCTGTATTGAAGGAGAGGAATTTCCCGTTTGAGTTTGTTTGATATCAACAAATCTATATTTCCCCTATGGTTTTTCCTGATGCATAAAATTCCTTTCCCTTCTGACTTGTTATTACTATCCTTCAATCATCTGTATAACTTTCAGGTGAGAAAGGAGCCCCTGGAGCCCCTGGAGCCAAAGGTATGTTGATCAATTAGATATGTTTTGTGGGTATTTTCTTTAGATTCCTTTAGATATGGATACAGTCCAGGGGTATTAACCTACCCTGTCCTTCTTTGGGTTTTTCTTCTGTGCTTTTTATTATCTCTGTGGAAATATTTTACAATGAAAGAATCTCACAGAATCGTTCCATTTCTTTTGTACCACAGGTGATCAGGGTGAGAAGGGTTCTCGTGGAATGACAGGTCAGTGACTTGTTTTCCTGGAATAACAGCCTGTCTAATATACACATGCATTATTTGACTTTTCAAATAACAGTATAGCCTAGCCAATCCCAATTTGCTTTATGAAAAAGTATAATGATGTTGTTTGTTATAGGAGTTTTATTTTTGCATTCAAGTTGTAAATAAATAGATCCCATTCTTGATTCTGGTAATCTTGGTAGCAATTTTTTTGTGTTTACCTTTAAGGAAATTCTCTCACATGCCCTTTATTCACATCACTTGAACTTTTTCTAATGACCAGAAACTATCATAAATCATGAGACCTGAACACCTTCTCAATGCTGTTTTTCAACTGCAAAGCACCAAATATTGCGGGCAGTCATGAACTGTGTCTTCAACAAGATTTGTTTGATTAATTTTCATACCATTTTACTACAGGTGAACAAGGCTCAAGAGGAATGCCTGGCCCTCCAGGAGAGCCAGGGGCTAAAGGGCCTGTAGGTAGGTAACAGAAAACAGCTGTGTTTGTCTGTGGGGCAATGCCATTTCTACCCAGAGTGTGTTTCTGTGAGCACAGACAAGGAAGCAACATTGGAGTGGAATTACACTGTGATCCTAGGTCTTTTCTCTAGGTAGCAAAGATTAGTCTGTATACTCAGAAAATATGTCATGCCATTAAGTTTCAAATGAATGTTTTCTGGTTCTTCAGTAACTGCAGCTAAGTTTTCTTTCAGATGGAATATGATGAAAAGCTGCTTTCTTGTGCTTAGGGCTGTGCTCTGCTTAGTAGGAAGACAGGGCAACTCTGGTAATATTTTGGTGGACCCTAGCAATCTCTTTTCTTTGGACAGGACAAGCGGGCCGTGATGGACAACCAGGTGAAAAAGGTAATGGATCTCTTTGAGGTAGAAGTGCAGGTACTTTCTGATTTAGCAGGAGATTGATTTGTAAAAGGAATGGGAGGAGATGGCAGCAGATTCATATTCAGGGATCTTGCTATCTCAGATTTTTTGGCTAAACTTCCATATAAGCATGGAACTGAGACATATTATGGAGCTGGATGTAAAATTGTGACAGAATTGTTCTCACTACAGAACTCTTCTGTCATTGGTATTCACCTTCCAGAATGATGCTGAAAATGGCCAATTGGCTGTGAAGATACAATAAGTTGAAAGTGTTTCAGGAGGGCTGGTGGCCAAGCTTGAATGGATTGGTGGATTGTAATCTTGTTCATGGCTTGTTAAAGGTGGTTATATCCTTAGGTGAACCAGGTCTTATGGGAATACCAGGAGCCCGAGGTCCTCCAGGACCATCTGGAGATGCAGGACAGCCAGGTAAAAGCATACAGAGAAAAAAAACAAAAACCTTTTTGTTCAGTTAGAAACACAGATGTCTTTCTTTGTTAATAGTTTCCAGTCTTAGTTTGATGGCTGGCAGAGTATCTCTGTAGTTAAGATGGTGATGAAAGGAAAATGCACAAGCAATCTCTAGACTCTCTGTGATCTCAGGATTGCACATGCTGCAAACAAGAACATCAACTGCTATGAGCCAACATTCAATTTCGCTATCGGGCACTAGGCCAATTTACACCGCTTCTGTGCTATAATTTTAAGTAAATGTAGTATGTTTCTCCCTGCCTGTCCTTTCCCCACCTGAGATTTGTTTAGACATATTAGAATTTTTTCCCTTTTTCTGCCAGGTCTCACAGGACCTCCGGGACCACCAGGTAGGCTTTTCCACAATGGGACGTTCCCACAATCACAGAATCACAGAATATCCTGAGCTGGAAGGGACCCACAAGGATCATCAAGTCCAGCTCCTGTTTAGGCACAGGACAACCCCAAAGTCACACTATATGTCTAAGAGCATTGTCCAAGTGCTTCTAAAACTCCACTATAACAGACTTTGATAGGAGGTTAAAAAACCCTTGTCATTTTCCCTTTGTGATGCTCAGGGCTTCCAAAGTCATATCCCAAGGTTTCTGCATCTCATTTGGCTTTTGAGACAGATTGCTTTGGTGTGTAGTTTTTGAGGAATGCAGGGCCTTGGAGTGTTGAAAATTTACCTCCCCCCAAAATATAGTTTTTAACAAATGACATATTTCTATTCCATAATTCATCACTAAAAAGTCCTTAACTATGTCCAGGGACACTGCCAGCTCAGTCTACAGTCCACTGTGAATTCCTCCATTTGCTATCAGGGACCTGCTTAGAAATGCTGAAAGCCAGGATCTTGAGTAGGGAGCTCCTTCTTGTAAACCCTCAAGTCAAACTTAACTAGGGTACCTGAAAAAAAACCCCAAGCAAATAATATTCGCGCTAACCATTTAAAATTGTTCATCTACCTCATGTCAGGACTTCCAGGCAACCCAGGCCGACCAGGGGCTAAAGGTGAGTTTTGTTTCTTCCCTAGTACTCTCTCTAAGCACTTCAATTTAAGGAGAATTATCTGCTCCTCTTACCAGTCCTTGAATCAACAGTGGCATCTAGTGGCTTTAGGAAGGGAATGTTTGAGAAAAGACTGTAGCCAAAGCCTCCCTGAGTGTAAACAAAAGGCAGGGCATCTGCTGAGGCACCCAGCATGACAGTTCTCTACTGTGAAAACCTTAGCAAACCTGTTTCTGCCCTGAGTGTCTGTGGTGGGTCAACCTCGGCCGAATACCAGGCACCCACCAAAGTTTTCTATCACGTTCTCGCCCCACACCTCCCACAGCATGATAAGAGGGAAGAGAACGAGATGGAAGCAGCCCGTGGGTTTTAGTAAAGGCAGTTTAATAAACAAATAAAGGAAAGCAAGGCTGTGCGCGCGAAGCAAAGTAAAGCAAAATTGAGCTTTAGTCTCTACTTCCCATAACAGGCAACGTCTGACCCTCTCCCAGGAAGCAGGGCTCTGAAATGCATAATGGTTGTTTGGGGGGCAGATGTCTGTCTTCTTCCCCTCGATACTTCCCCCCCATTGCCTTTTATCCCTGAGCTGACGTCATATTGTATGGAACAGCCCTTTGGTCAGTTTGGGTCAGCTGTCTCCGTTGTGTTCCCTCCCAGGATCTTGTCCACCCTATCACCTTGGTGCTGTGCCAACCTTGCAGCAGTCACAACATCACAGGTTATCTTCAACCCAAGGCACAGCATTTCTGAAAACTGCTATGGGGACATTAACTCCAGCTCAGCCAAACCCAGTACAGTGTCTGAGTATGATGCCTGGTGATTGCAGTGGAAGCTGTTTGCCTGCCTCAGATAAATCAAGGCCTGTTGCCTATACTGGCAGATGTAGTGCTTGGGAAGCTGAAAGGATATCTCTGGTTTAGCTGAGTTCTGTTGCTCCCTGCATGACCTTCTAGTGCTATGACTTCTCAGAGAAGACATCAAGTGCAAAGGGAACAGGAATCACATGTTTAGTGTGACAGTGTCATTGAGCCAGTGACAGATGTTCCCCAGAGAAGTTCATAATTTGTCTTTTTGTTTTCTTAGGAGAACCTGGAGCTCCAGGAAAAGTCATAAGTGCTGGTATGTAGTGCTGTGAGATTTTAAACACCTCTGCTTTTGGAGGATTTTCTTTGGTTTTTGTTATGCCTCCTAAATTCATCTCAACTGTGTGTCAGACCTGTACTGGAGCTCCCTATGTTGGGAGAATACATATGCTATAGATATGAGATTTCTTAAGGATAGATTTGTTACAAATTTGCTGGGTGTATGTATATATGTGTAAGTGTTTGTGTTTCAGAGGGTTCGTCAGCTATTGCTTTGCCAGGCCCACCAGGTCCCCCAGGCCCACCTGGCCCCACTGGACCCCCAGGTGTTCCAGGTGAGGAAGCTGCTTCTCTGATATGATTTTTTGCAGTCAGCTTACATTGCTGTAAGCTGCATCTAGTTGTTAGTTTAATGTGTGACGTTTACTGTCTCTACTAAGCCACCCTGTCAGAGAGGCAAGATTGCCCAGGCAGGACTCATTGTCCTCACACTTGCCTGCAGAAAGACCAAGATCTCAAGCTGAGTTAGGAAGGCACCAACCTCAAGGGAGAAATAGGATATGAACACAGGGGGGAAGGACAGAAGGAAGAGCTGAGAAGATGAAGAAACCAGGAACACTGTTGTTGTCCTTTGATCTGATGAATACAAATTAGTGATAGGTCAAATCCAGTGAGTAGAATTAAGCTTTTGCCTCTCAGGAAAACAGGCTTGTGTCTAATCCCTTCCTCAGCACTGCTAATAAAATCAGGAAGTGCTTGTTTTCCAGTCTGAGCTTTGAACTCAAGACAGCAGAAATCCCACACGAGCATCTGCAAATCTTTCACACAAACACACACAGAGTCTGGCTGTGCATGAGCTTGATCCTCAGACTCCTCTATCTCAGGTCAGACACTGCCCTCCAGCACACTGGTGTCAGGCAGCAGAGTTCCTGAGCCCTGGTTCTTCTGGTACTTCTGTGCCCCTCCCAGTTGAATAGCTGGAGCAATCCTAGAGCTAGTTTGGTAGAGTTAGCATCAGTTTTCAGCAAGGAATGCGAAAGGAAGATTAGGCCTGTTGCATTTCTGTTGTGGTCAGTGACCTTCTGGTCAGTTCCCCAGACTAAAATGCACCAAGCACTTTTAATTGCCACATGATGGAAAGTAAGCATCTTTTCTGGAGCATCAAGTAATACATGGGACATTGAAGAAGTCATACTCCATAGTAATTCCATTTACTTGTGCAGGCAAATACATTATTTGATAGTCTCTATTCTTATAAAAGAACTATTGATTCTTTCCTGCTACTGTAAAATACAACCAGGAAAATCTAAAGCAATTTGTTTTTTTTCCTTTGAAATCAGGTCCTGTTGGACCAGCTGGTCTCCCTGGACAGCAAGGTACCGATCTCCATCAGCTTTGGTTCTGCTTCTTAAAAGAACTGAATTCGTTAGTTTTCCTTTGTTTCTAGTTCTCTCAGCCCTTGGCACAGTCCCTCTCCCTTATGTTTGCAGATTCTTTTCCTTTCAGTTCATTTTACTCTGTTATTTGGCTTAATTAATCTTGTAAAGAATTTCTATTCTTTTTTCCTTTCCCAGAGGAAGAAGGGGGTAGTAAGAGCCAGTGTGATATGGATGCTGCAAATATCTTTTTTTCTTATATTATTTTTTCTAGAGACTGGTATTTCTAAGGCATTTATCAAGTGCAGTTGCCTTTCTTTGGTATGGGGTATAGCCCAGCTAGATACCTCCTGCCATTTTGAAAGGTGGGAGAACAAACTAGAGCCAAAATGGGAATAATGTCACTGTGAAACCACAGCCAATTGGACAGACATCTGTTTGGAAGGGCCTGAACAGAACTAACTCCTAAGAACCTCTCTTAGCTGTTTTATTATGATCCTGTTAGAGAAAATTGTGCAATAATTTCCACTTTTGAATACAGTGTCCCTCAGAGCCAGGGACTGAGTTCGTGTTCCCAGTTCACACAAGCATAGTGTGACCTGTTGTCAGGGAGGTGAGGAGTGGGTACAAAATGTCACCGTCTCTCAGTTACATAATTCACTTTTTTTTTCCCCCTGAAAAAGGTCCTCGGGGTGAGAAGGGATCCCCAGGTGAAGCTGTGATAGAAACTATCAAAACAGAAGTCTCATCATTAGCACCTCAAAGTAAGTGGGCCTGCCTTTCCACTCCTTTAGCTGGAGGGCTTCTAGAGGCCCCAAGGCCTGCTCACAGCTAACAGGTGATGATGCTTCTACCTCTTTGCTCTCAACATCATATAGGGCAAGTGCGTATGCATGTGTGTTTGGTGGTGGGACAGCGAAACAAGCTACCTCTTCTACTCTTCTTCTCATCTGTGCATCCCAAACTGCTTTCAAAAAGAGGTAGATAGCAGAAAGCCTGTCTTTCAGAGAGGAAAGCTAAGGAATGGTGTCTGGTGAGCAGAATCACAGAATGGTTTTGGGTTGGAAGGGACCTCTGGAGGTCATCTAGTCCAAACCCCCTGCAGTGGGCAGGGACATCCCCAACTAAACCCTATGGCAACCCAGTATTCCCAGGTCGTCTCCCATCCAAGTACTAACCAGGCCCAACCCTGCTTGACTTCTGAGATCAGAAGAGATTGGGCCTTCTCAGGGTAGTATGGCCGTATAGGCCATATAGGGAGCAGTCCCTAACAGCAGAGATGGTCACAGAGCTATGAGGTTTCAGCCTTGCCTATTAGCCACTGTGTTTGCAGAGGGAGGTTCCCTGTGTAATAGGAACACAGAACCATCCCTAAGAGGAGAACCAGTTTGAAAAGACACATTGCTTACAGAATCACACAGAATATTCATGGCTGGAAATGACCTCTCAGATCACCGAGTCCAACCAAAAAGAAAAGAAAAAAACAAACTAACAAAACAAAACAAAAAACCCACACAACCCCTGCCCTCACTAGAGCATGTTCTGGAGCACCACATCTACACATCTCTTAAACACCTCCAGGGATGGTGACTCAACCACCTCCCTGGGAAGGCTGTTCCAGTGCCTCACCACTCTTTCTGTAAAGAATTTCTTCCTAATATTCAATCTAACCCCTCCCTGTTGCGACTTCATACCATTCCCTCTGGTTCCGTCGTTAGTTACTAAGGAGAAGAGGCCAACACCCACCTCTCTACAACCTCCTTTCAGGTAGTTATAGAGGGCAATGAGGTCCCCCCTCAGCCTCCTCTTCTCCAAACTAAACATGCGCAGCTTCCTCAGCCTCTCCTCATATGACTTGTTCTCTAAACCCCTCACAAGCTTGGTAGCTCTCCTCTGCACACGTTCCAGCATCTCAATGTCCTTCTTATAATGAGGGGCCCAGAATTGAACACAGTGCTCCAGATGAGGCCTCACAAGTGCCGAATACACAGGCACAATAACCTCCCTTTCTCCTGCTCACCACACTATTCCTGATACAAGCCAGGATCCTGTTGGCCTTCTTGACCACCTGGGCACACTGCTGGCTCATATTCAGCTGGCTGTCAACCAGCAGAAGGACCCCCAGGTCCTTCTCTGCTGGGCAGCTTTCAAGATTACAAGCAACAGAAATCTAAATCTCTATGCAAATTAGAGGACAAATTCACAGGGCAGCAAATGCTATTTTAAGATGAAAAATGGAATAGAGCAGAAAGGTTTAGCAGCATCCCAAGAAAAGTATCTACTTGCTCTGTGCAATATTAGATGTGTTGGTACGCTTACAGTCAGTATTCTTAGGGTCTGAGACCTCTGCAAGTGTGCAGGAGAGGCAAGGAAGAGGAGGGCATAAAATCATAAATAATCTTTGCCTGATCATCATCTGAATGCGATCATGTAGATCCAGACCATCCATCAATACTATCCCATCCTCCATTCGGGAGTCTTGGATCTCAGCATCGCTGAACTTTAAGTTTGTGGTTCAGCTTGGAGGTGAAGATACACCTCCAATCAAGATAACATAGTGCAGCTACTTGTTTAAGTAATGGCTATGTAATATTCTCCTCCCAAAACTTGCCCCTCTTTGAAATAATCTTTCCTTTCCTTTAAAGTTCTTTCCCTCCTTTGCTAGCCTTTGAATCCTTTGCTCTTCCCCTCAGCAACCATTACGCTCCAGAGAGATCTCCTCCCTGTTTCCAATATGATACCAGCCTGTTCAGCACTGCATTTTGTTTCATGTCCTAATCTGCATGTCAGCAACCAAACACATTTCTCCCCTCTGTACCTCCGTTTTGGCTTAGATCACCCAGATCCTGCCTTAGTCCACCTTTGATTGTAAGAGCTTCTAGCAGCAATGTAACAAGAGTGTTTCCATAGCAGCAGTAGCTCCACAGCAGCAATTTTCCCCTTTTTGTGTGTTTCATTTGCACAGTGCTGGCAGATTTACAAGGGCGACCAGGACCACCAGGTCCCCCTGGACCACCAGGTATGTAATGTAGCAGAGCTCAGTAAATAAGCAGGGGATGCTCACACACAATGCACATTTCTGGGCCATGCAGTTTCCTAAGTAAATATTCTATAATACCTCTATTTCTTTTGTTATCAGGTGAAACTGTGCAAGGACCACCTGGACCTCCTGGTCCCCCGGGTAAGACTTTGTTTCTCTGGAACAAATCTGGCAAGCAGGATTTTTTCCAGTGCCTCTATCCTGTGCCTTGAGCTATCCCAGATGCCATCTTGGACCTGGTGAAAGTTAGTAGGGCTGATTTTAATGGAAGCAGAATTTCACATAGTGGTTCCTACTTAATACAGTTTCACTTCAATACAGTTTCACAGCAGCAAGACACTGCACAAGAGAGATTTGCTTTGGCAGGGGTTTGCTAGCCAGAGTAATAATTCATAAAAGCCATACTTTTGGGGAAGACATTCAGTGTTCTCAAGGCCCCCCCAATAAGTAACTGCAATCAATTCCATCTTTACTTCTTACTTGTCCAGCCTTAACTTCCAGCTGGAAACAGATTAAGCTGTTCTTATAATGAGGAAATCCTCACTCTGCTTCCTGTAACACAGATTTCCTTTCCATAACCAAAAGAGAGGAGGTGCAGGAGGACAGGAGACAGGAGCATAAACTCATTCCTTACTCTCTGTTCAGTAGCAAAAGGCAGCAGGTCAGGTGTGTGATGAAATGAACCTTTCCTTTCAGTACAGTGAGGGCCAGCTGGGATAGGCACTCGGTAACACAAAGAAAGGAATTTATCTGTCCTGAATCTGCTGTGGTGGCAAATGATAATGAAGAATAACTCAGGGATAGATATGTGGCGGAAACAGTGATACTAGCCTACACTTGGAAATGCTTGAGCTATAACCATGGCTGGAGAGAGTAGCTCTGACATGCATTTTTACTCAAATTACTGAGGCTTATCCTCCTTATGCCTAGGAGAAGGATTGCCAGGACCTCCAGGTCCACCAGGGAGACCAGGATCTTCCATGTCAACCTCAGGTAGGTTCTTCCCACTCATTGCCTCACCTGTGCCCTGGGAATGCCCTGACTATTGGGGTTCCAGAGAGCACGTCCTTGGCTAGGATTAGGTGGAGCCAGAGGAGGCTTCTATCATGTTCTGTTGGATGTCATGAAGAAATGTTTTTGTTTTAATTACAGAAACATTACCCCCAGGCCCACCAGGTCCACCAGGCCCACCAGGCCCAAAGGGAGACCAAGGTGGGTATATCCTTTCACCTTACCAAGATGGATCTCATCACCTGAGACTGAAAAGAGGGAAGGAAAAGCTTGGAAACAGAAAGTGTCCTGCCATTCTGTGACTGTAAGAAAAGCTACCACAGTGGTCACTAGGACTCCTGTCTGACACCGTAAAAAAGTCAGTCTTTGTCAGAGACAAAGTACTGGTGTCAAGGCAGTCACTGTATTCAGATCCTAACTTTGCAAGCCCATTAGATTCAGGAGCATTCAGAGCTTCAGATTTGTCATTAAAGGGGAACAATCTGTTTGCAAAATGCAATGTGGACTTGGCTAAGCCAGGGCAAGGAGGTGGCCCTGTGAAGTGTAGCTCAGCTCTCAGATGGCAGGAAAACATGGGACCTACTCTCTATTTCTTCCTTGCAAACTGAAGGCATGATAATATACTGCAGTGTGGGCTGGGATCAGACCAGAACAAAGAAAATGCTAACACTGTTCCTCTGCTGCTTTCTTCACAGGTGAACGAGGGCCGCGAGGATTCACAGGTAAGGAGGCTTCCAGGAGATATCAGTGTGGTGCGGGGTAGCTTTCCTCTGTACATAACTGATCATCTGTTTCTGTGTTCCATGCAGGAGAACCGGGTGAGCCTGGCCTTCTGGCATTGTCCTCCCATGGTCACTATGCGCCCCCTTTCCTCCTTCGAATTCATTGTCCCTAGGTTGAAACTAGGGCACAAAATCCTGCTCTATTGATTCTAGCTTAGTTTTAGTGGAGCCAGGATTTTGTCCACACACTTTATTCCTGTGAACCTCTGACTTTACTTCTGCAATTGACAGGTGACAGAGTCACCATACAGGGACCTCCAGGAGTTCCAGGCCTGCCAGGCCCACCTGGACCCAAAGGTGAAGTTAAAAATCTTCTTTCTTTGTTTGCTGGTGGCCTCACGTTGCCAAGAGGGGTTGAGACTCAAGGATGGAGCAGCCTAGTCCTTTGGGAACTATGGTGGTCCCCACCTCTGCTTTTTCAGGCAGAGCAGGGCCATGGCAATAGAATTGCTCTGAGCACAAGGCACCTGACCATGTCACAGAAGGCTCAGAAAAGCTGCTGTGGCCTCTTCTGTCAGTTCTTCCCCAATAAGCTGCTAATTCAAGATAGTCATTATAAGGGCTAGGTAGTTGCTTCTCTGACATAGCTCAACTGTTTTACACAACCAAGTATGCAACATGCAGTGATCCCCAATTGTCTGTCTCACTTACTCTGATTTCCAGGTGATGCAGGTGTCCCAGGCACTCCTGGCATCCCAGGAGCATCTCGAGGTAAGAGGCCAGAACATCATTGCTCCAATATTATCAAGAAATGCTGACAACCTGATAGAGGCATTGAGAAAGCTCTTTCAGGTTTTACAAGTGTGGATACCAACCCAATGCTGATGGGATTTGTGTTCAAAACCTCTTTTTGCACATCCTGCCTTAAATCAGACAATTTAAGAACTGCAAGTTTTCTGTTTCAAGCTTACTGGGAATCCTTTGAGCCAGAGTTTTTCCTCATGAGACATAAAAGAAAGGGATTCAAAGTTGACTAACCATATTCCAAAAGGGATTAGGGAAGCTGCATTGAACCCTCCAGTGGAAAAAATTCTGAACAGAAGAAAAGTGCCCTTTGTTCAGTTTTACTTACCCTCAGGTGGGTCCCTGTGAATTAAGCTGCATCTCTGTATGCAGGATATTAATGCAATTTCACAGAAAGTGCATATGGATTAACATAAGTGTGCCTCCATGTGAACGAGCCCTCTGCTTCTCAACATTGTCTCTTAGGAATACTACCTCAGGGTGCTGGGAAGACAGACACCTTAAAGAACATGAGGTGTCACTCAACACCATGGTGACAGGAGTCATACAGGACTCACCTGTATCTTGCAATGGGGATGAGTGAGGAGGTTCTTGAGCAGGTGCTGCCCAAGCTGGCTAGGCTTGGGAGCAGCAGGGCAATAGGGTTATCCTGATGAGCTTGAGTGCTTTATAGAGCTCCATCTATATTTCTGTACAGCGTTGCACTCTGGTGCACAAACTGACCAGGTCTGTCAGTATGAAACCAGGGAGGTATCTGAACTGTGCAGGGCTGCATAGTCTGAGTTACAAGATGCCAAATTAATTGAAGATGTTATACTGCTTAATAGCCCATCCTCAGACTGTGCTTAGAGCTGGAGAGGGACCCCCTCCATAGTCCATTCCCAAAGCTTTTTCCAGAGGTGTGGGAAGGGCTCGATGCAAACACACTTTAGTATTGCTTGGTTTAAAGCAAATGTGCCAAAACCCACTCCTTCTTAAAATGCTTCCTGTAGGTGGATCCAGACCAATTCAGGGACCTCCTGGGCCACCTGGGCCACCTGGTCCTCCTGGCCCAGGTGGAAGCTCATCTGAAGAGATTCAGCAATATGTCACTGACTACCTGAAGAGTGAGTATAATGAGATTTTGCCATGGGTCAGCAGATGCATGCTTATCTCTGTTTTGCTTCCTGAGCCCCTTATCATCCTCCCTTTAGAAAGAGCAGCCCTACTGCTCCAACTTTATTTATGTTGAATACAGTAAAGTGCTGTTGCCCACTGTGGCCTCTGCAAAACTGTCCTTCTGTTGGCCTGTTTTTTGTGGGGGAAGATGGTCTAGTAATTGTGCATATGACCATTGTCTTTCCTCTACTGGTGTGGACATGTCTTGTGCTTCCTACCTAGGTGACAGCATAAGGCATTATTTGACTGGTGCCCAAGGCCCACCAGGCCCTCCAGGTCCACCTGGAATCATCACCACTGCAGATGGGACAACATTTGATTATGCAGAGCTGGCAACCCGTGTTATGAGCTATATGACAAGTAAGCACCACGTTGGTAAGCGCTGTAGTGAATCAGACACTCAGCTGAGCTTGTGTAACACCCAGAAAGTGAGAACCAGAGGAGAAAAAATAATCTTTGAATAGCAGCACACCAACCTCATTATTCATCTGCAGTCTTGGCCCAGGACTCCACATAGCTGAGACCGCTCTGAGCCTTGTCCCATTTTAATGGTTAGATTAACTAACTGTTGCTGCTGTTTAAAAAGTCTCACATTAAACATTACCTGTAGACCCTGTAATGCCCCCAAAACCCAAACAGAGGTGGCTTTATTTGGTATATGTGGTCTCAAGTATTCTGAGGCTATCTTGTACACTTAGAGCCCTCCTAAAATAGATGAAATTCCTAGAGCTTTTGGAAGTACCTTGGAATCTGTCAGAAGAGCACAGACCACACACCTTTGGAGATGACCAGGATATGTGAGACAGCATCTGATTCATGGTTGGGGTATAGGAAGCCCATTCCACCAGTTAAACTGGATTAATTCAGCTTTCCATTGCCCCTGGCTGACACCTTTTCACCTTCTGTCTCATCCTGACTGATGTTTCATTCCCACAGGTTCTTCAGATCGCTATCAGTCTTTTGCCAGTTCACTATCAACTACATCCATTTTGTACCAAGAACTTCTGGCCATGCTGCAGAGTAAGTGACCCTCAAGGGAAACAGACTCTGGGGGTAAAGCATCCCAGCAGCCTGGAGATCTGTCCTTCTCTTCCATTCTCTTGTCTCCAACCAGACTTATCAGCAGCTACTTTGAAGGGCAAAAACCTGCCAGAAGTGCTACTGAGCGACCTGTGATGTCTCCTTCCAGGTCCTTCAGAGACAGATGTATCTGCCTTGTACTGGAGAGTTTGCATGCTCTCCAGAAGCTATACTTTCTTAACTGCTTGCTTTTCATATCCACTGTTGAAACACTACAGTTTCAAACTCTCTCCCTTTCCTTTCCCCCTTGGCTCTTTAGGTGGCATCTGCCTGTGTTACTCCTTTTCAGGGATTCTCCACAATTTCTCCCAATCTCCCACTAAACCTTGGGCTTCTAATTTCCAGCTCCTCTACTCTTGTAGGGTCCCACCCCTTTCCTTCTTGCTGACCCCAGAGCCTTACTATGTCTTTGTTCTTAAGGTGAGGAGGATACCCAGCTCTATATTCTTTTCTAGACTCACTGTTCCTGTGGCCTGGTAAAGAAATCACCAGGATGTCATTTTGCTGTGCCTGAAGGTATTGCTGATGCTGGCCAGCACTGTGTTCCTCCTGTGTAATCCAGTGGAATCAAGCACATTCCGTGTTCCAAACAGACATGTCACAGAGCTCAGTATAGCCTTTCCCAGCTGAGCCACTCTTTATTGCCTTTACCCAAGATGTTGTCCTGGGTGTTTTGAAGAAACAGAGAACAAGGAGGTCCTTTCAGCAATCCAAATTCTCCTCCTTCTCGAACTTTGAGTTGCAGGAGGTTCCCAGCCCTGTCACAGATGTTTCTGACACTATACACAGGGCAGTTCATGTTCAGAAAAGGAGGTTTTGATGGTCTCCCTAGTAGTTGGGGCTCAGCTCACAGGCTGGAAACTCCTCACACCTGACGTCTTTGCAACACATGGACAGCCCTAAAAGATGCATTTTTCATTTCCAGGAGAAGAAATTCGTCGGTATCTAATTGGACCTCAGGGCCCACCAGGACCTCCTGGACCAGGTGGAGACGGCATGTCCCTCTCACTGGATTATGATGAGCTGTCCAGACGGTTTATCAGCTACTTGACAAGTAATGGTCTTTACTAGTGTGCATTTCCCTCTGTTCCTCTGGTAGCTGAGCAGAAAGCATGTGTTGTCAGTGAAAACTCTTCCAGTGTCGACAGTGTACAGAGACCTCCTCATAGGGATTGTGAGAGACTTGGAAGAGAATAGATACCCTGTAGCTAAGATAATATCCTCAGACTCTAGTAGTGAGTTCTTGCTTTGCTGAAAATTTAGCTTAGGAACAGAATTTCGTCTTAGCCATCTTAGAAGTCCCCTCAACAACCCCATGATGCCTAGTTTTCTAGAAAATAGACACTCAGCAAGATATTAATGGAGAAAGATAGAGTTACCTATAATTGGAAACTTCAACACCATCAGAATTCTGTACATGGATGTGTGCCCTGTTCTAAGGGGTTACCGTTTTTTATACCCTTCTAGCAAACAACATATAGGATATAGCAAACCCTGGGCACTGATTTCTCTTATTCCCCACCCATAGTGGTCTTTCGATCTGCCCCTTGGAGAGGATCCAAGGGGTCCTTGGCCTTCTTCCTGCGTTTGGTCTTCAAGCTGTTGGCAGGTGCCTTTCACAGCATCATGCCCTTGGTGAGGCCTGAGAAAGTCCAAGATAGTGCTTTAAGAATGTACTCAGTGGCTTCTATTATGCAAACAGTCCAGGAAATTTACATAATCCTAAAAGTTCTAAAAATCTACAAAACATACTAAATCTTTAGGCATCACCTGAGTGCCTTTATAACCTTTTTCTCACTGTATCTATGTCCAGGCTATGTCTCTCTGTAGAAGTTGATCTATACTCAGTTTGTGTTGAGGCAGCTCAGGCAATAAACTTGTAGAAGTTTAAAGTTAGCTGAAACAAATTCCACCTCTCTGCTTCATTTTCCCATCTGTAAGGGGGTGATATGGCATGTAAGAACTGTCAGACAAAAAGGACTCTGGAGCATTCCCAACAGCAGTGCTAAAATGCCTGCTCTTGGTAGCTCTTAAAAACTGGTCTGTGCTCAGCTCTCTGAGCTGCCCAGATCTCACTAATCTCCAAAGATGGTGTGTGGGAATTTCCTCTTTGGCTCTGGAAGCAGAAAACTGCTGTTTGACAGCAGCAGCCCAACAGCTCAAGCAGGACAGCTGCATATATTTCATTAAAACAAATCAAAAAGATGTGAAGTTTTACACCAGACGTCCTTGTGGATAGGCAGACAAAGAGAAAGACAAAGGGAAAGCAGCACATACATCACCCAATGGTTCACAGCTGAGTTGTGTCTCCCAGAGCTTTTGCCAAGAATAGAAATCTGATGCCTGCCTATCTGCAGGTGCCCTTGTGCTAGGAATAATGGGGCAAGCTCAGACTCCAAGTCCAAAACCAGACTTGAGCCCTGGTTCCCAGCACAATCTGCTAATGTGACCACTCTACCCTGCAGGAGTCCCTGCTGCATTGTCTGTGAACAAACCCTGCTGCCTGTCTGCTTACAGTGTAACAGCCTGTTTAGATAATGTGCTACTCTTGGATCTGTTTGATTTTGCAGGTTCTGGGATGAGCATTGGGCTCCCTGGACCACCCGGGCCTCCAGGAACACCTGGTATATCTTACAGTGACCTGACAGCATACCTGCGAAGTAAGCCAGATTCTTTAATCCTCTGCCACAGGACCCAGGATCTTTTTTTAGAAGCTTAGTCACAGAATTTCCCTGTTCACCTATCATGAAAAATAACCACCATGAGCCTCTGATGGTCCCTCTGCCTTAGTTAGCAGCACTGCAGTCCTTCTGAGCTCTGCCAGGACCTGCACAGGCTGCAGGGGTCTGTGGACAGATCACCATGCTGGAGAGCAGCAGCAGCAAGGTGCTGTCTTGGGGATGGTGATGGAGAAGGCCTTTGTCTTCTCCAAACATTGCAGCATAAAGGAATTTCTTATGCCACTTTTTAAAAGTGCATTTAAAAAATAGGGACTTTACCCTCTTTGGAATCTCCTGACTTCGCACTGTGTTAGTTAGGTGCAGCAGGAAGGCTGCACCAGAAGGTGAGAAAAAAGAGAGAAAAAAAAGCACCTTATACTTGGCTATAGCTGAAATTATACCTGTATTGTCAGGGAAGGTTCATCAGGGTTGCAGTGGTTTGCCTGACTCCTTTTTTTCCCTTGTGTCTTCTAGACTCTGAATTCAGTGGTCTCGTTGGGCCTCCTGGTTCTCCAGGGCCCCAAGGACCTCCGGGACTCCCTGGATCACCAGGCACCTCTCTGGAGGACATCTCTGCTTACCTACAAAGTAAAGCACTTGTGTTCATCACAGCTGCCAGGGAGATTCTGTTTGTAGATACTGGGGAGGGACTGAGGCTGAGATTTAGCTTTTTAGGGGTCTCATTGCCCACTGAGAGCAAGGTCACTTTGAAAAAGAATATCTATCTCATCAAGATCAGCTGGAAAGGGATGGAAATTGGGGTTGCAGCCTTTAAACTGTCAAGATCCCCAGCCATGTGATTTCCTTGACCTCTCACTGGTGGAAAATAATTCTCTCTCTTTCTGAAGGTGTGGGATACTCCTCCCTGTCTGGAATCCAGGGCCCACCTGGTCCTCCTGGCCCTCCAGGACCACCAGGCTTCTCAGGAACTGGCCTCCTGTCCTATGCTGACATCACCAACAGTGATGAGTTCAGGAGCGAGCTGATCCAGTACCTGAAGAGTAAGAGAATACATTGTCCCTGCACACACCTGGAGTCATGCTTTGCCTTGTGTAGGCTGCAAGCCCTGCCACAGCTGAGGCAGTCCTGTGGGAGCCTTCCCTGAACTGGGGTGTAGCAACACCTTATGTCTACAGCCATGTCTACGCAGGACTACACTGTACCCTATAGGCTTGTCTCATCTCAGTCCAACTGTCAGGCAAAAGTCTATGTTATGAGCCAAAAGGGAAAGGCACTGGGCAGTTAAAATTGGCCTGTACTGAACAAGTCCCTAGTAAGGTCATCTGCAGAGTTTTGCTGTGAGAAGAGCATTTTCTTTTGACATACACCAGCCTACAGAACAGTAGATGATGCAGGGGCTGGAGGTCAGCACTGAGCTAGCTATGAAGCAGCACTGGTGTGAGCTCTTATGCTGGCAGGTCATCCAGGCCAGCCTTTCAAAACATGGAGATCTTCTCACTTCTGTGAGACTGGTCACAGAATGGCTGTTTTGGCAGAGGTGCTGAAATTGGCCTGAGAGGACCACTCTTCTACAAAATCATTGGGCATGTTTCCAAGGTGGGGCACCAAAACTTGTGCGAGAGATGGGAAGAAGGAGGGTGTCATGCCATCTGTGGAGATCAAGGTTGGCACATGTGCCTACTGCCTGAGAAATGGCCCTGGATGAGGGTTACTGTGATGATTGGCAGGACAGAATTTCACACTCCAGTCTTTATTCAGGTGGTAGCACAGGACCTCTACCAAGCCTGGGGAGGAGGGGGCAGGTACCCCAGTGTCCTTGAAGTACCCTCTTTCGTATTTGCAGGTGATGAAGTTCGAAGCTACATCTCAGGGCCACCTGGGCCCCCTGGGCCACGAGGACCACCAGGACCCAAAGGAGATAGTGGCTTGGTGGATGGGTCTATGTCTTCATCATACCAAGGGTTACGGACTTCTGAGCGGTTGCATGGAGGATCCTTTGGTCCTGAGGGATCCCATGGGGGATCACTGGGCGCAGGCAGCTCCATGAGCAGCATGTCATCTTACAGTGCCTCAATGGGTAGCAATGGCTTTTATGATGCCTCCATGGGCAGTGATGGGTCTTTCGATGGATTGCTGACAGAGGAGGAATCACACAGGAGATCAGCAGATTCAAGTAGATCCTACAGCAACTCGTTCACTGGTTCTCTGGATTACAATGAGCTAGCACTCCGTGTGTCAGAGAGCCTGCAGAGTGAGTGGAATGCCTGCTTGTCCCAACCCTCCCTGTCCCAGCCCACAATTCCTAACCCCCTGTGCCTGGTATCCTTTCTGCTGCTTTCAGCTCTCCCATTCACCTTCCTGCCTCAGTATCCAGCCACAGTTTTCCCCGATCTCCTTTCACATGACATCTTTAATTCCTCAGGTCAAGGTATTCTTCAGGACTTGATGTCTTACACTGCCCGGGGACCTGCAGGTCCTCCAGGCCCTCCTGGCCCTCCTGGCATCAGCAGAGTCTTTGCTGCTTATGGCAATGTCACTGAGGACCTCATGGACTTCTTTAGAAGTAAGTGACATAATGACTTTGGGTTTCTGGCTTATGCATAGATCTCTCCAACCTCTCATAGACCTAGTGATCTTTTCACCTTTGCATGCAGCAAAAATACAGTCAAGATACAAAGCTGGAGGCAGATAGTCTTTCCATCCCCTTCCTCACTTGCTGGAGATGTGCAGTCTCATCATTAGGAAGGACATTGAGTTTTCCCACTACTTGTAGGAAACTCATCCCAAACCCTGAAGCCCGCTGTGCTTTGCAACCTATGTGGCCCATTTTAACATGGCTGTGCTGGCACATGCCAAGCAACGTAAGGCAGTTGCTCACTCTGTTCTCAAATTCCCTCCACCCTGAGCATGGTCCTGCTCCAGCTCTGGTGACAGCCAGGACACCCAGAGAGGGTGGCAGAGCAGTGCTGGTGGAATGAGATCACAGCCTGCCCCCAGGACTTTTTGGGGATCAAAACCATTTTGAAAAACTTGCTCACGGTCAGTCTAATCCAATCTAACCTAAAGAAATGTTTTTCCAGTGTGACTCATTGCTTCTCGAAGTGCTTTGCAAGTGATTTGTCCCACTGATTCATCCTTTCTTTCATTTCCCACTCCAGCATATGGTACAATCCAGGGACCACCTGGTGAAAAGGGGGAGAGGGGCTATCCTGGACCCAAAGGTAAGGCTTGCTGTCCTTTTCCTCTTAAGTCCTGTAATGTCCAGGAAGCAGCACTGCAGCACTGTGTCCAGAAAGATGGTCAACACAGGGTTGCTCAAGGTCACAGCCTCCCCACAGTGGAGGTGTCATCTTCAGCATAGCAGTCCAAGCATTGTCCTAATTTGGTCGTCCTTACCCTGGCCTGTCCCTATTCATGCTAAAGGACAAACTTAGTCTTCTCATTCCTTCAGGTGACCCTGGACCAATGGGCCCACCGGGACGCCATGGACACAGAGGACCAAAAGGAGAAAAAGGAGAGAAAGGTATGAACATCTGCCATGCCTATGAGAATAGGGTTTGCCTACTGGGGAGTAGAGGATTCCCCAGGCACCAAGGCATCTCTAGGAACTTCAGGAAAATGCACACAGCCCCGTTTGGTTGGTTGGGTTTGGGTCTTTTGTGTTTTTTACCCCATACGATCTTTGCAAATAAAACTCCTTTTGACTTTCTTGTCCCTAGGTGAACAAATGTTTGTTGGCAGAAGAAAACGAAGAAGTATTGGGGTGTAAGGAAAGCAGCAGCTCAGTTCTGCACTGGGCAGCATTCCCAGCAGTTTTCCCAGCAGCCTATTGAGAATTAGCCTGAATCTTCACTGCCTTAATGCTAAAATGTCCTTGTTGATCAGCTAACCACTTAGATTTGATAGTTCACTGTTGCTGCTGAGATTTGAATGGCTCCTTTACGTGGGCAGCATGGCCCTAACATGGGTATTTGCTCCTTTTCCTAATGTTTGGCTTAGTGTCACTAAGTACCCAGGCTTACACGTCTTTGGGCTGACAAGGGCTTCCTCTCTTATCAGTTCAGGCTTCTTGTATTACACCCAGCTGTGTAAAAACTTGGGGGTTTTTAACAACTAGCCAACTGTCTGGCAAAAAGAAAAAAAAGAACTCAGTCCCTCCCCCACCAAACATGATTCTTCAGCCATCAGCTTCAGCCTACAGGACAAAAAGGCCTGTAAGAAACCCTGGGACTAAGCTTGCTCACTGCGCAGGGCTTTCCTTTCCACAAGGTCTGCTGTGCTGGCCTCCTTGTTGAAGCAGGTGGTGGTGGTACTGAATGGGGCTGTGGCTCAAGGGTCTCTGGGAATGGGCATGCTGCACTGAGGTATCCCCAACATGACCTGCATGAGACACTGAACCTGTCCCTGCCAATGCCCAGCTGCTGCAGCACAGCAGATGACACAGGGAGGAATAGCTGAGCTATGCCTTCACCACCCAGCTGCGTGGTGGCACTGACATCTGCCTGACAGTCCTTACCATAGAGCCTGCAGCCCCCTGGGGTCAGCACCCATCACCCTGGCCCATGGCTTGCTTTAGAAAGCAATGCACTCCCAGCTTGGCAGTTTTGTGATGCTCATGTGCATTAACAGCCCTGCTCCCAAGCCCAGCTCCTTGGACAAACTGTTATGTAAGTAAGTAACCTGGTAGGGAGCCTGGGTTAGCACATGCTTTGCGCTGCCTGTTTATAGCTGCATAGCAAGACATGACATGCACAGGGACCAAAGTGAAGCACTTTTAAACGTAATTTGTTGCTCTTTCTAAATACAAAAGTATTTTTTCTGGTTTGTTTGTTTTTTTTTAAACATTGAAGAAAAGTATTTTTTAATGCAAACCTCCCAATTAAAGTGTCTTTTTCATCCCAAGCTTACCTGATGATTGTTAGTTAGTCACTCAGTACCAGCTTCACTGTGTCCATGGGCAGACACACCTTGTGGTTTTGGTGGCTGTTTTGTTTCTTATCACTACTATGTGATCCAAGCAGGTAACTGAGCTGTTCAGGTGCCAGCAGATTTCAGTCACATGAGCAGGAGCCTCTGCACATTGTCCCAGGATGCCACAGCGATGTGGGGGTGGGGGAAAAACAGGTGGCTGCATGATGACCAAGCTGGAAGGTACTGCTTGGCAGAGGCCAGTATGTCAGTCACGTTCAGCCATGGCAGCTCCTTGTGCTGCCACCACAAGATTTGCGACCACCACCATGCCTGTGACACCACATCAGCTTTATGATGTTCCTGAGGCTGTGCACACAGATGCAAACACACCCCACCCACTGCTACTTTAGTTAGCAGGTCAGTGGCTCATTTTTATACCCAAAATTGCTCTTTTTCAGTCCAGGTTTAAACACCATATGTTTCCCAGGTTAGTGATGTCAGGTTTTGGTGTTCTTCCCACATTATTGTTTAGGCTTGTGTGAACCAGGTCAGCTTTCAGAACACATCACCTTGCAGTGGTTGCCAATAAAGACTGCATCCTGCTGGGTGATTTGTACTCCCCCCCACCCCCCCACCCCCCGGCTCTGTGAGATATTTCCTTTTAATTCTCTTGTAAAAACAACAACAGGCATGTGTTGTCCTGTAAAAGCACAGCAGCTGTGTTTCCATGGCTAAAGCCATCCCTGAGCTACACAGGACTGCCATACTGTGCTCATAGGTTGTGCCACAGGGCAGGGTTAGGCAGCTGAGAGCAACCTGAGGCACGGCAGCACTACAACCTCTCCTTTGCTTCCTAATGCAGCCTGTGGCGCTTGGAGCATTGCTCAGGGGACTCTGCTGCCTAATAGCAGCACCTCATTCCTTCACCTGTACCTGAGTGGGAAGGGTGGCTGCCATGAGGAGGGTGAACTGGAGCTCCAATCCCAAGCTGAATTCCTGCTGAGAGGGCAGGGCAGTCACTGAACACAGTGTGCTTATAGGTTTGTGCTAGATCTGCTCTCCTGCCCTGGGCTTTTCCAGTCAGAATCACACATTGCACAATGTTAAGTACTTTTTGCACTTAGTTATTTTAAAAACTCTAAACTGTCCCATACACTCCAGCATCACCTGTATTTAGAACCATAGAATCATAGAACAGTTACAGCTGGAAGAAACCTTGAAGATCATGGAGTCCAGCATTTGTCCCAGCCCTATCAACCCGCTAAATGATCATAGAATCATAGAACAGTTCCAGCTGGAAGAACATTTAACGCACCAACACATGGGAATGGTTTATAAAGCAATATATGTACTTGGTTAATACTAGCAAATCTTAAGTTTCTTGCAGTTTTCATTCACAACATTTATCGAACCTTTTTTTCTTTCAAAATACAGAAAGTTATTGGCAACAAAAAGTCACCTAGATTTTCTTGTATAAATAGATGCTGTATGGATGTCAGGAAGGACATCACTGAAGGAAAAAAAACAAGCTTCAAAAGGTTATGCAAAATCTTAGCACATTTTGAATATTGCCAAATATTTATTTACTGATTAGAATGGAATATCCACAGGCCAAACCCTGAGGTGCTGACAAGCAGAAGTGTGAAGAGAAAAGCCTGAGAAAGAGTCTGAGTATTGCCATCTGTCCAAACTCCAGATGTGGCAGCTATATTTTGGGTTTCTCTAGGACGTTCAGGAATTTCCCTCAAGTCATTTCTCTAGAATCATCTAGTCCCAGCTGATAAGCCAAGTTCTGCAGGCCGTGAACTTTTCCTATCAGGTTAGCGGTAGTAAGACTCCCCAGCTCCTTTAACATAGAATCATAGAATCATAGAATGGTTTGGG
>VWZO01008147.1:47659-80122 GCA_013396975.1 Bucco capensis | reverse complement strand
TACCCTCTGGATGCGGTCAGCCAGCCAGTTCCTTATCCACTGAACAGTCCACCCATCAAATCCATAGCTCTCTAACTTGGCCATATCAGTATCATTTTCTAATTCATCCATCCACTTGGGAGGAGAATTTGTAAATAGGCTTTTGAAGGAGGTGGCGAACTCGGCAACCCCAGGCAGCTGCTCAGGCCACAGGTCAGGGGAGGCATGGTCCAGCTTCTCAAAGCTCAGCAACGAGGCCTCCGGGTTGGTGCCGTCTGCCGAAGCTGCCATCTTGCCCAGCCCAATCCTTCGGAAGTGCCTCACCGTGTCCTGGTCTTCAGGCAGATGTTGCAGCAGCAGTGAGGAAAATGAGGCTGCAACTCTCCCCTGAGATGCAGTTTCGTGGTTGAGAGTGGAGATGGCTGGTGGAGACATGTTGGTCCTTAACTGCTGGACATGGGAGAGCTGGCAGTTGGAGAAAGCGCCTGATGGAGCCATGTGCAGATCTGTGTGGGTGAAAGAGAACCTTCCTGGGCCAGGGGCTCTCCAGGGCCACCTGCTGAGCTGGCCCCAATTACCACCGTCCCCCACCTCTGTGCCCCAAGTATGTGGGAAATTCTCTGGAAATTGGATTTACTGATCACGCATCACCCAGGCCATGACAGGGACACTTGCACAGGACTGCTGTGTCAGAAATGCCAAGGGGACAGAGGTGCTGGGGATGCTGAAGGTGCTGTACCTCCTTGGAGGTGCCTGGGGTGCCAGCCTTGCCAGGGATGCCCAGTCTGGGGTTGGGGGGAGCCAGTGCTGCCAACAGCCTTGGCACTGGTTCACTGAGCCTGAGGAGAGAGACAGGGGCGATAGCCCGGGGTAACCTCCACACTCAGCCCCGGGAGCATCTGCAGGCCTCAGGGGTTGGAGTTGGCCCCTATCTGGAAGGAAAGCGGTTCGCATGCCGCCCGAAGGCTGCAGCAGCCCAGGCATGGTGGTTGCCTTGGGGGGACGAACCAGGAGCTGTTGTTCTCGTAGAGCCATCATCCATTAACTGGTAATGGCTTCTCGAGGAACAGTGTCTGGAGGTTTGCTGGCTCTGGTCTTCTGATTGGAGGTCTCCAGGGACGACTGTGATTGGCTGCCGGTGCTCCGCCCTGCCCACAAGGGGCTCTGCCCACCGCCTCCTGGCGAGGGAGATGGGGAAGCAGGGTGGTGGGGTGCCGTGGGTGCAAATGCCTTTGCTTGGAAGCCTTGGTCCGTTCCCAGAGCTATGATCTCTTTGGTGTTAGTAAGACTTGGTGGAATGAGGCCCAGCACTCCATAGGTTGTTCAGGAGAGATGGGCAGGGCAGGCAAGGTGGAGGTGTCACACTGTTAGAGAGAGGTTTGATTGTACAGCCCCCAGGGTTAGCAGTGATGTGGTTTAGAGTCTCGAGATAAGGACAAGGGGGATGGACAACAAAGGAGATCTGAGTGTCTACTACCAGTGGTGCAGCCATGATGCTAGCACTAAGGAGTACCCTCCTTGAGCTTCAGTGAAGAGGGAAGCACTTTTACAAACACAGCTGAACCTGCTCAAACAGCAGAATTGAAATGAAAACTTTTTCTTGAACTAGAAACTATGAATAGTTTGCCCTAATCTGGAGACCATCAGAAGGCAGTCACTAACATGCTGCTGAGGAAAGCTAAAATTTAATTCACCGTTAGATATTGATGATGCTTGTTATTTCTTGTGACACTGTGCTGCTAGTGAAAGTATCCTGGGAAGCTATAGGCATACACAGTGCTGGCCTAGTGTTAGTGGGATATTTCTAAGGTCCAAGATTTTGCTGATTTCCATTTCATGTTAAATAGCACATTCTTTGAGGTTCAGATTTGTTAGTAGCAAATGTTGCACTCCTCATGATGTGTCTGCACTGTGTTCATTATGTAAGACCTTATCCTACTAACCTGTTGTCTCCAAGCAAACTTGTAGTAAGTGCTACCCTTTCCAATCACTTCTGACAAACGACTTTTTTTAAACATAATTGGGAGGCTTGTCTTTGTTGTGGCTTTGTATTCATAAAAAATTACATGGAAGGGACCCATGCTGAGCAGTTCGTGAAGAATTGCAGCTCATGGGAGGGACCTACATTGGAGAAGTCACGTGGGAGGGACTCCGTGCTGGAGCAGGGGAAGAGTGTGAGGAGGAAGGAGCACCAAAGAGTATGTGATGAACTGACTGCAACCCCCATTCCCTCCTCCTGTGCTGGAAAGCTGCCCAGCAGAAAAGGACCTGGGGGCTGGTGGACAGCCAGCTTAATATGAGCCAGCAGTGTGCCCAGGTGGCCAAGGCGGCCAGCAGGATCCTGGCTTGGATCAGGAATAGCATGGTCAGCAGGAGAAAGGGAGGCTATCGCACCCTTGTACTTGGCACTTGTGAGGCCTCAGCTGGAGTACTGTGTTCAGTTCTGGGCCCCTCATTATAGGAAGGACATTGAGATGCTGGAGCATGTGCAGAGGAGAGCTACCAAGCTTGTGAGGGGTTTAGAGAACAGGTCATTTGAGGAGAGGCTGAGGGAGCTGGGCATGTTTAGTTTGGAGAAGAGGAGGCTGAGAGGGGACCTCATTTCCCTCCTGAAAGGAGGTTGTAGAGAGGTGGGTGTTGGCCTCTTCTCCTTAGTAACTAATGACAGAACCAGAGAATGGTCTGAAGTTGCTACGGGGGGGCTTAGATTGGATAGGTTTCTATCAACAAAATAGAGACCATCTCAGCAAACTGTGATTTTATTGTATTTACAGCAGAATTATTACAATATTCTACAGAAAGCCATGAAAACAAAGTACTTTTAAAAACAAGACCAAAAAAACCCCAACAAACCCCCCAAAACCCTGTTGTGTGGCTGCTACTGCAAGTTCACTTCCATGACCTGTACACAGAGAGACCCTTGGCCAATTATTCATCATTATTCTAATGATTTTTTTGGTTGCTTTCTGTAAGGCAAAAATAACTTGGTTTGCAGTTAACACAAGACATTCAACAGACTGCTGGGACAACATGAAATTGGAGATGCCTCAGATGTGCATGCTTTATCAGAGGACCACTCTGCTTGGTTTTCTTACAGAAAATGGGTATGACAGTTCAGCATTACAGATTTCACTCAGTGTCCCTTTCTAGTTTCTGTTCTTTTCTCTTCAGGCTGCCCAGGGAGGTGGTTGAGTCACCATCCCTGGAGGTGTTTAAGAGACGAGTGGATGTTGCATTGGGGGGCATCATTTAACAGGTTGATAGGGCTAGGACAAAGGCTGGACTTGATGATCTTCAAGGTCTCTTCCAGCTCTAACTGTTCTACAATTCTTTCTACCATTTTAGGATTGACAATCAATAAGAAGGAGGCTTTATGACCTAGCTTGGTAATTGCGGAAGGTTTTGGAAAAATCAGAGCACCTTTGGGCTCAGCCACTCCTTTCTGTTTTTAGTACAGTGGAAGCACATGAGCCCTTATTCATGACCTGGTTTTAAGCATGTTCTTATTTAATAAGTTGTCTTGTTTCTCTGGCACCACTGACTGCCCTAATGCCAGAACCACTAAAGAACCTACAGAAATGAACTATGAGGACTGAGGCAAGAGAAGGGGGATGGAGAACTAAAGGCTTTGCAAGCAATACAAACACTGCAAAGTTTATTTTGTCTTCTTCCCTTTATCTGTTCTCATCTTGTAAGACTGAGAAAAAACAGGGCATCCTGGCCTTTGCTTGCCTGTGAATGAGGAAGGTTAATTGTCTCTGACCTTGTTTCATATCTGCTACAAAGAAGGCATTTGGGAATGGGAAATGTGTGTGAGCACATCAAGACAAGGAATTTTTTGAGATCTAGAAGTCCAGATTTTTGAAGTTAAATGACCAGATTGTATATGGTAGCATAAAAACCAGAAAGTTATCTATGTAGTGACCAAGGTAAACACTCCTCCCTGCCTTTTCCTCCAATGACCATATAGCCACTATTCTCAAAAACTTGCCCCATTGCAGATTAACCAAAAAGCAGTTTTTCAGTGGAAGCATCTTGCACTGAGTTTATTTGAACACTTAAGTCTCCTATCTAATTTTCAGCAAAGATGAGTATTTCCTTTAGAAGGTGTTTATAAATCAGGCTCTATCTAATTTATCATAAAAATAACAACCTCAATAAAGTATCTTTCCATGCCATACAAGCTTCTCATGTCTCAGCAGAGACAACAGAGTGCCTGGAAAAAGAAACAAATTTGTTTTATGGAAATCAGAGAGGAACAAATGCTAGACTATTTCCCCTTCACTAAAGTAAACAGCAAAGTTCCCTTGGGCCTTCAGAAGGCCAAGGGCTGAGACAGCCCCTTTCCTCCATGGTTGCTACCCCTTCTCAGACAGCCCCATGCAGCTGCCATGCAGAATTTATTCAAGATGCAAAATCTCCTAAGAACAAGGGCAGCAAGACCATCTAAGGTTTAGTTAGCCAAGGAGCTCCCTGTACTGCTGGCAGTGTTGCATTAGCAGAGGATTACTAAATCGTGCAACTAGCTGAGTTCTAGTAACCGTTAGGACGCAAGTTGGGTTGCTGGCTCCTGCACTTATGAGGCCCTATCCTAAGAAAGCTGACTGAGCAGGCACTGAAATCTGCTTTCAGAGCTCAGGAAGAACAAGTTGTGAGGTCTGAATCTGTTTGGGGCTGTGGGCCTGCAGGCAGGTGTTTGTGTGAGAATTAGTTTTAAATACAGGAGGACAACCAATTGCACTAATCCATGCATTTTATTGCCTTTTTTTATGATGTAGTAAAAGACAAAAGGTGAGAAAATACTGATGGGTGGTCATCTCTTCAAGGACATGCGGGGAAAATGAGATCTACCAAACAGTAAGAAAATGCATTCTTTGGGCTAAGGAAAATATATCTAACTACCTTGGAGATACAGCTTCTAACATTTATTACAGGAAGGTGACATGTGACACTAGAGAGATTGAATTTCATATCTGAGATCTCTTCCAGACCTATGTGACACTAAATTAATTTGAACTGAATTTTCTGACATTGATACAATATTGTACACCTCTTTCATGTTCTGTAACACTTGAACCCAATTTTATTAGTCTAAATGTACCTATGTTAGTTCCTGTTATTCCCCAGAAAAACGTATTTTCACACTTGATACCATTTCTCAGCACAGCTCACAAAGCTGCAACTGCTTCACAGTGCTCCACACCTGGAGACCTGACCAAGTACCCACTAAGGCTTCAACCACTACACTGGACCCTTCCTTCCCTTCATCAGAGCTCAGTTACTCCTTTGTACAATTTACAATGAGATCAGATCGCAGGGGCTTGTGTACAAAGGGTCTTCAAATATAAGATTTAAAACATGCAGACAGAGGTAAACAGTAGGCCAATATATATTAGAAATTTATCAATGCAACTGCCAAAAATGTAAGGAAAAGATTAACGTTTCTCTCCAAGGATTTAATGTGAATGAAGGTAGAGATAATCCAGAAGGGGAAATCTGCCTGTCCCATCTACTCTCCCAGTAGAGCACTGAGCCTACTTCATACAGAATTGCAAGCAAATTCTGTTCAATATAGAGATGAAAATTATTTAATATTATTTTAGTAACAGTGAATTTATGATGGTGGAGCTTAAAATGTAAAAGACCTTCAAAGACGTTTTTCACCCTACTGAATAAACAATTTAAAGAATTTTGCATTTAGCAACAGGTAACATTCTAGAGACATGGTATGTGAATTTGTAACAGTACGCAATACACACACATAGAATAGGATGACAGAAATTAAGGCTAGCTATTAAAGTAATTATGCTATCAAAAAGTTACAAAATTTAAACTAAAACATGCATTTTCCAATTTTTTTTTACTGTGCTGTAAATTAAGTGTCTTCATTGAGAAGTTATCAGTTCAATGTCCAAGGACTTCAGCATCCAAGATTTCAACTACATCTGATCAAAGTCCTGTGTTAATTTATGAGTTCATTCCCATGCATCAATACTGTTCCCATGAAATGAACATCATGTAATGGTCATCAGTTGCACATTTAATGCAGGCTAGCAAAACAAAACATTTACAGTTGATACCCAAAGAGACTAGAAAGTCAGCCCTCAAATAACAGAAAGCAAAAACTATTGTACAAATTGAACTCCTGCATACCAAAGTCCAGCTTATAATACTGTCTTGATATGACCCAAACTCTAACCACCAAAAGAAATGCAGAAAAAGTGACCTGATACAGCTGTAGTTCCCTATCAGCTATGAGAGAAACATTTCAGGTTTTTTTTTTCCACTGCAGATCAGTCAGGTAAATAACTTATTGTACATCTATGCACTTGAAAAATAAAAAATTGCCTATGTTAGTACGTGGCAACACAAAAGCAAAAAACCCAGCTTCATAAAGTAGTTTGTCTATATATTTAACTTAAATCTTTCTATAAAATAAAATGACTAGAATAAAAAAATTAAATCTAACATTTCTACTCAAATCAGACTTTAGCCACCGTTGTTTTTAAATATGACCATCTACCTCCACCTCTCTGATGGAGTTTAAATGAGCAGGCTTTGGTAAGAACAGAAAAATGGCTCTACCCATTCCAGGTACAGTTAGAGAAACCACACACATTTTGCACACTGCTTTCTAAAAAATACATTCTACAGTTCTTTGATTTGTAGAACTAACCACCTGTAATAGCTAAAGAAAATAATAAACTGTGCATTTTAAAGTTAGCATTTCTTTCACCTTTACATATTTTAGTGCAAAATATTTTAGGGTGAGGATTTACAACAAAAATGGCAGTAGCAGCAAGAAATCTTCTGTTTTGTACAGTAATAACAATGCTAAGGAGTTTTATTCTTTTAAATGACAAAACACTATCCTGTTGCCAGGATTAGCATATCTAAGTGTTTCAGGCACTGTGTTAATTAAACTAGCACCCCATTTCATTATGGAACTAATAGACAAAATGTGTCATGGAGATCAGCTCAGTTTAATTTATGCCAGAGGTTTCTTTTTAGAGAAGTGGCAAAGGCTTTTGCTTTGACCAATCATGTTTAAATGTAAGGGTTTATTTTTCTGATTATTGGCATATTCTGAGTAATTAGTTTCAGTCCTTGCTATGAAGACGCTGCTCAACATTGTAAAAGTTCAGACCTCTCATGGCAGTTTCAGTTGTGGAATTCTCTCATGGAGAAATCAGACACTTAAACACAGTAGCAGAATTATTACACCGTTAACATTTTCACATGAGAAACCATTTTGTGATCAGAGAGTATAATTAATATTTTAAGCTTAAAGTCAAAACCGTAGAGAACATTTTTTTGTGACTGAAACATCCCACTTATTCTTGAAACATCTGAAGGACATAACATTACCATTATACAGCAACACTTTTTTTCTTCTCTTCCATTTACAGAAGAAACTGATCATGACACTGATTGTCTCCACTGAAAACAAAAAGCGCTAGGTCCTTTGATGTACACTGCAGATTAAGTCACGTTAGATGATGAGGATGGAGAATTCCAATGATGAAAAAACTTGCAGCAGTTCCCAGAGTTATGACCCTGTGGAGTGAAGGCTGGGGATTGGGTAGAATTTGGAAATCCGGCTTTGTGTTGAAGGGTTAAGGCATTCAGATTCTCCAGTCATTTTGAAGAAAACTTCCTGTTCCTGCAATTTTCTGGCAAATTCTTCTTCCAGTGTCTAAAATCAAAATCAGGTTATCATAGGATTACAAGGCAAAATACAAGAAACCCATTATACTGATTATAAACTGGCTGATATAACATCTAACTTCACACACCATCACAAACAAAAGAAAAAAATCACCTAGCAATTACGACATTTGCAGGACAACCTAAGAACATCATCGGCCTATAGGATACTCTCAAAAAACCAAACCAGCTTCAATCACCCTCTAACTGTTACTTAGCAGTGAATTTTTGTAGTAACCTACTGACTTCCAAAATATACTCCTAAAACCAGATTTATCTCTGGCTTAGAAGTTCTACATGCAAATATGCACACATGCACTGCAAGGGGGAATACAGTAAGGGACTGATAACACACAAGCCCTTTCTGTTGCACATGCCCTTCCTTTGCTCAGCTTTTGCACATTTCAAACATCTTTTATTATTCAGTGAACTATTGCAGTTTCATGCAGTAGCTTGATTCTCCTCCTCTGCTATACTTTTTGTGTTGTCCATATTTGCTAGATCCAACTCTTGAGTATATTCTGATTCGTAAATTGCTCAGATTTACCTTTTTTCTTGGTCTCAATTTCTCTCTCCATTCCTTCAGTTCTTGGCTGTGCTCTTCATCTAGCTCTTTTAGCTTCTGAGTCTCATGCTCAACCAGTAGATGGCATTTTTCATTCTTAAAACAAAGATAATCCTTATGTAAAACTAATTCAGATTAGGCAACTCAACATTTGTACAGTGACATATGTTGTCCTAATTCTTTTTAATTAGCTTATTCTGTGTAAATAGTGACGTGAATAATTACAAGATAGAACTATGTTACGAGGCTGCATTATCAAAAGCTGATCTTTCCATCAGAACCAATTGAGATAAGAAATACTTGCAAATCCAAATATACTGTTGAGTCTCATTAAGGCAGCAGCTGACAGTGTTACTCAAAACTGTTTCACTGCCTAATAATGCTTTTCAAGGTCATACAGCATTTCTGCTCTGCTTTTTAAAGACAGTTTGTATAATTTATTAAAAGGGAGGTAGTTTTTTGGAAATATTTCAACTCTTGGTGCCAAGGAGCTGAGAGTAACAAATGGGGTTTAGGAGAGAATTGTGCTTGTGGAAGCAGCCTCAGAATCATCCTATAAAAAAGGAAAAGGGTAATCAAACCACACGTTAGCTTCATATTCCTCTCAGTAAGGTACACATGGATCTGAGTAACTTTCAGAGGACTTCTGAAGCATGGTAATAAAGAAAAAGTATTTGGCTACATCAAATCTTTGATTTTTAGGAGCAGTTGGCAATGGCAATCTCTAAACCCCATGTTCTTGTTTCTAGGGTTCCAGTCCAACTGGGTCTGATACACAGTACAAAAACAACAAGCACTTGGGCTAGGCCTGAGTGCAGCTAGGGACCAATTTTTCTCAGTGAAGCTCAGAGAAGCCCTAATCTGCTCAAAATATACTTGAGCTGAAACTCCCACAAGACTCCCACGGTACTTTGGGATTTACTGAGGCGTATTAGTGGCATAGTCAGGGACTGTTTTTGCAAGATGTAAGAAAGTGAATAGGGTAGAACTGGCTTAATTGGTCATTTGAAGATTTCTCTGTGCAAAGGTTATCAGCAGGTAATCATTTAATGCTTTAAAACTGCCTTGTGTCCCTGAAACAGGGAAAAGCTGATTTAACAGAGGAGGAGATCTGGGTTCTGGTATACAGCAGCAACTTTTGCAAAATGCATACCAAGAGAGACAAAATAAAGTTCCCTATCATAAGGAAAGAATTCCTTCTAAGTGCCTTCCAGAAGCTAAAATACCAACAGTAACCTGCTCTTTGTAAAACCCACCTCATTCCTTGTATTGCCACAGACATCTTGTGGGTAGTGCCTGGTGCTACCCACCTCTGTTCTTACTAATAACATTTCAGCAAAATCAGGTTAAAAGGAAATGTTTCCTACAGAAAATAGCAATGGGAACTTGACGGATAGTCTAGAAGTAATCATCTGCTTCTGGTTCCTGCTCTTCTTGCATTTAAAATGATTTCTCATTAATTGATTTAAGTACATGACCCTGGTTAAGCAATATGCTGCAGGTATTTGAAAGCTAAGGTGAAAAAAAATATACATCAATCAGTAAAAATGAAGAAAATGAGGTTTTTGTTTTGCCTGCATCTGTTATTAACCTGACTCTTGCCACTGAATGTTCATTTACTATCATCTATTTTTAACCTGTAACTGATGCAGTTCTCTGATGTTTGCTTCACACTGCAACTGAAGGTCCCGCATTTGGTTTTCATGTTTCTGATGCTGTGCCAGTCTCTCATTTTTCTGTCTCTTTTCTTCTTGAATAGCAAACTAGAATTAAAAATAAAAAGATGGTTTATATCAAGCCTTCACATAAACCAGTTTGAGAGTCAGAAAACTGTATGCAACAGAATGAATACAGCATAACTGAAAAGAGTAGGTTTAAAAGATTTAAACAGTAACTGTATTTTCTTTGTTGTTTCTTTTTTAATATTCTTACAAAGGGAATGCCCTCAGAGCTTTCTCTATCATTCCATTTCTCTGTCTGCACTTGATTTTTTTTCCCTTAAAATATAGTACATTTCACTTCCAGACTCCTGAAACTATCTCCCTCTGAAGCTGAGTGACACAGGTGTTGATTAAGGTTGGGGTTATACAGCTACAGGAGACTCCATTTTTTCATCCTTCCTGTGCTCACTATATGAAACCATGATTTGGGACTTTTGTGCATCAGTAGGCAAACCTCTAAACCACTTCACAACATTCCCTTTTAAAGAAGAAGTGAAAACCTACAGTTTTAGTTCAAAAGCTCACGAAAACATTGTTGAAAATATTTCATGGAATCACAGAATGGTTGAGGTTGGAAGGGACCTGCTGTGAAGATCAACCCCCTGCTCAAAGTAGTGTAAACTAGAGCAGGTTGTCCAGGAATATGCCTAGTTGGGTTCCAAGTATATTCACAACTTCTCTTGGCAACCTGTTGCAGTATCTGACCATCCTAACACTAAAACCAAGTCTTCTAATGTTTAAGTTGGATTTTCTGTTTTTCAGTTGTGCTGACTGCCTCTCATCCTGTCACAGTCTGGCTTCACCTTATTTACTCCCTCCTGTTGGGTACTTATATACATGGGTATGATCCTCCTGAGCCTTCTCTCCTCCAGGCTGAAGCACCCCAGGCATCTTAAGCATCTCCACCTGTAACAATACCCTCCCAGTCCCCCAGTCATCTTCAAGGTGTCTTGGAAGACTCACTCCAGTAAATCCATGTCTGTCTTTTATTAGGAAGCCCCAGACTGAACCCAGAGAAGTCTCACCACTGCAGAGGGGAAAGATTTCCTCTGACCTCATCTCCAGTGCATCAACCCAGTTGTGAACTTGCTGAGGGTGCACTCTATCTCATCTTCACATTTACATCCCATTAAGGATTTACACTATTAAAACTGTTTTTATTAATTACCTGCTTAATTTTTTCACGGTCTTGGTCTGGAGAGGCTAATGAATTGATTCTTAAACTCTTCTTAAACATGGCCATTCGAGTCTTTGCCTCACTTCGCTGGATTTTAGGCAGCCTCGCTCTTTCCTGAGTATGCTTGTTTTTTAACTCCTCAATAAGGCGTTGATTATATCTCTGCATTTGCTCTGTTTCCTAAAATGTTAACCACATGGACATGTTAGAGTAACTATTATGTTAAGAGCATTTGCATTCATTTCATCAACAAGCATGCTGTTTAAGTGAGCTTCTTCCAACAGAAACCAGTTTCAGCCCTGGTGATATGAATAGGGAGAATGGGGTCTTCCACTTACTCCAGAGAGCTCTGAATCAAATGCCTAACTCAGATGAAATTCTTTAATGCTCTTATGAATATAAATACACATATTTTACCACTGGTTGTTCAACTCCTGATTTGCATTTTCAGATGTCTACATTATTCAACACTACTGCAGCTGTGAAGGGTCAGTTCATTGCAAAGGCTGGGGAAAGCAACAGCAATTATAAGGACAAACCAAACCATACAGAAACCAGCCTTCAGTGGAGGCTGCTCATGCTCCAGCCACCAAGGAGTTCTTATAATATCTCTCTACTGGGTTTACCTTTTAAAAAGATTCAACTCTTCTGTTTAGCATATTCTATAAAAACAAAATACCTTGTGGAAAATCAGTGCTGTCTTCTGGGCTTTTATAGGGTTTAACTATAAAGCGACAGTCGTCAGCTACTTGCCCAAAAGCTGATCCAGTTCATCTGCTCATTTAATTCCAGGATGATTTACTAATGAGTAGATTTATTTAAATACAAGTCAAAAATTGTTTTGGTGCATAAGCAGAACTAGGTATTTTTAATAGTTGTGACTGTAGTTTGTTTTTTTTAAGAATCAAAAGGGAAAAATATGACCACTTACACTTCAACATACTACTAAGTTACTACAGTAAGATGATTAAGACTTTTTATTTCAAAAGAACATATATATCTTCAAAATACCTGTGTGGTAGAGATCATAAGACTACTCGATAAAAACCTAGATATTATTATACACAAAAGAAAGGCAAAGTCAACACTAACTTTTTCATGCCTCTTAAGCAGCTGATGTCTCTGCATGAAATACTGATCTTTGAGTTGCTGTTTGAGGAGCTGGTGTTTCTCTTGTAGATGTCGCTCCTCCAGCTCCCAGATTGCAGCTTCACGAGCTGGAAAAAAGGCGGCAGCTGGTTCAGAAAGTACAATACAACACTTTCTAATCCACCTGCTAGTCTATGTTTAGAAGTGTCCTACAAGTGCTTTGTAAGAGCAATGCTATTCCATAGAAAATGTTTTTATTACAGTTCTAGATTCATTATGAAGACTAGTCTTTGCTTTCATAAATTTAAGACAGGCTTTTGTTTTATTGAAATACAAAACGAAGGTTTGTTTTTAAAGAGAGAGTCTGATGCTGGATACCTCTCATGAGCTGCTGTTTGTTGTTGAGGCAATCTCGTTCAATAGTGGCTAGTTCTGTCTTCTGCTGCTGGATAATTTTCTTCAGAGATGCATCCAGTTCTTGTTGCTGCTTCTGCACAAATTCCTGTTCCTGGTAAAACACAAGAGAATAAATTATATTGTGTTCTTCTAACCACATTACATTTTAATGAAACTCCCAGCTCTCTCAGCATGAGCTATATATGAAAACAAACACAACTATGAAAGTCTGAGCTAACATGCCTGAGCTATAAAATTATGCATCTCTTGTATTTTCTACATAAAGAGTAGGTAAGAGCCTATTTAATGATTATATAATACCTTCAGAGTTAAGACTAAAGGCAACAAAACTAGCCAGCAGTCTGCAATTCCATCTCTTGTCTCTCCTCAAAACAAGCTGCAGGTTCAAAGCTAGTAAAGACAAGCACTCAATATAAAGTAAATGTCATATCAAGGGTTAATTATTTATGGATGTAAGAAAAAAAAGCATTTATAGTTTTGTGTTGGATGATTACTTAAAACCTATTTATTTACACAGTTGGGTTTCAGATTAAGTGTCTCAGTCTCAATTGGTTTAGCTTCTCATGAGCAGAAAGGTAGCGTGTAGTTCTGCAAGACTGCTACAAAGACACCCAATGGCTTTTGCAGGAACTGCATCCTGCAAGACTTCTTGTCACACCAGAGACAAGCTGGCTTCTCGCAAAGCAATTTGCCATCTGCCTGATGCAGTCCCCATATCACCTGCATCTTCCCATTATCCAGGGTATATCACTCTGATGCACCATGAAATGCATTCAGTAGTAGCAATCCCTCTCCCATGCCCCAAGACCATACTGTTGCCTTTTTTCTTTGCAACTACTGGAAAAAACAACCAAACAAAAAAAGGCCTCTACAGGCATGCAAGCATGCACACACACACTCTTTCAGAACAAGAAATTTTAGCAGATGTTTCTACCATGATACAAAGGCCAAAAGAAAGGATGATGGCAGTGCCCTGTCAGAGCCAAGGTGGGCAGCTGATGCATTTGCTATTATACACAACAAAGCAACATTAAAGATGGTCTATTGGAAGGGAGATGGGATGAGACAAGAAAACAGTACTGGGCTACAGATGATCAGTGAAGGGGTCTCCTGAGCTATGCATTTTTATTTTTTTACCGAACCTGTGCTATTTGCTAAAAGAGTTGTCAGCAACATATGAATTGAAGTAGAAAGTCAACAAATGAAGCTTTCATCTCTCCCAGTGGACAGCAGAGTTACGCACAGTAGCAGATAACAGAAAACCAGAGGTGGAGTAAGATGACAGTGACAGACCAGAGGGTACAGAAGGGAACTGGAAGGCCACGTCTCTAAGACATACCAGTTCAAATATAGGCTGATGAAAAATACTTCTCTTTCCCATTCTAGATGAAAAAGATAAGACAACTACAAATTTGTTTTTCTGAGGGTGCAGACATAATTAACACTGTGTTTAATTTGCCAGGAATTTTTTTTTTTTTTGGAGGGAGTGGCTAGAAAGCTGTTCTAGTGGAGTCATGGTCAAAAAGCAATTATGCTTGGGCTTTACTCAATCATTTAAATATAACTGTTGCTCTGTCTAATGGTAAATCTTAACAAGTTTCATCATTGCTAACACAATGAGATAAACCAGACAATCTCAGAAGAAACTTGGGCCTTTCTACTTAAGTATCACACATAACAAAGGTCACAGACTTTACTGAAGAATGTGTTGGATAGTTAAAAGGCAGATAGTGCAAGGCAGTCCACCTACTTAAAATTACCACTTGATTTTGATCAATCAGTACCTTAAAATAAACTCAGGTATCTTTAAAATACATAGTTTCACTGCACACACAGCACAGAAGTCACACAGTTTTTCACATGTGCTGAACAAATAATAAACAACAGAGAACAGTATCACACTGCTTTTGTGTGAACTTCAGTGTCTTGCCTGGACTTAATAACTACTGTAATTTTGATCTTTTTGCTATGACTAGTGCATAATTACATAAATTCATGCTAACTCATTGGAGACAGCAGTGACATTGATCAGCACATATGAAAAGAGAAAACACATCTGGAAAATAAGGGAAATAAAACTTCTGGTTTGCATTATAAGACTTACATCCTGCATTTGTGCGTTGAAAAGTGTACATGAAGACAACTGAAAAGACTGAATCATAACCTGAGCAACGCCCTGTGGGACACAATGTACTTCCTATGTCAGAATATAATGAAATACTTAATTATGAAATAATGAAATAATAATGAAATAATGAGATCTTCTGCATGTTAGTAATATACATTTAAAACAGCCAGTCTAGTCAAACAAAAGTAGTCACTGACAGAAGTTCTAGATATTCTAAAACTAAACATCTGTACCTTGTTTAGTAGTTACATTCCAAGTAAGGATATTTCACCTTTAAAATTTTCTCTTTAACCTCTCATTTCAACAAAATGAAACCAGCAAAGAAAACACTAAGTCACTAAAAACACTATAAAAATTTAGGTTTTTAAGTGTTTCCTTAAGAAGTTCAGAGACACATATCCTTGGGTATGGGGAGAGTGCTGCAACTCAAATCACGTTCTATTCTGGGAAATCCCCTTTTGAATTAAACACATAATCAAATAAAATTGCTATTTAGTACTACTATGTGACTCAATCTTCAAGTAACTTAATCCAAACCTGCTCTGTTGTGGTGCAAACTCACTCTCTATAAGTTGTGGCCATCACAAAGCCAATATATTTTTATAATACTAGCCCCCTTTCTAGCTGGGTCACCTAAAAGCAGCAAGTCTGAAGGTGTGGAATTATAGACGATGTCTTGTAAAGTTTCCATACATCTACACTTCGACATTTAAATAACTTCATTTTACCTAATCCATCCTGATTCCATCAACAAGATGCCTCATACTTACATATTATATACATTTTCCTCACCTGTGCTTATATTGCTCAAAACTTACTTCTGACTCTAACCTTTATAACTTGATGGATGCCTAAAAGCTCTGTAAATATACTTGCCATAGAAAAAGATCATTCTTTTTTGTATACCATACAAAATACTATGCTTAACAGCACAAACCTAGAAAATGACGCTCCTACATTTCTACACAATACACTCTATAAGATGTCATACGGGAGTATTTGAAGAAAGAGAGCAGTACATAGGGTTAGTCTGAGTAAGTTCCATATTCACTCAACAACATAAAGTGAAATCATCAAGCTGTGTGAATACTGTTGCCTTTGGTGTTTTAGTAGCTTGAAGCTGCTGTTGTTACCTGAGCATGCTGGCTTTGTGCAAGCTCCTCTTTCTTGCGTTTCATGAGCTCTTTTCTCAGCTCTTTTGGTGCTTTCTCCACTTCACATAAAACCTACAGTGTATATAAGCATGCAGAAGGTGGCAAAAAGAACACTTTCTCCACAGTAAGCATTACTGTGAACACAGGACATGCAGGTCAAGCACTAAAGGTACCGGGGAGCATGCATTACTTCAGTGGCAGGGATGTTAGTTTAGTGAAAAGAGCTTAATGAAAAGAGAAGGAGCAATACATGCTTTATGTATGCCAGTGCAGTGCAGAAAGGAGGTATATGCCAGTCTCTTTTTGCATGCAAATGCTGCCCAGTGCTCCCTGAAATGGCAGTCTCTCACTTGTGTTTTCATGCAGCAGCTGGAGTAGTCAATTGTTAAGAAAACCACCACCTGCAGAAGTGGTATTTTCTTGAAGCACTACGGCAAAAGGACTACAGAGTATGTTCACCTCATGGTAAAGCTGCAAAAAAATGGTTGGAAGTCTAAAGGTTTTCCACTGAAAACCAGCTATTTCTGACACTGCCTCAGACAGGAATTTATAAGATGCCATTAGTGCCTCCAACCATAAATGACATCTACACAGGTTATCTCTCTAAAATAAAGGCAAATAAAATATTACTTGGTTGTGTTTGGTTGGGAAGAATTTATAAGCAAATACCACTGAAAAGTACATTTTCCAGAAACTTTTCTTGACACAGATGCCAAAATGGATCAGTAGAAAGGTTCTAAATATAACCTGACTAAATTGACTGACTGTTAATCTGTTAAATTTTTAAGACTTACAAAAATGTAACATTGCACACTCCAGTATAGCATGGGTAGTTTTAGAGCACCAGCTGCATTTTTCCTTTAATCTGTAAATCGCGTTCTTAAGCTTTAAATGCAAAACGATACACCGAAAAACAATTGCCTGTCTGTTTAATAGTGGAAGCATCATCAGAAAACAGAGTCCAAATCACCACATGCTATTCCTGTTTCCATGAAAGAACTGCTTTTAGCTCAGAGCAATACGTCAAATTTTTCCCGCTTTCCCATGTAGGACCCAACCACCAGTAAAAGAGAGACTCAAAAATGCAAGAGGTATCGCAAAAGAAGAAAAATTGTTATTTACATATGAGCATATGGTTCAAACGCAATACAAATGATATTTTTTAATGCAACTTTGTACTACAGGATCATTCTAGGCAAAAGCATGGACAGAACAGATTTCTAAAGATACCTAGTAACTATCAGAGCAAATACTAAAGCCATTTATATACAAATGAGCACTACACAATTGATCTGAAAATGAAATAAAACAGCTTTTAAGATGGAAAATCCACACAGAAACATATCACCTTCTCTCTAACACAAGTAAACTACTAGCATAAGCTGTTGGTGTCAAATGTGATTCATTTTGCTTTAACTGTATGACAAATACAAAATTAACTGTAAGAGATTTTAGGCTATCCAGACTTTTCTCTCCTGGCTTTCCTTTTTTTTGGAGTTTTAAAAAAAAAATCTAGTACTTCCATGTAATTGCTGTCACTTCATATAAGGAAATTCTAAACTGCAGCAGCATACATTCAAAAAGAATCTAAAAAATTACTTAAAGAAACCCCAAACCAAACCACCTCTAGAATTTTAGTAGTAAACGAGACCATGTTCTTTTCTTTGAAATTCTAATTTGAAAGTCTTTACTAAGTAGAAATACCAAATTTTGTTCACAATCTTTAAGAAAATACTTTTTCTTCATTCAGTTTTATTAAAGATTCTGTGAAAAATTAAGTGTTTTAACTTGGTGGTGTTTTCCATATCAAGTCAATTCCTAAATCTTCCTGTTAGCTGTTAGTATTTCACATTAGGCAGTAAAACAAAAAAAAAATAATACTGACTACTAGTAACCCTTCCACATCTCACCATAGTACAGGAGGTTGACAAGGCATCTGGGAGATCTAATCTCAACTGTTTGCTATGTTCATACTTCTTATTTACAATATTATAATCACTGTCTCTTACCTCCTTTTTTTTGTTCTTCAGCATGTTCTGGAATTTGGACAATTCCTTCTCCTGTTCTGCTTTTATGCGTTTTGCTTCATCTCGCAAGCGATTTGTGTGTTCCTGTTCCAAGCGCTCTATTGTCTGTTTCTGCTGTTTTTCTAGATTTTCTATTTCTTGATCATACTGTCGCTTTTTACTCTGGAAAAATAATTTGGCATCTTTTTTTAGAAAACTAAATTCTGTTCTGTGAGGTGCTGTACACAGCATAGGATAGCCATGATGAACTGTTCTGGCAGGTGAGTTTCAGCATACAAGCTGAGCACTCCACAATGGAAAATACTGCCATTTATTAACAAGAACAAAGACTAAGCTATAGCCATCATAAAACAAAACATCTGACTGCTGCTCGAAGTATATTGCCTATTCCACCAAGATGTCATATTTTAAGAGTACCAAAATCCAGAAACTCACTGTCATTTCCTGTTCAAACCGTCTGTATATCTGTTCTCGCTGTTGCAAAAGCTTATTACTGAGTTGCTGTTGGGCTCTCTGCTCCTCTTTCTGAAGAAGTCTTAGCTCTCTCAGCTCTTGACGTCTAATAATGGAAAAGAACACTTAATATTGATGGGAGAACAAAACGAGCAGAGAATTACAAAAGATGAAAAAAGTATCTACAGCTTGGGTTCAAGTAAAACCAATTTTGAATTGACTGTCTTATTCCGAAACACTTCACAATCCTTTCTACTACAAAACACTTAAAATCAATCCCTAAATAATACAGACGTAAGATCAGTAGTCCCTTTCTTTTATTCAAAGAGAAAAAAAAAAGTGCTAACCTCTTTTAAACTTTACTTTTAAAACCACTTACCGCAGAAATCGCATTTCTTCACTTTTGGAGTCATTTTCTGTAACTATTTTTGATGTGGTTACACTCACTTCTACTCCATCAACAACAAACTTCCGAGTTTTCTTCAAAGTTTTCTTCTGTCTTCTAGTTTCCTGAATAAAGCATTGCTAAGTTATACTGTGCTTTGTATGTGTCCTTTTTTGTTAATATTAAATTTCTTCAAATATTTCTGTGAAGGCCTACTGTAATCAGGAGTTCTTTTTGCTTATCAGGTACCTCACTAACCAGTGAGAACTTGAAAAATTCTAATACACTGAAACTTTCTCAACTCAGCAAAAGGAAACTAATTATTGAACATCAAAATTGCCAGAAGGAAAAACAAAAACAAAAATCTAGATAAAACCTAAACAGAACTGATGTGGTTTGTTTTCAAGAGCTGAAATTAAAAAGCAGTTTTGATTACTCTTTGTTTTTGACCATAATTGTCCTAGTCACCAAAAAAGGCATTTGATGCTGAAAAAACAGTACTGAAACAGAATAGCAATTTACTTACCTACTTATTTCTGCTCCGGAAATAAATTCAACAAGCAAGGTTTTCTTATTATTTACATATATTAGTAAAAAAATCACATAATCATCTTGATGACAGAATTGGAGAAATCTCACTTCTCAGAGCTGCTGTTTCATTAGAAAATACAAGACTCCAGCTGAAACTGCATCTCCATTGTGTTAGGGCTACTGCAAATACCCTGAAGTCACCCCTAGCACAGCTATGCCAAATTATGATTTTTGTTTGTGTTTTTGTTTTGGTTTGTTGTTTTCCTTCAAACCCATGGTTACACAGTTACTATCCTAGTGTAGCTACGATTCTATTATATAAAGATATAAATAAAGCTCGTAATCTGGAACGTGCTTCCTCTGAATAAGCTCATTCATACTGGCATAACTGTATCTATGTAGCACTACCACAGGAGTACAGTGTTTGGAACAAAACAAACCTGAGAGGCTGTCTGCCTTAGATCTTCTAAATCTAAAGAGACAGAAGATGCAAGTGACAGGAATTCAATGTAAGATTAAATGTTATATGAGATTTGTCCTGTTAAACAGGGATTCTGTGCCGAGTAAAGCATTGAATTAATCTTCTTGAATATCTGAACTACAACCATTCACAAATCTTCACCCTTAATATTGTTAGACTTTGTTATATGCTAGTCTACATTTTTTAAAATAGTTATTCAATAAAATAAGAAAATAATTAGCAGCTCTGTAGCTTCTAGCTTTGCTGCATTAACTGCGGACAATATAGACATTGTTAGAATGCGCAATTTAGAGTACTTCGGTTTCTACTAAGTTTTGTATTTCACACTGTCATACTAGGTTCTCATTCAATTTTCTTTGTTGCAAAGGTCAAAGTTGGAGATAATTTTAGGGTCACATTTACATGTGATTTTACATAAAAATACATGATTGCTTACACTTACCTGTAAAGATATTGATCCTGTCTCTTTGTTTTTACTAAGGAAACTAGAAATGGACAGGTTCAAATCAATGCTGCTGTTATCAGCTGTAGAACCAGTGCCTGAATCTGCATCATTTTCCTTCAAATTCTCTGATTCCAGCTGCTGTGAAGTTTCAGTATTGTCTCGATTATCTGTTTTGACTTTCTCCTCATTTTCTTCATTGCTAATACTAATACTGGGGACTGGAGTGACCTCAGAGTTATCAGCTTGTTCATTGACAGTATCTTGAAGCTTCTTCATCATTTCATCAGAAGTAACTTCCACATGTTCTTTGTCTCTTTGAATATTGTTTTCCTGGATACTCTCAGGTTTGTGCTCTTCAGAATTTTGGTCTGTGTTGGTCAGTTTATCCACCACTTTATTAGAAATATCCTCAGGCTTGCTCTGTCTTGTCTTCTGGTCTACATCATCTTTTCCAGAGTCTTTGATCTCCGTTTCCTCCATGCTGCTAATATTACTGATATCCTCATTTTCACTTTCTGCCAGTTTCTTGTCTACTTTGATCACTTTATCTTGGCTTTCTGATGGAGTTTCTTCAGAGCTGATTATCTCATGGACCTGCTTAACCTGATTTTCCACTGGCTTATCCTCTGTCTCAGGTATTTTATCCCCATCACTGATTCCTGTTTCAGTAGTATCACCTGTCATCTTAATGTTGTCAATTCCATGCTTTATTTGTTCCTTTTCTTCATCAGCCACTTTATCTGCAGCATTATGTAGAGTTTCGGTAGTGGTGTCTATTACCACCTCTTTCTGAGCTTCATCTTCATCTTCCTTTTGCTCTGTAGTATTTTCTCTAAGGACCTTTTCTTCCTTACTTTCTAAGAGATCTGCTTTGTTCCCTTCTTTTTCACCAGTTTCCTTGGAAATGGCTTCTTCAGTTTCTATACTATTTTCAGTTATAGCTACCATTTTCATTTTATTATCTTCTGTCTGTTCATTTCTCATGTCATTTTCTTTATCTGTTTTTAGGTTGGGTTCATCCTTTATTTCTGATTTTGTTACCACATCAACCTCTTTTCCTCCTTTCTGGGGTTTCATATCTTGTGTTTTTTCCAGTATTTCTGTATTCTTCTCAGCTGGCACTATTTTTGCTTGCTCTTCTTCACCAGTTGGCACAGAACCATTCTGCACTTTCATATCACTAACAGTAGTATCGCATATGTTATCAGCTGTTTTCCTAAATTTCATGTCCTCAGATTCATCTCCAGTTGTTTTCTCATCTGGAAATACAGTGCTGGCCTTCTCCTCAATTGAATTACTTCCTGTTTTCTCAGAAAGAGATTCCAGAACAGAGGCATTTTGTGAAAGTTTATCCTCTTCAGAGCTGGCAATACTAAGGTCAGAGGATGCACGCTTATCTGCAGGTAACTGCTAAAAAATTAAAGGAAGAAAAATATTTAATCGTTCTGTAACTTAAAGCACTGTTCTACTGAAGCATACCTGAATGCAGATGAATATTGTATTTACAGGCAGAGTTATACGAACTCGATAATCTCAGAGTACTTCACTTGGTATTGCCACAGAACAAGTGCATGAACTGCAGTTGTGTTCTGAACAGAACAGTTTCACAAGAACCTTCTTCCATCTCATAAATTAATAAAATATACTGTGACTGAAGGAAAGGGATCATCAGCTCTCTATTTCACACTTAACAGAATCTTAGAATTTTCACGAGTCTTCTTCCAATCATGCTGTGCATTTTTTTGTTATTATTTCAGTTCTCTAATGGCCTCTGCTACAGTTAAGATTTGAAAGACACGTGTATTTCTGCCAATTTGGTCAGAAAGAAACTGTGTAGTTATTGAGTGCAGCATTGATAAAATGCAATATTAAGACCTTCTTCTGCTTCACCAACAATGAATATACTTATGTTCTTTGTTAGAAACACCTGAAAAATTTTTGGTCTGATTTTTAATCACTGTGAAGCTCCATTAAAATAGCAAAAAAACTCTAGTAGATCTGATTAGGTGGCAATACCGAACTAGAAAAGAAACAGTTACATAACTGTAAAAATTGCTGCTGCTAGAATAGTAATGAATGTTATCAGATTACATAGAGACATATGAAAGAATACAGTAACAAAGTATAATTTTAAGCATAATTGCCCTTTTACTCTTCAAAGTGAATGCAGTATCTCCATGTCTATATTTACTGTTAGAACCCTGTAATTTGCAGATCAGGCTTCTTATTTGCCTTTGGGAACATAATAGGTTAGCTATTTTAACAAGAATCATATTACTAAATATCCTCATTTTCACTTTCTGCCAAATTTCTTGTCTACTTTGATGGTACATTTCCTACTTTACAGTAGGAAACAGAACAATTCCTTTAAGTCAAAAGTGCATTTAAAAAATTTCTTCACATAATTGTTCTAGAAGCTTAAGGTTGATCTCCAAGCAGTTTTTCAAACTGCCAGAAGTAAATAATGTAAATGCATCTGCCTCGTGTTTCCTCAACTGCTGCTTCCGTCAACACACTTGAGTTACAAGGTGGACTTCACTCCAGCTCTCCTGGGGACTGATGGCTTAGCAGCTATTTAGCCGAGGGAGGTGGCAGGTTGATGCCTTGGGAAACAGAGAATAAATCCTGGAGGAAGTTGGTGGGAATACACATTTTGAGATCTGCTAGGGTGAACACGGAATGTGGCATGAATGCCAGGGCATATGACTGGCATGGTGAGGAGGAAATGGAGGCATGCATCTTGTATACATGCATTTGATTTCTTTACCACTGCTGGAAATGGCAGCTATTGGTGGTACTGGTCATCGTCCATGTTTACACTGCTTAAGTCAGTTAAGTTGGAAAGCACACTACTTGTATACTCTGCAATCTTCTACCATATTGAACTTCATGACTTCGCCCTTTGAGGAACTGAATTTGTGTTGTCAGATTCTTATGCATCTTTAGAAATACACGCATACATGCAATCATGTCTCAGAAAATATGGGGGGTTTTGCTTCAGGGTTGTTTTTTTTTTTTTGACAGCCATGCCGTAAAATTACAAACAGTCACATACCTTCCTTAATGTTTTAAGTATCTTATGGAACACACATCTACATTTACTCATTCATCTAGTCATTTGACTTACAACCACTTATACAGAAATCAGTATCTGATTTTTAAAATTCTATACTACATATATACACACACACACACACACAAGTAAAAATAAATGAAATTGAGTTCTCCACAGGAAACAGGCAATTGAAACTAGTTGCATATATAAAAAAAGTAAATTTTAAACTGACCAGAGAATTTTCTGTTTCTTCTTCTTCATCCTCATCTTTACCATCTTCAACTTCTTCTGTAACTTCAGCCTTAGCTTCTGCAATCAATTCTCTTATTGGTTTATTGGAAGTAACAGTAACAAATGGATGCTTGTGAAAATAAAAAATAAGAACAGTATTAGACTGCTGGCTTCATTGTACACAATGAGAAATTAATAATTTAAAAGTAGTATAATGTCAAATAAATGTTACTTTGGTTCTCTCAAACGTAAAGATTCACAGTTAACATTAATCAGAACTGTCCTAATATATTCTTTTCTGCAGAAGTTTCAAAATCAAAAGGTTTGTATTCAAATATACTGTGTAAGTAGTCTAACAAACTTACTAAAAATAAAAATAATTCATTCACACTGACCTGTTTCACAATCCAAAGTACAGAAGTAGAAAGATTTTTTAAAAGGTTATTTTTCCTGGAAATGAGTTTCATTTCTTTACAGTTCCACAGTTAAATTATTTTCTGATAGGCTTTATCTAGTCTTCTGATAAGCTTTTTCTATTCTTTCTAGGAAAAATTCTGCTTTGTCTTCAGAACAATTTTTCCTAACAAGAATATATAATTCTACATTTTTCTTTAAGAGAAAAAACTACCTGCTCTTTTGCTAGTGTCTGAGTCATCTTTCTCTGCTTGGCCCTGCTGCTTAAATCTATTCAACATATCCCAGATGTATTCCAGATAAAGTAAATGCGTGCTGACGTTAAACAGAATGAAGAGTACCTAGTCACATCCGCTCCTGTTTAGCTGTTCTGCACTGACAGCATTGTAGAAGAAGGTTGAGCACTAAAGCTTTTAAAACACCTGTCAGCAATTGACTACTTACGTAACAATCTCCTTCATCCATTTTAAGTATCAAAGTGTAAATACTTAAGCAAAGCAATTAGTTATATTGCATCAAAATATGTAAACAAATTATTTGATTTGCACTTGGTATCATTTATTCAGGTTTTACCAAAGATCAATGCAACAATGTTAAAAACAGGTTGTGTATGAATACTTAATTTGAAATTATATTTAAACAGTTGCTACAATGCTGCTCTGCTTTTAAAAAATACACAGTATGACTGCCTTTAAACAATAGTTCTGAATAAATAACTCTTCCTACCTGTAGAAGCTGAGTTGCACTCCACCTTGCGTCTACGTTCTTTTCCAAACATTTCTTCAGAAAATCTTTAAAATCTGGTGACCTACACAAAAAGCAAACAGGTATCAGTTCTTCTTTTGTCTGGACATCAGACTAGTGTATAGTGAAATATTATTTTGCTTTCACATGCATCTACACCACAACTCTAGATCCTTCTATGGATTTAGGAAAACACAAAAACAGTACAGGAATGCAAAGACCAACATGGCACAAACAATTTCTATTAATGGACAAATATTTTAGAGGAGTTTACTTTTACCTCTGGATTTCTAATACACCACATCTGCTATATTACTAAGTGAATCACAAAGATATTAAAATGACCAAATAGGTAATAGCTTTTAAAAATGTTTTTGTAGCATAAAAATAACCTCATTTAATCTAATTTTCTTTTTCAGATCTTCAGATATTTTACTGCATTTGTAAAAGGCTATTTCTCATACATGTTAATGCCAAATCTGCAAAATAATTCAGTATAAAAGCTTCTATACAGACGACAGAAAGACCACAGTCCCACTTGTATAAGGAGATTATGCATGCATGAATAAACAAACATATATAGAATATGCACCTGATTTTATGCATACAGCTAGTCCCATAAGGTTCAACTGGTCTAAGCTCATGAATGTAAGTTTAGCACACATATGACTTGGCATGCTTCATACTCAAAACCTACACATTGGTAGGAAAGGCGTAAATAAAATACTAACCATTTTGATGGCTGTGCTAGTGTAGGTGGATCAGATTTTGCTATTTTCAGAAGCACTCGCATTGGATTTAATTCATGATGAGGTGGCTCTATTTGAGCCATTTCTATTAAAGTAATGCCCAGAGACCAAATATCAGCCTTGTAATCATAAGGCCTGTCTTTAGAGGTCTCACACATTACTACTTCTGGAGCCATCCTGCAAAGAGAATAATGAAGTACCAGATTAGTAAATGCAGGCTTACTTGTTCTGAAAAAGGTTCTAAATAGCTAAATCCACTGAAGCATTTTAAACACATTCTACTATCACTTATATATTTGTCCTATATTGTACCAAGCTTGTAACATTAATATGAACTAATATCTTAGTATACCTTTGTTAAACAGCCAGCAAAACAGTGCACTTACCAATATGGTGTACCAATAAAAGAATCTCTTCTTTGTATTGTTCTTGTGTTTTTAGCTGATACTCCAAAATCCGCTTAAAGCAAACAGTAAAATGCTATTAACTGGGTGGTAGAAAGCATATTTTAATATTTTACAATGTCTTTTAAAATGCTAAATGTTCCAGAACAAACATTCTGCATTTAAACTTCAAAGTTGGATTAAAATATTTGTGTTTTGGTAACTGAGTGTCAGATAATGTAATATATCTAATAAAAAATACTGAATAAATGTTATTCTCCATGGTCAAGCCGCGTGGAACACAAGCAATGCATATATTTACTGCAGGAATAAGTGGGTTAAATTATTTTAATTAGAAACTAACTTTTTGAGCCTATGAATGCTACACTCTTTAGATATGGCATTAGCTCATTAATTAAACAACTCATTCAAATTTTCATTTCAGGATGCAAATTCTCAAAGCTACATTTTCCCTTTATCTTATACGTTTCTTTCTGCATGACTTTTCACTTTCTATTTTATATCTGAAAGCTTGCACATGCACCTTTGATGTAACATCCTAACCAAAAATCAACTTTATCTTTGTAATTAATAATACTTGTCTAAAAAGCACTACATTTCTCACTTAAGTAAAAAATATATTTAAATAAGTGATATATGCTTGTTATAGATGTAACTTCCTTAAAGGAGATCTAGAGATTAAAGGGACAAAACAGCCGTATGTTGCCACCTTTAATCTGTACAAAATTACTTAACAGGCTCAACCCTTGAGAAGTCTAATTTTGCTCTGTGGAAAAAAGGACTAAGACAGCTATTTGTTCAAATGCAAAATTTGAAATCTTGAGGGACTGCAGATACTGGAACAATAGAACTAAAATCCTTATAAAAATATAATGCAATTAAGGAAATTTATTTGTAAAACAAGAAATTACTCATTTATATGTGTATCAGAATGAAAATACAAGTATTTTAAAAGGAGTAAAATGCTCTTTCAAGGGATGCTGTACACTTTTCAAATCTAAAGTAAATCTTGTTTTTTTTAGAAATCTTAATTAGCAAACCTGAATACATCACTGTGTAGAAGAAATCTCCCTGTTGTCTGAACTGTAAAGACTGGTAGCCTGCACAGTGCTGTACATCAGCCAAGCTTGAAAAAAAAATCTCAAAATAGTTCCAGTCTGTATAAGGAGAAGCCAGATCAAGTGAGGCAGATAAATCAAATAGAAACAAATTATTCTCTCTGGCCATGAGATTCTTGCTACAGTGTGATTTCTTTTACAGTAGTGTTAAGAAACTAAGATAGTGGTTCTATTACACTTACAAGTAAGGCCTTTCAGACTGAGTCAATACACTAAATCTTGAGGCTTCCAAGAAAAGCCCAAATAGTAAAGCTACTCATGCTTTGCAGATTAGAAGGAAGGCACATGCAAGTATTACTTGTGGTACAAGTAATAATCTTGTGCAAGGGAGTTAATGCAAAAAGCCCAGATGTACTTTACTGATCAATGTGGCAAAGCAAGTTCTTAAATATTCTCAACTCCTTAACAGAGATGATGCACTATACCTTGCAAAGACACTGCAATCAATACAAACTACATAGTAGATATGTTTGTGACTTTATCTTGCTTACATTAAAGAAGAATATCTGTAGCAAGGCTGGGAATTTAGAGCCCTAGTTCATTGTGCTCATCCTCTGGTTCTCCATACCTTTACCCTCTGCATAACTTGCATTCAAAGAAATACAACTAGTCACACACATCACGTAAAGAGAAACCTGAATGCAAACTGCTGCATCACAGAACTATGACATTGATAGAGCCACTAAAAAGGCTGAGAGCTTATACACATTAGCTCCTGATGAAGTCCTGAACAAAGTGAATTCTGACAATCGGCCTGGAGGATAGGTCCAGAGGAGGGCCATGAAGATACTGAAGGGTCTAGAGGGGAAGCCATATGAGGAAAGGCTAAATTCATTTGGGGGACTAGATGATCTCCAGAGGTCCCTTCCAACCCCTAACATTCTGATTCTGTGGTTTGTTCAGCTTGGAGAAGAGGAGACTGAGAGGAAATCTCATCATGCTCCATGACTTCCTCACAAGTGGAAGCAGAGGGGCAGAAGCTGATCTCTTCTCTCTGGTTACAAGTGACAGGACTTGAGGAAATAGCATGAAGCTCTGCAAGGGCAGGTTTAGGTTGGATATTAGGAAAAGGTTCTTCACCCAGAAGGTGGCGGAGCACTAAAACAGGCTCCCTACAGAAGTAGTCACAGCACCAAACCTGACAGAATTGAGGAACTCACTGAAAGCAGGGTGTGCAGAGAAGGACTTGAGGGCCATGATAGATGAAAAGCTGGATATGAGCCAGCAGTGTATACTCACAGCCCAGAAAGCCAACTGTATTCTGGGCTGTATCAGGACAGGCAAGACCAGCAGGTCTAGGGAAGTGATTCTGCCTCTCTACTCTGCTGTTGTAAGGCCAACTTGGAGTACTGCATCCAGTTCTGGGGTTCTCAGCATAAAAGAAGATTTGGACCTGTTGGAGCAGGTCCAGAGGAAGGCCACAAAGATGATCAAAGAACTAGAGCACCTCCCCTATGAGGATTGGCTGAAGGAGTTGGGGTTGTTCAGCCCAGAAAAGAGAAGGCTTCGAGAGGATCTTACAGCAGCCTTTCAGTACCTAAAGGGGGATTACAAGATAGAAGGGGAGAGACTTTACAGCTGGTCTGACTGCAGTAGGACAAGGGGGTATGGATACAAGCCAAAGGAGGGGAAATCTAGACTGAAGATTAAAAGGAAGTTCTTTACCCAGAGGGTGGTTAGGCACTGGAACAGGTTGCCCAGAGAGGTTGTGGATGCCCCATCCCTGGCAGTGTTCCAGGCCAGGCTGGATGTGGTCCTGGGCAACCTGGTNCCATCCCTGGCAGTGTTCAAGGCCAGGCTGGATGTGGCCCTGGGCAACCTGGTCTAGCATGTGGCATCCCTGCCCATGGCAGGGGGGTTGGAACTAGATGATCTTTAAGCTCCCTTCCAACCTGGCCATTCTATGATTCTATGAATTCAGGAAGCATTTGGACAACACCCTCAGGCACATGGTGTAATTTTTGGGGTTGTCCTGTGAAGACAGGAGTAGGACTCTGTAATCCTTGTGGGTCACTTCCAGCTCAGGACATTCTATGATTCTAAAAAGGAAAAATTCCTGTCTTTTCCCATCTGAATGAACAAATCAGTAGACCTTTTTCAGCTCTTCCAGGAGGAATCCTCATATGGATTCACTACCACATGAGAGGGAAAATGTGGATGATTGCTTATATTCAGATAAAAAAATAGGAAAAAATAATTCTAAGTTAGTGTTAATACTCTTCCACAGACTGTTCTATCTTAATTTCAGTGCAATGAACAATTTAAAAAGGCATGGAAAAAACCTAAGCTGAGTAATTACTTTTCTCTCTCTCAATAACAGAAGAGACAACAGTAGTACAGGGTACTGGGTGTTGGTGATAAATGGAAGATGTTCATTTTCTAAACTAGCAAGTCCTGATGGTACTATACTAAAGATAAGTATAAAAAAGAAACAATAGGATCTGTGTCTGACTTGATGCAACTTGTTACAGATTATATAACTCCTACTCCTGCTGATTTTGAAGTTGGGAAGATGTGCCATGTATGGATATGACTTTTTTTTTTTTTTTCTTTCTCCACAGCACCACATCACTTGCATTTGGAAAAGCTCTCATTGTTGGATTGACATTTAAGTAGATAAATACTGAATTCTGCCAAACTACAGCCTAAGGAAAACACAATTATAAGAGTATGCAAAGTTCTAGGAAAGACTTTTATATGCAACACACTTACCAAGTTTAATGTCTCCATCTAATGTGAAAAGAATATTGCCAGCTTTTAGATCTCTGTGGATGATCTTATTTTCATGCAAGTAGTTCAATGCTTGCAGTGTCTGCCTGCACACTACTTTGATCTGTGGCTCTGTTAATGGCCTTTCAAGCTCTACAAGAGAAAGAGACAAAAATAAACACGACATTTTTGCATTTTTTGTTATGTGTGCACAGCAATCAGTATAGAAGTATACATAAAAATTCATTAGTCTGACAGATTCTGAACTTCGTATGTCAGAAAAACTTCTATCTTAAAATATTAGATCCTTTCAGTAAAAATTTCATCCCTTGTACCCAAAACCCTCCTCGTTATGAACTATGCATGCCTACCTATCTGCACCATGAAAAAGCCGTATAGTACAGAGATTCCTCCTTTTCTCTGGTACACAGACACATTAAGGACTAGATTCTTTACTTACTGGTACTAGAATTCACCCAATCTGAGGAACAAGAATAAAAAAATCTGGCTATAAGGTAATATAAAAAATTACCACAATCTAATTTGGAAGATAGTAGGGGAAAGGGAAGAATGAGAACCTGAGAAGGGCTCATACAGATTATAACAGAGAGCTCCATAAGCATGAGAACAACTCATGACATTCACTTAAAGGATCAAGACAAAAACGTGTTTTGAAAAGTAAATAAACACTTTAAAAATGAGAGAAAATTAATTTGAGAAGTCATATTGTCCATAGATATAGGTGTAAATGCTAATTTAAAAGCCCAACATGCAACATACATAGCACACCAATCATAAATATTTGCATTTCAAAACAATATATATTATAATTTTAAGATGTTATTAAGTTTATTATTTGAAACAACTTATTTACCCAACATTACTGCATCTACTGCTCCACCTGCACAAAATTCGATCAGGATCTGTATATAAACAAAAGAATACACAAATTACAAATTAAATAGTTCTGCTGAACTGAACCATTGATTAAGGGAGCATTACTGGGAGACCAGAGTTTCAGAACATTTGGCCTTGACACATTATTTCACTAACCTCTACAAAATATTTGTACTGTTACCTAGCTAAAAGTAGAGCTGTGTTGCTCAAGCAAATTACTTGAAAACTGCTTGGAGATCCTCAGACAAAAGGTTTTAACCAAATATAGAACGGCATAATAAAACTTTTAAAACATAATAAAACAGTCAGCTTGAATCTGACTCATTGTAATGTGATTTACATAATCCCTGCAAACTCATTTCTTTATTATTATTACTTGATTTCTACACTATAATCTTTGATTGAAAGTCTAAATACAAGAGCTACATGATTTTGCAGCTGCAGATGTTATTTCCTATACTGTTTCAGATGAGGTGAAAGCATGGAAATACAAACCTAAAAGTTACAGAAAATTACTAAATTCAGATGTTTATGTTAATTTTCCTCCAATTTCATTTTTGTCTGCATCAATGAATTTTTCCCAGAATCAAATAATACTAGAACAACTCTATATCTAGTCCTCATTTTCCATCTGAAACAAAAATAAACCGCAACTGTTTTAGGGCACAAACTATGCTGACATGTAAGACAGAAAGAACATACAAAAAGGAGAAAGAGGATAGAAAAAGGGAAGGAGGAAAGCAAGAAAGAGGAAAGGTCATCTAAGACTGACACCCCGCTCTATCTTATGTTGTTTTTTTTCTTCTTTAATTTGAACTTTAAATTATAATTTTCAGTCTGACAACTAATGAGTATTTTTTTTATCAGAATCCTAACAGTCAATATTCTGGGGAATAATATCTTGTTTTTTTTACTTTTAAGTTTTTTTAAAAACAGAGTACAACTGCCCACAAAAGAGGAAACCTTACATTATACTTTGTATCATAACACTTATTTTCACCACTTATGCTACGTATTACTTCAGATTACTACTAAAATTAATCCTCAACTACGGTACCAAAATGCATTACATAATGCAACTCCTTGCAAATCCTTTAAACCATTATTCCATTTACATGTTTCTACATAGTTACTGCCAAGTAAGTTACATGTGGGAAACTATAAATAATTTGTTTCTTTAAAATTTGCTCTACAATCTGACAAAGGTGCCTTTGGTAGAGAAATTGCGTTCATAAAACTGGAAAGGAAATGTGTACTTATGTCCAACTGTCATTCTTTTATTTCCTCCCCCACTAAATTCTGTTTACTTAACACATCATTACAGCCTTCCTTTTGTCCCTTTCATGCCTCGGCCTCTCTGTAACTACATATCTAAAATTTTATTTTCAAACTATTCACTCCCATTTCTTTTCTATCAGTGAAGCCTATCCACTTAGTTTCACATTCTGCCTCTACACGTAGTTGCTTTCATGCTAACCTTCACGTATGGAATTTTTTTCCACTATTCCACTGTTTTACACAATGTGATTTTACTCTGCATTCAGATCACAGTTTTCACAAAGCTTACCAAAATAAATCTACATCCAGAAACATGGTATTACACTTCCATTGTTTTCATAATTAAAGGATAAAGCACATTTCTAAGACTCCAAGGAAATGTTACTTGATTTAGGTATCTTTTTTATTATAAACTCTTTTTAAAAAAGTATTCCCAGTAGAATTTCAAAATACTTATAAACATTTAATTGGAACAAAGATTGTATTTTGTCTGACAAACCTAGTGGCTTTCTACGAGAGTGTGACCACCTCAGTGGACAAGGGACGACCTGTGGATGTGATCTATCTGGACTTCGCAAGGCCTTTGACACAGTCCCCCACAACAT
>VWZO01008147.1:33811-47556 GCA_013396975.1 Bucco capensis | reverse complement strand
AACACCTCTCCTATGAGGACAGGCTGAGGGAGCTGGGATTGTTCAGCCTGGAGAAGAGAAGACTTCTGGAGGACCTACTAGTGACTTTCCAGTACCTAAAGGGAACTTATAAGAAGGCTGGAGAGGGCCTGTTTGCAAAGGCCTGCAGTGAAAGGACAAGGGGCAATGGTTTTAAATTGGAGATGAGTAGATTTAAACTGGATATTAGAAAGAAGTTCCTCCCCACAAGGGTGGTAGAACACTGGAACATGTTGCCCAGGGAGTTGGTTGAGGCCCCATCCCTGGAGGCATTCAAGGTGAGGCTTGACAGGGCTCTGGGCAACCTGATCTAGTTGGGGATGTCCCTGCCCAGTGCAGGGGGGTTGGACTAGATGACCTCCAGAGGTCCCTTCCAACCCAAACCATTCTATGATTCTCATAGCTAAAGCTATTCAGTGCACAGGATATAGAAGAGCGACATGCAGTCGTATGTATGCCCACTATACTACTTTATTATGGTTTAAGTCCTGGTAAACTGTACTTCCTTACATACTTCAGAGGTTGACCTTTTCAGTACATTAGCCTTCAGCTGCAGCTTCTGAATTTCAGTCTAATTTGTGCTAATGTAATTAAAACCTGAGTCCTGCTGTTACAAATAAGCACTAACAACTCCATACACCAAAATGAACTGCTAATTTCCAAATTTTAGATTCAAACTCCTGACCAAATGACTCAGTAGCTCTATTTTACAGTGAATTTCCTAGAAGTCATACTCACAATTTACAAATTAGTTTTGAAACTGAGTATTTATCCCAAAAGTAACAAACCAGAAGAAATGTACATTGACAAATGATGTTTAAATAAAGTAATTAAGTGGGGTGGAGGGAAAAGGTAATTTCAATAACCTTTTGAAATAAATAAAAACATTCAGAGAAGAAGAAATACCTACCCACAGATTGTTTTCATAGTAGAAAGCATCTAGGAGTTTAACAATATTAGGGTGATCACAGGATGCTAAAATATCAATCTCAACCATGTAATCTTCAAGTTCTTCTTCTGATTTAGTATCAATCACCTTTGCAGCAGCCAGTACTTTGGTTTCTTTGTTCTGAGCCTACAAAAGAAAAGTCATTGCAAACAAATATGTGAATTTCATCAGACAACTATCACCAGAAAAAAAAAACCACAACAAAACAAAAAAACAACAAAAATCCCTCTCATGACCATTCTGCACTATTATCCTGCCTTTAGTTTGCTTCTCTACAAGAAGAGAACATCTGCATTTTAAAGATTTGATAAAGTCTAGCAGAAAAGAGGTTTAACAATTTTTCTCGAGATCAAGAAACAATGAAAGACAGGAATATAAAAATAATTCTTGCCACATTCTTTACAACAATAACTTAGGGTCATTACTATTTTGTACTACTAAGAGGAAGTTTTGTGCTGCTCCTCAAAACACTAGTAACTCTCCGCAAGAAGCATGCCGTAGTCTCCACCTTCTCATTTCTGACTGCACATTCTTGCCCTTCTGACACTCCCCACATTGTGGCAGCACAACTGTTTGCAAAGCCACATAGAAAACCAGACCCTCTACCAGTCATCGGTAGGTTATGCTCTTCTTCAGCCAGGGTCTGTATTCAAGCCCCTGTTAAAAAGCTGCCAAGTCATCATTAATTTGTCCAGGCAGTTTATACTCCTTGCTTCAGAAATCTAGGAGGACTTCCAGAGATGGCTCCTTGGTCGAAGTTGGCCATGCTGAAACCGCTGCCAGTCTCGCCTTTATTACTCCACACCTTAAGGCTAGCAAGCTAGAATTGCTGTAATGATAAGGTCAACTGGAGAACAAGTAACATTTTGACTTGAAAAGCAAAAGCAACACAAGACCCTGGGTACCTAAGTGGGGGTAAGGGAAATTCTACAATGCATTTAAATATTTTCTAGCTGTTACTAAACATAAGAAATTACAAACAATTAGAGTGACTGCTATTTAAATAGCAAAAAACATTTCTTAAACCAGTTGTTGTAAATACTTCTTCATAAAATACTACTGAGAAATTAATCCAGCAAAACTAGGAAAGGTGAGATTTTTTTATTTTTTTTTTTAAGATGTAGAGGATAAAGCAGCAAATATTAGCCATACAGTCTGTATATGCATTTGTAAATACACACACACACAGAATTATATACACTTTCTAGTAATTCTCTTGCAGGTTATGTTTGAAGAAATACTGTAACCTGGAATCTAGTATACTTTAAACAAGAAGGTCTATTTTCTCAAGTCATCATAAAACCACTAGTTTGTCAAGGTATTTCCAGTGGTTACCTTTTGCCTTTGAATAAATGAAGTTGTAGGACTGAAGTTTACTTCACCATTTATACGTAAAGACCATGAAGAACATGCCTAGATTTACTACACCTAGCTCCTGACTTACAAATTAAATTAAATGAGAAATAGGGACACAGACTCTCTCCAAAGCAGCAAAAGACTCAAGAATCTGCAGGGGCAATTCAGAGTCCTGAACTGAAGCATCACAAGGTAGTTTCAACCTGATTCTGGTGGTGCAGCTGGTGCATGGGGCATGTTGGCCCCAAACCTAGTTGAGATGAACCCAGGACAGGACACAGCAAGAATTCCCAAAAATCTGAGTTGTGTCATCTAATCTCATTATAGTAGTATTAAACAAAAGCTAATACCAGACAGCAAGCAAGAATTCTTAAGGATCTTAAGGATGATTTCCCAGGTCTAAATATTACTTGCACATCCATAAATAATTCTCTCAATGTGGCAAAAGAGGATTTAAGGACAAATGTTTGCAATAATATTCAGTAAAACAGCAGTAACAGCAAAACACACAAGCATAGTCCTGGCTGATTCAGCTTATGTTGAGTGTAAAGGTTTTCTGTAACATTTATTTGTATCTTAGACTTCTTTCCAAAACAAAATTCAACCAATCTTCCCAACCTCAGTATCTTCCCTCTCATTTTTAACAACAAAGATAAGGGATCTGTATAACATTATTCACAAACAAACTACTGAAAAGGTTTCCAAAATACATTGTAATAATAAAAAGATCTGCTTAATAACATAAACACCATTTGTTTTTGTTTCTTGCTTTATAGTAAGAACGAAAGACCAACCTTCCTATTTTAGAGCTGCACTGTAAATTAAAAATTAAGTGAAACACATGTCTGACTCCACAACAGAATTAAGACTTCATAGCTTTACATTTGCAGAAAAATAGCTGTTAAAGCACGTTTCAAAAGAATTCACATATTAATTGTAAATTTACTTTTTTGAAACATGCATGCCACACACTTTCTACTGTATCTTACAAAAGGGATACTTGAAAAAAAAAAAGACAAACTCTGAAATTAATTTTAACACAATTTTGCATGTAGACTATAGAATGATAACATTTGTTTAAATAAAACTATTTTGAACTTCTACATCAGGCAACAATGACATTTTACCATTTTCAGACTCAGTTTCACCTTGGGAGGTGGGGCATTGGTAAATTAGCATGCATGATTACATGCTAGGGAATTTTCGTATCTTTGTATTTTGATTTGTCCCAGATCCTTTTGGCTGAAGTATCTAGAAATCTGCTTTGAATAAGTTTCTTATTTCCTCCTTATGGTAGCTCTATTAAAATACTTCATTAAACCCAGAAGGGATTATAGCAACAGTATGATTATTTTAATGAGCATCTTAAAAATTATCACCGAAACAAATGCTCACCTTTGTTCCAACTTCAGATAGTACATTTTTTTAAGTCTAGATTCAGACTTTTTTCAAGTTCTTAAAAGAAAAAAGCTTCAGAATTAGCATGTTTTCAATGGATAATTATGAGGATGTATATTTTAAAACATTTTAAATATACATCAAGTTACACCTGGAAATAAAATAATATATATTATAAACATGATTTTAAAAGTTCTTTCTGAATAAGGCATTATTAATCTCCATCCCACAATGCACTCTATAATAAACACCCATCTATGTGACTTGCTGTAAGAAGCACACAAGAAATAAGCTCTTTTGAACTGTGTAGGAAAAGATTTTACTGCTCATGCATAAAATTTATGCAGCATGGTATTGTATGAGGAAAAATAACCCTCTTGATTAAGAGGAACAAAAAGTTTTTACAGCTTTATGTGGGCATGTTTGTTTTTTCTAGACTTCAGCTGAAGTCTTTCTTCTGACATAACATTCTCCAAAGGTCAGAGCAGGAGCAAAAATGTTTGTGTAGATGCAGCCTTGATTTGCATATACGCATTTTGCATTCGGGTACATGAACGTTTGAAGTCACATAACCATTCACATTACTCAGAGGTTCTGCCCTTTCAAACTATGTGCTGGATCAGTAGCCCAGCAGTTTCTTCATATATTTCAGCTCTAAACTACCAACTCAAGTTATTCCAAATGCTCTTCTCAAATATTTTTGATTCTGCTTCCATTACAGGTGATTTAAGCCTCAGTCCTATGCTATGAAATCCAAACTTGCATCTTCAATGGTTACAGTTCAATCCTGCCTTATGTGGAAACAAGGAAGAAAGCGGGAGAAACTTTCTTTGCATTAAGAAAATTTGATCTTTTCAAAAGTTTTATCCACAATGATTGAAAACTGAATTGGAATAACTTATTCCACCAACATCTGACTAATGCAATATAACACAGATATTATTAACTATTATATGGAACAATACATAAATATTGTAATCCTTCCACCAAAACTTCTATTTGTACTATATATCTAAGGTTACTGCAGAACAACATTAACTTCCAGACAGACAGTATGCACAAGGTTACAGCAAATTGTTACAGCATGGTTCTCACAATGGCTGGAACAGTCTAATTAGCAGAAAACTCTGAAAAAATACTCACATTCTCCTAAAATAAAATACTTTTAGAAAGATGGATTGAAGGCTTGCATAGAATAAATATGATCTTGTAAATTATAACTTGCAAATTATCTCTGAACCTAAATACATCACACTAAGTGGCAATGACATCAAACACATAAAATGTTGAACACACTAGAAAATATATCAGTACAAGAAAGAATAAGAAGCATTCTAAACAAAACTAGGATCTGCGAGTATGTGAAATTAATGACTCCTGCCTATCAAACCTGGATTTTTATACAGTATCATATAACCAAATGTAAGTTCCAGAGCCAGAAGCTTTGTGAAGAGACTGATAGCAGAATATTAAAAGGCAGGTTTACTGTCTGGGCACTCAGCCAAGTTGTTGCATATTCCTAGCCATGGACAGCAGGGAGAGCAGAGTAATAGGATTACAGCTCTAAGATAACTCATAGTCTTTCATCTTTATATGACCAGTATGAAGTTTCAGTCGTGGTTGTGAGGAGCTGTTTTAGTTTCCTGTCACCAGCAAGTGTTTCCTTCCCAACTGTGCAGCTCCTCTCCTGTGATGCAGCATGTAGATACGTAGACATCTAAAAACCAAATATTATTTTCAACTGGAAAAAGTTAGATATGTCCTTCATCTATTGTTTAATCAGGAAAAAAAAGCTGAGATAGAAGATGGGAAATTGTTCATCACCTTTCTTCCTGATGCCTGATCTCTTTTGAGATGTTATATAACCACACCACATGTTTTACAGGCAGCAAAACAAATCAATTAAGAAGCTCTTCCTTTCTGACTCATTTTTTTTTCAACAAAACTGTAGTCATAATGATATATCATCAAGGTTGCCAAGAAGTAAAAAACATGTGCATCAGCAAAAGATGGTTTTGCATGTAAAAAGCTACACTTGTATAAATCTGTGATTGTCAGATCTAGCTCCATATATGCTTTCTGATGATATCTGTGTAATCAGTACTGAAACACTGTCCTTGTACAACACAAAGGCAAGAGCTTTCTCATAGCTGTCAGAAAGCAGCAGATCTCATGTTTTCTTAAACATATAACAAAGAAAAAAATGGCAATACTTTGAGATTTTAACAGCCTGAATAAATAAATCTGTAAGAAGTAGTATAGCCTGCTGGAAAAAACTACACTGGTCTTTGTTTTGTATAAATTTACTGTAACATATTTAACATTGTCCTGTGCATTTTGAAACAAAAACAAAAAAAATCACCTGCATGATTGACCACTATCAAGTGTTCAAACATATTTTAAAACATGGAAAAGTACTCTTTATTAGTAAATTTTAGAAAAAAAAATCTACTTTAATCAGACAAAAGGAAGTATTAATTCTAATATGAAACGTTGAGAAATGCAATTAAATGTACCCATTTGAATTCAAGAGCAAATAGCTACCTCTGCAATATTAAACCACAGTTTTTACAATAAATCACAAGTTAGGCCAATGAAAGGGATGGCAACATCCAGAGATTTTTCAAAATTAAGATAAGCCAGTCATTTCAAAGAAGGTATGTTATTTTGCACCAGTCTTCACTACACAACGTTTAAAAATGTAGTAGTAATAAAAAAGCTATAGAAAATTTCAATTCTTTAATTTATAGGTATGTTTGGTCCAAGGAAATAAAACCAGCTAACTTCAGTTATACCTGCTAAAACTTGTTGAAATAATTGTTACAAAAGAACTATTCAAAAAAGCAGAGAAGGATAATATCTACCAAAGAAGACGATACACCCTTAAGCTACAACTCATCAGCCAAAAACTTTCCCTGCCTGCACAATGTATCATAATCACCTACTATACAGTTTCTTCCACTTAAGAAGTGTTTAGTGCCAGAGAAAAAAATGCTGAAATAGGCGTGTGGCAGATAAAGTGCCTCTATTTCCTACAAGCAAATACAAAGTAGAGCCTAGGGTTCAACCCAGACTACTGAAACACATCTTTATGATACTGTGGTCTGGTGATGCCTTTGTGGCTATACTAGTTCTGGAGTGGTTTCCATGACAACTTCACTCTTTTAACATTATCCTTGTACTTCATAATTATTGTGGTTCTTCTGCTTCCTCCATAGTCACTTTCTGAGGATTCCAGAAGTTATTTTTGGGAGTGGTATGGAATATAATTTTCATGTTTAACCTCACAATTCCCTTTAAATGTTTTCATTAATTCTGTGGTATTTTGTACACTAGCTAAGTAGAGTTCCCATCCTGATTCATGCACTGTGTCACTGAAATCAGGCATATTTGAAAAGTACCAGGGTTCAACTTGCAAATACGTGCAAAATAACTGAAACAGTCCTTTAGAGTAAGCTTAACAGAGGAGACTGTATCAAATTTCAGCATCACTTCTTATTTAAGCAAATCTGTTTGAAACAAAACAGAACAAAAATAAGAAAAATATTGCTAAACATTGGCAAGAAAATCTCAAAATATGCCCTAGTGTTTTATAACACATTCTTGTTTCTCTTCTCTTGCTGCCTACCACCCTCACATAAAAGCAACAGGGAAGCCAGCTTACAATATTGGGAAAACATCTGGAACTAAAACATTAAGGGGTGTCATAGGTATAAGTGTTTTCCTAAATTCAGTTGTAATAACTGTACACATTACTTGCAAACCCAGCATTAAAGTACATAATTCTGCATTACAATCAACTCCTATATTTGAGAAGGGGGAGGTGTGACAAATCAAGATTTATCCCTGCAGTGCTAAGCTGCTTTGCCAGTATCTTTCATATGCAGAGGACACTAACACTTGCTGGCACATGTTTTCTCCATTTTATCCAGCACTAGACAATGTCAGTCCCAAAGTGACAAATGACTTCCCAGGGAAAATAGTAGCCCATTGTATCTTTACCTTGGATTAGAGATATTCTACACTTGTTTCCGCAGTCCTGAGTCATTAGAAAAAAATCTAAACCACATAATGCTTCCTGCTTATTAATTTACAAATTTTAGGCACTACATCTTAAAATTAAGTCTTTTTTCCAGCAATAAACACCTTTATTCCAGATGACAAATATTAACAATGCTTCCAAAAAACCAATGGCATCAAGAAATAATTTTTAATCAAACAATTGATAATTCCAGCTGTTCACTAGAATGACTTTTAAGACAACCAACAAGCCAGAGCTGAGGCTGTGTCTATACTGTTGATTTTTCAGAAAGTTATCATGCCACCAGGTTGAGACTTGAGAATGTTATTTGCTTTTTATAATTTTATTATTTGTTTCAACACAGGACTAAGAAATGTCCTATTCCTTTACCTGAGAGGATTCCATGTTCTAATCTTGTTTCTAGTCATTTAACATCTGTAACAATGTTGTAGTTCACTTCAGTTCAGAGCCTGTGCCGCTAATGTCTTTTCCCAGGGAGACAGGGCTAACTCTGTAGCTTTCTGCAAACAGGTACACCAGTTTTGGCTTCATGTAGCATAAAGTCATTTTGTTTAAGAGCAGTTCACAGACAACAGCATAAATTCAGAGATATACATATATCAACCTAGAATACTTTTTCTTTTAATAAAGTGGCTATGTCAACCCATAGTCCATCCTTAGCCTGTTCCTTGGAGTTCGGTTACAAACTAAAATTGGGGTTTCCTCTGTCCAGAGCCTTTAGCCAGATCACATGTTAGATGGCTACAGCTGTTTGCTGACCCAGGACAACTATTAATGTATAACAAAAACAACAACGAAAACTTATCTGACTTGAGCATTGAAAATTCTGTCTTGCCAAACTGGAAATGAACAAGTCAACAAACTAATAAAGAAAAATTACAATTTCTTTGGACTTTAAGAATTTTTCAACAAAGGCCTTCTGACTTGTTACTAGGGAAACTACAGAGTCACAGAAATGAAATGTGGCACAGTCAAAAAAAACTTACTGTCAAACAAGAATATTATTTAAAGCTCTGTATTTCATGTGGCAGAAATAAGGCATTTAAAGACCTGTATTAAGACAATTTATGTATTTATCATAGAAGATGATGGGATATAACAGATATAACTTAACTATCATTTAAAGAGTATACATCTTACTAGCTCAAAAATATGGGCAGTTTGGGAGAAGGTTCTATATAATTTGATACTGCAATGTGAACCATATTCAAAACTTGCAATGAGCACAGATAAATAGCCAAAGGGGAAAGATTAAATGAAACAACATGAAGCATTATCACCTCATTTCATTCTTTACCCTGCTAAAATGAACAGTAAGTATACTCCATATGTTTTAAGGGAAAAATATTAACTAGAGAGATTAAGATTCAGTATTTTTAAAAAGACACAGTTGTAACAGGGGGAAATGAAACATAACAACATCAATACCCCATTAAAAGTGGCAACAGCTCTTGCAAAACTATCAAAGCATGTATATTGCTGCTCTATGCATGCTCCAGTCTGTTAAGATGAAACTTCCCCTATTTCTCAAGCAACAAAAAAGGAAGTAGAGTAGCTATTGATAGCTTTCATAAAAAAAGATGTATAACATCATCCCTGGTTTTAAGTAAAATTGTTACAGAAATCAATTCATACTCTCCTTTGGTATTAACATATTTTTAAAAGAATGGGAAATTTTAAATTCTAGATGGAAGTTATTGCTTCTTTATGTACATACCTTTAAAACAATCTAACAGAAGTCAACTGCAAAGACAGCAGCAACAGAAGAATAATACAATTAAGCCAGTATCTTTCAGCTCTCTTTAAGGTAAAGAAATTAACAAGACAGTTCTACAGTGAACTTCATTCATTACAAAATTCACTGTGATGATGTATGCTATTTAATGCTTGTACAGTTTGTGACTTGCCAGTAGTCTTCTCATGAGTCTTAAGTAATGACCCTAAAGCTACAGACCATCTCATGAAAACGAAGTGAAATCTTCTGACATGCAAGTTAGAAAGGTTGTCTCACAGTTTATAATGACCTGGCTGTCTTTGTGCTGCAAGTATGACATCTCAAGAGACAAGAAAAAGCCATCTGAATAAACATTTGATATTCCTTGAAAATTGGCTATTCAAGTGCCACAAAAATAGCATCTTGAGTTCTGTAAGTAATCTTCATTCATATTCAACACAGAGGTGGAACATGCTGCTTCTGATGTTGCCTTTCGGATTAACTGTTTGGCTGGGGGGAGGCATTTTGGGGACTTTTTTGGTGGTGATTGTTTTTTGTTTGTTTTTGTTTTGTTTTTTAATTGGTGAATTTAAACAACTATGAAAACTGACTCCTCTGAAAAACTACATGAATGCCAACCGAATTTCAAAAGAAATTTTCATTTAAAAGCATGCTGCTGCTGATAAACTTTTTCAAATTCCAATTTGTTTTGCACTTGCTGTTTGCTTTTTTACTGATTAGCATAATTCAGTCAGCATTAACCTAACATGCAAGTGATAAATACAAATGGCCATAGGAATAACTGTATTACTTCATAAAATCATTAAAAAAAAACCAGATAAACAAACCAAAATAAAATACTTCAACTCTCTTTACAGTTTGATGTACAAAATATGCAAAGCGAAACCAGTTGCTTTACTCAGACTTTGGCAATTAATGAACTTGTAAGCTTCTATTGGTAAAAGCTTTTCATGCAATGTAGGAACAATGTTCTTCCTCCAACGNAAACCATTGCCCCTTGTCCCTTCCCTGCAGGCCTTTGCAAACAGGCCCTCTGCAGCCTGCTTGGAAGTTCCCTTTAGGTCCTGGAAGGTCACTAGTAGTTCCCCTGAAGCCTTCTCTTGTCCAGGCTGAACAATGCCAGCTCCCTCAGCCTGTCCTCAGAGCAGAGGTGTTGCAGCCCCTGAGCATTCTCGTGGCCTCCTCTGCACCTGCTCCATCAGCTCCATGGCCTTTGTGTGTTGAGGGCTCCAGAACTGGACCCAGTATTGCAGAGGAGGTGTGAGCAGAGCAGAGTGCAGTGGCACAATCACCTCTCTGGCTCTGCTGGCCACGCTTCTCTTGCTGCAGCCCAGGATGCCATTGTGCTTCTGGGCTGCCAGCGTGCACTGTTTGCTCATGGCCAGCTTCTCAGCCACCAGCACCCCAAGGCCTTTTCTGCAGGGCTGCTCTCCATTTAAAATGCTCCCCATTTAAACTGATTTCAGGCAGAGGTTTTGCCTCCAGGCTGTGACATGCCCACCCCCTCTAACCATGCTGAATGAATCTGGCCACGAATCGTTAAGCTCCCCAAGCACTCTCCCAGCCTGCTACTAATCACTCAGAAAGCCAGCTCACTGCACTATTTGTCCTAAGAAATTGCTCCAATTCCAAAAAGATGAGCTGGAAGTTTAATATTCATCAAAAGCAGGGCACCTAGCAGCAGAGATGCAACTGAAAGCTAAAGTGCCACAGAAAGGAAAAGAACTGTAGGCACCAAATTCCTCCCTGACACCAGAAAAATGCCTCAGCAGCAGCAAAGCAGAGCAGAGGCAGCAACAAGTTAGCTCTTCCCAAGCACCTGGACCAATGCCTATCCACTCTTGCAGGGAAGAAATGCTTCCTAAGATCCAATCTAAACATCCCCTGGCACAACTTGAGGCCATTTCCTATCATCCTATCACTGGGAGGAGAGAGCAACCCCCAGCTCACTCCAAGCTCCTTGCAGGGAGCTGCAGAGAGGGAGAAGGTCTCCCCTGAGCCTCCTCTTCTCCAGCCTAACCAAGCCTCAGCTGCTCCTCAGCACACTTGTGCTCTAGACCCTTCCCCAGCTTCCTTGCACACACTCCAGCACCTCCATGTCCTTCTGGGAGGGAGAAGCCCAAAAGTGAAGCCACGATTGGAGCTGTGGCCTCATCAAGAGCCTGAGGAGAGCTTGTAAAGCCAAGGTCCTGTCCCTAGATGATCCATCACCACAGCCATGGCTCTCTGTGCCCTTCTTCAACTTCCTTATCTCCTTCCCTGAGCAAGTTCCACACAATTTGGCTCTGAGGAGTTCCAGAAGATAGATTTCCAAAGTCATACCATAAAGCTATGCCCCAAAAAATAACCCCAACAAGCTTTTCCCCCAACATGCCAAACTCTGCTTCCTTGCCTTTGTTTCTGTGAATGAGAACACGAGCAGGCCTCCTGGGTTGAATAGCCTAAATTAGCACCTAAAATAATGACTGTTGCCTGAGAAAGAAGAGTCCTGCACTTCAGCTCTGCCATATTTATGCAGTAATGAGTATAAATGCAAATGATTCAGCAGAGGAGCCTGCAAAATTGCCTTTGTAGCTCGTTGTGTGGAACATGGCAGCAGTCCTCACCCTCTGAGCCATCAGGTTCTAACTGCACCTCCATATCCTTCTGGGAGGGAGTGAGGAGCTCAAAACTAATCCCAGGATTGGAGGTTTGGCTTCCCCAGGACTCGAAGTGTCTGAGGAGATGAGGACAGCTTGTAAAGCCAAGATCTATGGCTATAGCTATGACTCTCTGTGCCCCTGAGCCTCCTTTTCCTTAGGCTAACCAACCCTCATTCCCTCAACTGCTCCTCATGAGACTTCCTCTCCAGACCCTTCACCAACCTTCATCTCATCCAGAAGAGGTTAGAGCTCTCCTAACCTTTAGGATTAGGAGCCAGGGATGGCACTAAGAGGCAGGAGCAGGATGCTCATCTCAGATGAGCTGGCAAGCAGCATCCTTCATTTGCAGTCTGGCATTATCTGAGCAGCTCAATTCTTTGCAAGGCAAATACCCCCTTTTTATTTTTTTTTTCTTTCCCCCAGCCCAACCTGCTCAGTGCACCTCTAGTTAATTAAAGTTCTGCTTTCTAAAAGCAGCAGCAGCAGCATTGCTGGGCTCTGCATTTGTCCTCCAGTGTCAAAAGCATGATGCATGTGTTCATATCCCTGCACGTTTTTAGGCTCTCAGAAGCAAAGTGACCCTGTGGCACAGTCATTAGTTGTGCTTTTAATTAACTGCTCCACATTTTTCCTCTCCCCACCCACTCCAAACAACTTGGAGAAAACAAGGAAGGAAAGATTCTCAGCCACAAACAGCTCCTCTATGCCACAACAACTCTTCCTTCTTCTCCTGGCTCTTTGTCACCAGGCTGTCTTCCTCTCACCAGTCCCAAATCTGCATCAAATAGTGTTTTTAAAACAATGTAATGAGAGGACTCCCCATTAAACTCCCATCTTCATTAGTATCTCATTTAACTGCTGAATTTATATCCCCAAGCATCTTTAATTTATTGATTGTTTCTAGGAGGGGTTTGGGGTTGGTTGGTTGGGTTTTTTTCCCTTCTCCCTTGTTAGATTTCTTTCTCATTTAGCATCAATTAGTAGACTCTGGGCAATGCTTTGTATCCAGGTTTGGAGGTAGATGTTTAAATCCTTTGACTAAGCTGCTATTTCACAGCTAAAATATCACAGCTGAAGTCTCTGCACCCTTGTCTAAGGGCACACAAGTGTCCTGAGCACCAAGCTCAGACCCTAGGCTTTGGATGGAGATGATCAGGCAACAGCAATCCATGGGAGACCAAGGTTTGCCTCCTGAAACCCACTCTGAGCATCACACCTTGCTCCCCACACTCCACCATCAGCAACCTCTGCCCAGGCACATCCTTGATGCAATGGCATCTTCTGCTGGAAGGAAAACCACAGCAGGTTCCTGCTACACAGCAGTGAATGTCTAACAGGTAAAATATCACAGAATCCCAGGATGTGAGGGGTTGGCAGGGCCCTAGAAAGCTCATCTAGTGCAACCCCCCTGCCAGAGCAGGAGCACCTAGACCAGCTCACACAGCAATGTGTCCAGGCAGCTCTGCAATGGCTCCAGACAAGGAGACTCCACAGGCTCCTGGGCAGCCTGGGCCAGTGCTCTGGCACCTGAACTGCAAACAAGTTTCTCCTCAGCTTAAGACTAAACCTCCTGTGCTCCAACTTGCTCCCATTGCCTCTTGTCCT
>VWZO01008147.1:18053-21039 GCA_013396975.1 Bucco capensis | reverse complement strand
CCCTGAACTGCTCTCCTCTGGCCTCCACTCAGCAGCTCTGCACACACACTAGTTTGAATGCCGCCCATGGTTTGGAGCAGGCACACAGGATCACTCTGGAGGAGAAAAGACAGCGTAGAAAGAATCGTGTCTTGCAGCTTCTACCTCCTGAGGAGTCCTTGTGCTGTGCCTTTTGCAACTGCTCTTGTCTGTCCCAAATTGGCCTTTGCAGCCAGCAGCACACTTGGGAAGAGTGTGGATGGAGCCCTCCCTGGAGCTGTGTTCACGAAGCTTAGCCATGGTGATGATGAACAAAAATATTCTACAAGCCACTTTTAAAGTTGCTTTAGCAATTAATTAATCCACTTCCACCTTCATCTCTCTCCCAGGAATGACTTAGGAGCCATCCTGTTAGCATTGTGTACCAGGACAGTGTTGGAATCATCATCCCTGAGAGATGCTTTACTTAGGGCCATGGTTTAGAGGCTGATGGTTGCACTTGATGAGCTTAGAGGTCTCTTCCAACCTGAGTGATTCATTGAGTATCTCAACAAGATGCTTGTGCCTAAGAAGATGCTGCTTGCAGTTTGTAGTCCTAACTGCACCCCCTCCAGCTCCAGAAAGGGTAGAGGAAAATAGCTCTAAGCTCTTTAAAAATGAAAAACAGCCCTAGCCACTACCTGTGTAGACACTTGGGAGTGATCTGTATTTTTCTCCTAATGTGACAGACACTTCAATGAAAGAAGGGAATTCACAGCTCCATTAAAACAGTGGCCAAGTCTCCCTTACCTTTGTTTCATCTCAGTAATATAATGGCTGTTTATGGAGCTTTTCCTCACTCTTTCTTTCCCAATCAAAGAAAAAAAACCCTGTTATTTTGGATTTTATAAAGCAAAATAACTGATTTTCTTCCATTCTTTTTTTCTCTGGGCCTAACACACTCAGTGGGACTTGATGGATGACCCAAGGACACATCTCTCTGACACCAACTCATCAGCTAGATGTTACAACTTGGAAATAAAAGCAAGATGAAGGCAAAAAGAAAAGATTAAACCTACCAAAGCCAGCAAGGCTTTTTCCTCCCAAAACAGGTGGGAAATGCTTGTGCTGAAACAGAACCTAGACTGCTTTCTCCACCCAAAAACACAGAGGAGATGATGCTTGTTGTCACCTGCATGACTTAGCTCCTAAGGTACCCAAGACTGGTGGGATGAAATAGCTCAGGGAAAGCTTTGCTTCTCTGCAATAATGAAGGTGCTAAGCCAAACCAGGCACATGGAGAAGACAATTCACTTTTGGAGAGGAAAACTGGTAATTCAGAGAAGCTTTCCCACCCCTCATCTAGGCTTCATAACCATCTTGATCTGCTTTGTCCAGCCAAGTTCCTCATCAGAGCTAGAAGCTGGCAGTTGGGAATGTTGCTCCCATTCCAGGTTCAACCCCAGGTACCCACATCCTTCTCATTTATAGCTCATCTACAAATCTTCTCCCTAGTTCTCCCCCCTAATCTTCATAAATTGATGTCCAAAAATGTGCTCCTCCAGCTCTCACAGGATTCCCAGCCACTGACTTACCAGAGGATGATATTTTCCTTCCTGAGGCTTGGAAGTTCTTGGCTGATGGAGCTCACAAGCCTTTTATCCTCTAGTACTGAGCAGGTGTCTCAGAGATTTCCCTGCAAACACACATCAGCTGATATTGCTTTGCTCTTCTGCAGCAATCAATCAATCCATCCATCCATCAACCTCCTTGAAGTATAATCCAGTTGGAAGTGAGAAGTCAACCTCATTCAGGATCCAGGTCCAAGTCTTCATGATGAATATATCTATCTAACTCAAGTTAGAGTCTTAATTTGAATTTAGCTTTCAAATTGCCTAAATGAAGACATTTTCCTCTCTAGCACTGAGGCCCAGAGCATTTCTGATGCAGTTTCTTGCATCTCTTTGAAGAGGNAAAGCAAGATGAAGGCAAAAAGAAAAGATCAAACCTACCAAAGCCAGCAAGGCTTTTTCCTCCCAAAACAGGTGGGAAATGCTTGTGCTGAAACAGAACCTAGACTGCTTTCTCCACCCAAAAACACAGAGGAGATGGTGCTTGTTGTCACCTGCACGACTTAGCTCCTAAGGTACCCAAGACTGATAGAATGAAATAGCTCAGGGAAACCTTTACTTCTCTGCAATAATGAAGGTGCTAGCCAAACCAGGAACATGGAGAAGACAATTCACTTTTGGAGAGGAAAACTGGTAATTCAGAGAAGCTTTCCCACCCCTCATCTAGGCTTCATAACCATCTTGATCTGCTTTGTCCAGCCAAGTTCCTCATCAGAGCTAGAAGCTGGCAGTTGGGAATGTTGCTCCCATTCCAGGTTCAACCCCAGGTACCCACATCCTTCTCATTTATAGCTCATCTACAAATCTTCTCCCTAGTTCTCCCCCCTAATCTTCATAAACTGATGTCCAAAAGTGTGCTCCTCCAGCTCTCACAGGATTCCCAGCCACTGACTTACCAGAGGATGATATTTTCCTTCCTGAGGCTTGGAAGTTCTTGGCTGATGGAGCTCACAAGCCTTTTATCCTCTAGTACTGAGCAGGTGTTTCAGAGATTTCCCTGCAAACACACATCAGCTGATATTGCTTTGCTCTTCTGCAGCAATCAATCAATCAATCCATCCATCCATCAACCTCCTTGAAGTATAATCCAGTTGGAAGTGAGAAGTCAACCTCATTCAGGATCCAGGTCCAAGTCTTCATGATGAATATATCTATCTAACTCAAGTTAGAGTCTTAATTTGAATTTAGCTTTCAAATTGCCTAAATGAAGACATTTTCCTCTCTAGCACTGAGGCCCAGAGCATTTCTGATGCAGTTTCTTGCATCTCTTTGAAGAGGTTGCAAAATGCTTTCAGGAGACCCACTTGGTTTGGCTTTAAATAGGAGGAAGATGCTTTCCATCTGCTTTTAAGCATCCTAAAAAAATCAGTTTTGTACCTTCCTAATGGCCTTAGTTA
>VWZO01008147.1:8053-13053 GCA_013396975.1 Bucco capensis | reverse complement strand
TTATAAAGAATAAGGACTAAGTATAAGGATAAGGAATAAGAATAAGGAATACGTATAAAGAATAAGTATAAGGAATAAGAATAAAGAATAAGGATAAAGGATAAGGAATAAGAATAAGTATAAGGATAAGGAATAAGGAAAAAGAATATGGATAAGGAATAAGAATATGGATAAGGAATAAGTATAAAGGATAAGGAATAAGAATAAAGAATAAGAATAAGGATAAGGAATAAGAGTAAAAACAAGACTAAGAACAGCAGCAACAACAGCAATAGTCCGAGAAGAACCCGCTCAGAACAGGAGGAAGATGAATTTAGGAGCCCAATTGCCCTTTGGAAACCAAATAGGGGAAGGCGAAAAACCCAAGGAAGCCCCTGGCAGGGTGGTAGATTTAGCCGCGGAAAGCCCCGCGCAGCGCGGAGACTTCCTCGCCTCGGGTGCAGCCAGCGGAGTGACCTTCCCGAGGCAGCGAGGGATGCTCAATTGTTTTTAGCGTGGCGATAAATGTCCTTAATTATCCACACAGAGCCCATCCAGCCACCCCCTCCTACCTCCCTAGGGATTGCCAAAGGGAATGAAGAGTGAACAGCTCCCCCCACCAAAAAAAACCCCACACTAAATAATAATAATAAGAATAATCAAAACACCCAAAAAACCCACGAAGTTGGGGGGAAAAACAAAAAACCACCCAAAGGTTTATTTGTTGATCCTTTGCTGACATTTCCTTTGGGATTCGATAGTCATTCAGGAAGTTCCAGGTGGAAACGTGTGGGAAGGAGCAAGAGCTCCCCTCCCAAAGCCCCTCAGCACCCTCCGAATGGCCTGAGGGGGCTGCCAAGGGGGGGGTGGGGGGTGTTTGTGTCAACCCCATCATTCCCAGTGCCCTCGGAAGCACAAAGGTGAGCAGGGAGAGAAAGCAGAGCAGCGCATCCCAGTTCCGTAAACGCGACATCCCTTCGCCTAGCGGGGCAGGGAACTCCCCTCCATCCTCATCCTCATCCCTGGGCTTGGCGAGGAGATGCTCTGCAAATATTCAGCCTAACTCCAGAGATAACTATCGCTGGCTTAAACCGGGAGCGAGTTTCCCTGTTTATTTTGGAGAAGGCACTATTTTGTTTTTCCTGGGAGCTTTCCCCAGAGAGGCAAAGGCTGAGGGGATAAAATATGAGGACCTTCTGAATGTTTTCCTGCCAGCCCTTCACTCTGCATCCTGCTCCAGCGGCTCATCCAGGAGAAGCTGTTGCTGGTCCTTCCTGCAAGGAAAACGGGAAAGATTGTCTCCGTGAAGAGGAAATAAAGGGAGCGGTCAGGCGATCCGATGGCGAGAGAGATATTACATGTCACAACTCATCTAGGGCTCCGTAATCAGCGCTAACTTTGCGGTGAACAGATAACCAGAGATGGCAGATGGATGGAGATTGCACAAATGAGCCTCTAATTGACAATCAATTGTGATTAGGAGCAATAGAACATCTTTATAACACTGCCGTCGAACCGCCAACAAACAAAAGCGCTGGGAGGGCTGGGGGGGAGAGGTCCCGGTGGGATTGGGCCAGCCAGTGACCCCTCAGCATCCTTTCTATCCCACCACAACATCGCTCTTTTCCCACCTCAGCATCCCTTCTGTCCCACCCCTGTTAACCTCCCATCCCTGACTCCTACCCCAGCATCCTTGCTATCCCCTCTCAGCATCCCTCTGCTATCCTGTCTCCCCCAACCCAGCATCCCTACTGCCTCCCATCCCTGTTTTCCCACCCCATCCCGGGGAGGGGCAGTTGTGTCTCTCTCTGCCCATGGGATCGCTGGTACCCATGAGCATCTCTCGGGGTGAACAGGAGATGCCTCTTGTTTTTTGGGAGGTAGGAATGTGGCTCCTTCTCTTCCCAACACCGAGCACAAACTTGGTGCTAAGTGAACCACTCTGAGCCACCGGACACAGAGATTGAATGACAATTAGGATATTTCTCTTTCCCGAAGATGTCCTGGCGCAGGGAATAAGCCTAGCCCTGCAGCAGCCATCCTCCTCCCAAAAACCTGCATTCTCCCCGAAGGAAAAGGTCCAAATGCAGGTTAACAGTTGGACTTGATGATCTCAGAGGTCTTTTCCAACCTTAAGGATGATAACCACAGCAAAGCCGATCCAGGGCATCCACCTGGAGGACCTCCTACATCTCCTCAATAATCCACCTACATCATGAATCCCCGCAGAAGTGATGGAAAGAAAATTTATCCGATGGAAAAGATGGGATCAGAGGCACAGCTGGAGGAGGGAAAGAGGAGATGCTACCAACGAACCACCCCAAGCCATCCTCTGGGTGTGAAAACTTCGCCCTGGCTCCGTGCTCCTGGCTAAGGTCAGGCAAAAAAAGGGGGAGAGGTAATTACTTCCCTCCCGAGGAGCAGAGCCTGGCCATCCCAGTTCAAGCCGGGAGGTGATTTATAATTTAAAGATAAAGCATTCTAATAAAGTCATAAAAAAAGGGAAAGGACACTGTTGTGGTGTCTGATTCAAATCGAAAAGGGCTGGTGTATAATAGATGAGCGGGGGCTGTGCTTGGGCTCCAAGCTCTGGGGGGGGGGACGGGGGGACTCCCCTGGGCCCAAGCTGCTGATGGACTAATCATGTCCAAGCCTTACCAAAATTACAAGCTGATTGTTTTACCCATTATTTCTCCCAACTTTTAATTTCTGCTTTCTAAAGGATCATTGCCCGCGGTAATTGCAAAGGACCTGTCCTTGTATGTGTCACCAGCCTCAAAGACGAAAAAAAAGCTCATTTTCCTTTTATGCTTTCTCTATTTTCCTGCACCCACCCTCCCTCGGGTTTGTTGGTTTTTTTTCCTCTTTTTTTCCCCTCTAATTTCCTGGCAGCTAATTCAAACCGAAAACAAGAAGGAAATTGATATGATCAAACGGAAAGAAATTAGGTAAAGTGGGGGGTGGGGAAGTCGCGTTTTATAATTCGCTAAGAACTTCTATTCCTACCTCTTCATTTCCCCCAATTAAAACCAATTTTAATAAGAGTATTTTCATTTTCCTCTCGCCAGTGGAAGTTAGCTCTGCTTATCATTGCTTTGCTCCTGCAGGGGAAGGAACCAACCTTTTTTCTCCCAGTTCCTCACATCCTCGTGGTTTGTCTTGCGCCGTTTAAATATCTCCTGATATTTAATTGTAATTAATTAGCCTTGATGAAAAAAAGAGGCGAGAGAAGCGAGAGTGTGTGTGTGTGTGTGTCCGCAGCTACCAACCAACCCAACCTCGCTCCCTCATTTGCTCCTTTTGTTCTAATTGAATCAAACCTAGAGGGAAGGGAAACAGGTGCTGGGGGTTTGACACTTCTGAGCCCACACACACACACATAATCCGCTTTTTCATCATTTAACTCCGCTTTTAGGGCTGGGAGATGGAAGGGATGGATCCTATTTTCTGCCTATAGAATATCTTCTTTATATTGATCCCGCAATTATTTAAAAGGGGGGAGGGGGGGGGGAAGCATCATCTCCTCCCACTTCTCCAAATAAGGCTATTTAGATGCTTTCCAGATGAGTGGAGGTGTGCTGAAACAGTGCTGACAGCCAAGTATATCACAGGCAGCACCATCCTTCATCACCCCCCCCCTTCCTTCTCCTCCTCCTCCTTCCCCCTCCCGGCACACACTTTCCCTGTGTCTCTTCTCCTCCAGTGATGAAGATTACAGGCTATTATGGGCGAGGAATTAATTTGTAGCCAATTACAAGGCAGTGCTAAATATGAATGCATAAATAAGCTCCATCCTTGCCTCTCTCTGTATGTGTGCGTGAGGCAAAGGAGGGGAGGTGTGTGTGGGGGGGGTAGGACCTGCCTGGTGAGGATGATGAGAAAGAAGAAGGAGCACAGCTGAGTGGAAGCTTGGAGCCAAAGCATCACCTTGGGAGTCTTCTCCTAGAGATTTCCCAGCCGGAAAAGCCAGCGCATCCCCGGGAAGCTGCAAGCCGGAGAGCGGGGCTGGGGAGGAGTTTGCAATGTGAGCAGAGACAAGGTCGGGGACATCTCCAACAAGGTCGCTGAGATCTCCATCCCGGCGGGAACAACCCCCGCGGGAGCGGCTGGCATCGGCGGCGAGCAAGGGATGGAGAGCCCCGGAGAGCCTCGGCTCTCGGCAGGGGCTGAATTACCCCTTTACTCCTGCCCTGGAAACCGGGATAGGCAAGGGGATAACCAGAGCAACACTCCGGGACAAGAGGGAGCGGTGGCAGCGGTCCCCATGGTGCACAGAACCACCTCCTTTTCCGTGCTCGACATCCTGGACCCTAACAAATTCAACAGCAAACGGAGGCAGTGCGCGGTCTTGTACAAATCCCTGGCCACCGAGTTCACGCTGGGGGCGGAGGATAAATCGCCCGAGGACTCAGGGACGGAGCCAAAAGCTCTCGCCCAAGATTTCGACACGTGCAAGAAGTCCGCGGAGCTGATCAGTAAGTAAGGGCTAAGAGCTCGGAGCATCCCTCACCCTCCATCCCTGACCCGGGATGGGGATGCTGCTCTCCCACGGAAGGGCTTTGCATCCTTTCTCCAGCTGGGAGCTAGGACAAACAGTCCCTGCATCCCTAGATGGGAAAATGCGTGAGGTTGAGGAAGGGGGAGGCGAGGCGGAGGGATGGAGACATCATCCCGGGACAGGTTTGGGGCTGGCAGTGTGTCTCCAAAATCCGCATCCCTGCCCCGGGGAGCTCGGTGGGGAATATCCTCGGGATGCTCTAACTGTGCATGCCCGGGAGCGGCAGGATCGGTCCCGAGGGTAACGGTTTGGCTGTCAGAGGGACGAATCTCACCCATGGGAGGAGGAGGATGGCGAGAGCTGAGGCTCAGGCAAACTTCCCAACAGCTCCTAGAGAGCTGAGCTTTGAGAGAACCGGAGCAGCTCCAGTGCCGGGAATGCGAAACCCTCTCCTCGCCTAGCTTTTCCCAGGAATTTAGGCTTTTTGTGTCTCTTCTCCCCATCTCTTCCCTCCCCCCCCCGC
>VWZO01008146.1:545109-643523 GCA_013396975.1 Bucco capensis | reverse complement strand
AGAGACCCAAACCTCTCCTTTTTTGTATTTGCTGTTAATTAGGTAGTAAATAGCTTAATCATGCATCTGCCGTGGTTGGGTCTTAGGCTTTATGTAAGAGAACCCAAGGCCCAAACTTGGTGTGAAAATTTCAGGTACTGATCCTCAGTTTTATACTGGATATGATGTGTATGGACTGGAGCACCTTATTGGTCAGTTTAGGGTCACCTGAACTGTCTGCTCCTCTTTGCAAGTGTGGCCTTTTACTTTGCACCCCAATGCGGTACACAACATTGAGCAGTGACTTAGAGGAGCTTTAGCTAAAAAGTAAAATGACTGAACAGAATTAGTTCTGTTCTAACTCAAACTAGGACAGTTAGGTATTCAAAACCCTCATCAGGCATACTTGTTACTTATGTAACTTAGATACATATGAAGACAGGCTGAGGGAGCTGGGATTGGTCAGCCTGGAGAAGAGAAGGCTTCGGGGGGACCTACTAGTGACTTTCCAGTACCTAAAGGGAACTTACAAGAAGGCTGGAGAGGGCCTGTTTGCAAAGGCCTGGAGTGAAAGGACAAGGGACAATGGTTTTAAATTAGAGATGAGTAGATTTAGACTTGATATTAGGAAAAAGTTCCTCACCACAAGGGTGGTGTAATACTGGAACAGATTGCCCAGGGAGGTGGTTGAGGCCCCATCCCTGGAAGCATTCAAGGTGAGGCTTGACAGGGCTCTGGGCAACCTGATCTAGTTGGGGCTGTCCCTGCCCAGTGCAGGGGGGTTGGACTAGATGACCTCCAGAGGTCCCTTCCAACCCAAATGATTCTATGTTTCTGTGATTCTATTCCTAGCTATATACCTTGAACACATATACATTGACGCCTCTTGAGTCTTGGTCCAATGATGATCTTCCCTGATTCTGCTGGATGAACCTGTTGTGAAATATAATACACATTGTGGCAGAAGCAACTCTCTTTTCTGGAGGAAGGGAATAGTGCAGAAAAATAGTAAAGATTATATCTCCATTAGCAAAAGTGACATGTTAAACTTGCAAAATCTTTTCATCGACCATTTACAGAGTACTGACTCCTGAGGGTTCTTGCATAGAACATGAAGCTACCTTTGCAACAGACTTTTTTCATGACACAGATATAGACAAAAACCAACATTATCTCCTCGATCACTAGCAGAGTCTAATTTCAGCACTAAGACTGAGAGAGTCCTGGTCTCTGCATAGGGAATAAGGGAATTTTTTATTTTTTTTTTAAATTTTGTTGTTGAGGTTTTGGTGATTTTTTTTTCTTTTTTTTTTAAATGAAAGTGTATCAGGAAAAAGCAAAGTTATGGAAAGATGCAAAATAAGGGATTAATGGATGTTCTGCTTTCTCCTATCCACGATAATTAGGCAAGTTTTGTGGGCAGTGCTTTGCTGAGGAGAACCAACTTATAAACATTGAACTCTCCATCATGTTAGAAAAGTTATGGTGGTTTGGTGAATTCCTCAGTTACTGGGAAAAGGGTAAACAAGAAGGGTAACATCACTCCTATTTTTAAAAAGGGTGGGACGAAGGACCAGGGTACCACAGACCGGTGAGCTTCACCTCTATGGCAGAGAGAAGATCGTGGAACAGATCCTCATGGAAGCAATGTTAAGGCACGCGCCTTAACAGGAGACAATCTGCAAAAGCCAGCACAGCTTCACTAAGGGCAAATTCTGCCTGACCAATCTGGTGACCTTCTATGATAGAGTGACTGCAACAGTCAACAAGAGAAAACCAACCAATGTCATCTACCTAGACTTCTGTAAGGCCTTTTACACGATTTCATGTGACATTCATATCTCTGAATTGGAGAATATAATTTAATAGAACCAAGTCTAGGAAAATGTCTTTTCATAAAAGGAAATCTGGGAAAGTTGCGTCTGTGTGGAAAAAAAATACAAGATGGTATAATGCAAGCTGTTACAAATCTTCACTCTTGAGCTTCTGTTAGCAACTGCTACAATGATAAAACCAAGAAACTATTGAAAGGGGATACTTGCAGGTATGAGCAACATCAAAAGGACATCATTCAAAGTTTTTGTGGGTTGGGGTTAGGGTAGCAAGGAACATAAGTTTGTTAGACTACATGAAGAAGCATTTTGACTGGATCTTTGGACCACAGTATATAGCTACCTGGGAATATGAGGAACTGAGCTCAATGGCATGAGAGGGGTTTTTTTCCATTGCTATGCATCTTGTTTGACTAGGCAGATGTCAGCATGCCCAGTAACTTAAAATACTGTTGGTTAGACACAAGGTAAAACTAAGACACCAGGTTTGATCTCCAAACTCTAAGATGTTTAGGTTCTTAGATCTCAACACTTTGACTAATATAAATAGTCTTGGAGATAGCAGTCAATGTTTCATCTCCACCTTGGCAATTCAATGGTTATTTCAACAGTCTTTTTTTCATTTTATTTTACTTTGCTTTAGGGAGAGGGATCTAATCCTGCTGCAGCATTTATTTAATATAATTCTTTTAAAGTGGTTTCTTGCAGTTTTCAGGTTTGCTTGAGATTAAAAAATGTTAACGAAAACAGCATAGAGCCTTTTGTTCTCTTTGTCAGCATGAGATAAAAAATGGTTAGATTTAGAATTCTAAATGAGAAGATTTCTCAAGAAGAAAACAGGCCACTAGTCCAAAGAGAAAGGATGCTTACATTCTTGGAAGGACTGTGGAAAAAACTAAAAACATTCCTCATGCACAAATGCTTTAAGGCATTATGAATGGATCTTTAAAATTCATCTGAGTGAGCTGAATCCAGGCTTTCATATTCCAACCTGAGGATTTCTTTGTTAACTACATTTTAAACAGAAATCTTTTTATGTTCTCCTAAACTAAAATGAATGGAAGAAAAAAGATTAGAACTGTGCAATTGCAAATGCTTTTGACCCTGAAGGTCTTCAACATTGTTTAAAAAAAAAAAACTCTGTCCAAGAGTCTTTTCCAAAAGTGGTGCAATCCACAATTAAAAGAATGGCAGGAGCTCCAGCAATAGTGGTTTTGTATAAATGGTTGAGGTTTTTTTGTCATTACTTTTTTCTTGCTAACTCAGGCTTTCTTTCCCACCAGGACCAAAGAGAGTGAAAGGAACAGAAGTTATTATTCTGGCCCTGCAAGCCATCTTTCCCTAGGTTCCACAGTGTTTACAAGGAAGCTTCCACACTGCAGACCACTGCAAAGCCAAAATTCCCAGAAGTCCTGGCGCCCCTGCCAGACAACCAGCATGCCCTATCCTGCTCCAAACAGGTGCAATGGGGATGGGGTGCAGTGTGACCAAGCAGAAGCTCCTGCTCTCACATTACCAATGAAGGTAGCATGACTCCACTTATAAGCTATCAATGTAGGCCCTAAGCTCTGCTCATCTGTCCCAACAAAGCTGCTAACCTTTGCCTCTCAAATTGTTAGCATAATACTTCCCCATACTGCAGCAATGTATAAGAAACCAATCCTCTAAAGGTTAGAAAGAGCCTGTTCATCATCTCAATGTTTCTGTGATTGTTCCAATCTAATCTCAGCCTGCATATTCCTCTCCATGAGAAAAGGTTTGGGATGGGATTTTCTGGCCAGAGATGCTGTATCACCTAATTTTGATTTCCAAAGAGTTTCTATTGCTCTGGTTCTGTACTTCATCATAATGTCATAGCCAAAATGAAGTCCTCAGAGATGGGGAGACATGGTGTCTGAAGGAGATTCTTTTTTTTTTTAAATCTTGCTCTGTCTGCAGCTTCTCATTAGCTACCAGATCATATCGACCTGATGGATGAACCTGAAAAGGACCTGATTTGATTCAGAACTAGACTTCAACTTAAGTTAATGCTGATGGTCTGATCCAAGTCTTGCAATGAAACTGTAGGACACAGTTTGCACAATGCAGAGCTTTGGCTGCTGGCCAAAAGTAGAATCCTGGTTTCCGCTGGGACAGAGTTAATTTTCTCCCTAGTAACTGGGAGAGTGCTATGTTTTCAATTTAGTATGAGAATAATGTTGATAATACACTGATGTTTTAGTTGTTGCTAAGTAGCACTTATCCTAAGTTAAGGGTTTTTCAGTTTCCCATGCTCTGCCAGCAAGCAGACACACAAGAAGTTGGGAAGGTAGTGTGGCCAGGACAGCTGCCCTGAACTAACCAAAGTGATATTTCATACCATAGGACATCATGCTCAACATATAAACTGGAGGTGGTTGGCTGGGAGGGGCAGATTGCTCAGGTATCAGTCAGCAGGTGGTGAACAATAGCATTGTGCATCATTTGTCTTCATTGGATTTTATTTCTCTCTCTTTTTTTTATATATTCTTTGTCATTACTGTGAAGACAATGATGATGGTGGTATTATTAGTATTATTACTATTAATGTATTTTATTGTTATTATTATAGTTTATTTCAGTTATTGTTATGTTAACAGTTATTAACTGTTCTTATCTCAACCCATGAGTCTTTTGTTTGACTGTCCTCCCCATCCCACTGGGAGGGGGGAGGAATGGGCAAGAACCTGTGTGGTGCTTTATTGCTGGCTGGGGTTTCCTGCAGAAAATATGAAAGTAAAATAATATTGCTTTCCTTCCAGTTTTCTGCAGGATTCAGAGCAGTGACATGTATAGTTGACTTTCCCCAACTAAGCCAGTGTATCAGGAGTCTCTATAGAGCACATTCCTAGAGGGAACTGCAATGTTGCAGCAATTGTCCCTCTGGTTTGAACCCAGAGTGAAAGGTGATTTTCATGGGTTTATTACTGGATTCAATTAAAATGTTTTCTTTGCTATCTGATATTTGTCCTTGTTTTGCTACATGCCAAAAGGTCCACTGAATCCCATAAGCCCTGAATCCTTTCTGGACATTTTGATCAGTTGGAGGAAGAGCCTGGCAACAGAAATGCAAGGGATTTTTTTTTTTTCATTACCTTAGCCAGTATATAACAACATTTGACCAAAAAAATAATCTAGAATGATATATCCCAACATTTTTTTCTTTGATTTCAGTGTATAACATTTGTTTTGAGTTCTGATCATTGTTATTGTAGGACTTTGGGATATTTGCTGAAAGGAATTAACTTGAAAACCCAGAATTTGGTTGTTTAGAGGCTTTTTTATCAGTCCTTTTATATCATATTTCTTAAAAGCTTAAAAGTATTTTGCTTTTGAAATGCCTTGAAACAGATTTAACCACCCTCTTCTACCAGATATATGAAAAAAGCTTTAGAATCTAAGAGTTACTTTGTGTAACTCTACAGAGGATGGAAGCAAGGACATGTAGCCTGGGAGGAATACAAATAAACTGACCGAGCAGCCAGGGAACAGACTAGAAAAGCCAAAGCCCTGACAGGATTCAATCTGGCCAAGGACATCAAAGGAAACAAGAAAAGCTTCTACAGATATAAGCAATAAAAGGAAGACTCAGGAAAATGTGAGGGGAAGCAGGAAACCTTGTTACCCAGGATAGAAAGAAGGCTGAAGTACTCAAGGACTTCTTTGCATCAGCCTTCACTGGCAAGTGCTCCAACCACACTGCCCAAGTCACAGAAGGCAAAGGCATGGTCTGGCAGAATTAAGAGTCACCCACTGTAGCAGAAGATCAGGTTCAAGACCACCTAAAGAACCTGAAAGTGCACAAGTCAATGGGACCTAGTGAGATTCATCCACAAGTCCTGAGGGAATTGGCAGGTGAAGTTGCTGAGCCACTAGCCATCATATCTGGGAAGTTGTGGCATCAAGTGAATTTCCCACTACATAACACCCACTTTTATAAAGGGAAAAAGGAACTGCACACTATCTTATATTTGATAAGGTATTATTATAAAGGATTTAGATAGTAAATACAAGGTACATATATTATAGCCAGTTTGTTCAAAGACACTAATCTCACATCCTGCATGTTTTGTACAGGCCCAACTTCCCTTCCTCTTGAGCATCTCACCTTAGAAAATACCCTGTTACATATTCATAAAATCATAGAATCATAGAATGGTTTGGGTTGGAAGGGACCTCTGGAGGTCATCTAGTCCAACCCCCCTGCAATGGGCAGGGACAGCCCCATCTAGATCAGCTTGCCCAGAGCCCTGTCAAGCCTCGCCTTGAATGCCTCCAGGGATGGGGCCTCAACCACCTCCCTGGGCAACCTGTTCCAGTGTTCCACCACCCTTGTGGTGAGGAACTTCTTTCTAATGTCCAGTTTAAATTTACTCCTCTCCAATTTAAAACCATTGCCCCTTGTCCTTTCACTGCAGGCCTTTGCAAACAGGCCCTCTGCAGCCTTCTTGGAAGTTCCCTTTAGGTACTGGAAAGTCACTAGTAGGTCCCCCCGAAGTCTTCTCTTCTCCAGGCTGAACAATCCCAGCTCCCTCAGCCTGTCCTCATAGGAGAGGTGTTCCAGCCCCCTGATCATTTTTGTGGCCCTCCTCTGGACCTGCTCCATCATATCCATGTCCTTTCTGTATTGAGGGCTCAAAGGAAGCACTGATAGTTGTATAATATTATCTGCGTACATACATAACTAATCTGGCTAATGGAGATACCTAGAGATACCAATGATAGATTTCAGATTTCATCAGTGATATATCATGGGGGTCTGAAACTTCTGTGATTCCACTTTTACCTTTTCTCTAGAAAGCCATCACCTCATCTGCCAAATACAGGGTTTTTTTCCCCAGCCTTATGAAGATTGTGATATCATTGTTTTTTTCTTTTTTGAAAGAAAATGAATGTGTGCTGGGATTACAAGCAAAATTGATTTTTCTCCTAAGCATAAAATACAGGAAAGGTCTCAAATGTTGAAAAGTTTCAGAAGTATTATTGAAAAAGCAGGGCCAAAAGAATGGAAAGAAGTCACTTTTTTTAAAACCATAAATTACACAAAAGTTCTAAGCCAAACTTCAATAAACAAATAGTTGATTCAAAATAGGGAAACAGCTGCTCTTAAGGTGAAAGTTAATGTAATAAGGATTATTGTGATATTACTTCAATATGTAATAGCCAATCCATATTTATGGATGGACTTATTAAGGCACTGAAAGAAAATGTTAAACAGAAAGTAGGAAAGTAAATCAAGGATAGTGCTAGAGAAAAGGATGTTGAATGATTAACTGGCTTGATATTGAGCCGAATTCCTTCTTATTTTGTCAGCATTACTATTATTATTGTTACTACTTCCCATTCAAACCATGCTAAACCCATACATGAAATCTCATGAAAGGAAGTGCTTCTGATCCATTTTAGGATGGGATGAACAAATCCATGGATCTGCCATTGTTGGGACCCTAGACGGCTAGGATTTATTCTCCATAAATGCTGATGAGATTTTAGGTCTTCAATACTTCGTGAGCCATCTCTGAAAGAACAGCATTCCAATTACATAGACAAACCCTGCACATGCAGGCAAAAGGCATAGTAACTGTGAGCAAAGCAGCCTTCTGGGAAGCTCTGAATGGCTTGCAAGTGTGAGGATGTTATGTGTCTGGGTAAGTGCAATGAGGGAGGGCAGGAGCACTTTACATTCATTTATGTTCATGCAGTACATATGCACAGCACTAGGGACACTACCTTGTTACACTGGTGAAATTACTACATTTGAGAACAGCTGCTGAACAGAGTGCATGACCTAAGGCTAGATGTACAGAGAAATGTCAACACCTAGGTCTTCCAGGACACTTCTGAGATGCTGCCTAGCCAAGAGATTTCTCTTCCTGTTTGTTCAAAGTCTTCGGGAATTAAGTTATGCAGCTTCTCTGAAGTGCTGATGCAGGGCATGTGAGGTGCTCAGCAGGATCAACAGAACCAGCACATTCCTGTCCAGGCATCTTTCTAGGCCTAGGGAGCAGGACTCTTGTTTTGGGAATCTCATACAACCTGTTTCATTCCATAGCACTCTCACCAAGAGCTGGGCTAAAACCCTGGCTATAATTAGAGCAAGCAGGGTAAGATGTTGAATCTGAGCTCAGGTGACTTTGCATTCCTGGAAAAGGGATGATATGGGATAAGAAGAGCTCTCCCCTCTTTACTGTGTTTCACCTATGAGAGAGACTGAGTTTAGATAATTCCCTTCAAGGAGCTACACAGGCTGTGGGCTCCTTCTTAGCCACATATAGACATCTCAGCTGCTAGCAAGTAGCATTGAGTCCACATTTGTCAGCTAAGTGTCTATACCAGTATATGGCAGTTGCCCAGTAAAGGTGTTGATTTGTAACTGATTTTTTCCTAACACATTTTATGGACCATTAGATGCCTAATTCAGGAGGCTAGAAGCACAAGAATAAGGCTAAACAAAGTAATTTTTGAGGCTCTACTTACAGATCCTTCACTGATTTCCCACTTGAAATGGTCTAGAAGTGCCAGAAACCTTCTGTCTGGGCTGGCTTTAGGGTAGGAGCTCTGTCGTTCATCCAATAACTCTGCCCATAATCATAGCACTTCTCCATACTGATCTTGCACTCATTACTGGAGCCAAAAAATCTGTGCTTGCCAAGGACCAACAGCTGGTCCTGTTAAGCCAAGATCCTTGCAGAAGACCTGCAGAATTCAAATAGTAGCCTCACAAAGAATCACAATATTTTGAGTTCTTTAATTCCTACACCCATAAAACTTCACTGTGCAACAGAACTGTATGCCCAAGAAAGTTATCCATGTTGATGTGCCCTTTGAAAAAAGGATTTAATGAGAAATTATCTCTTCAGTGGAATTACATTTGAAAATGGAAGCACAGCAAGACAATTTGCCTCAGTAACTAATTTCTGGTGTCTGTAGGTCAGAAGCATCAATACTTTCGCAGCCACTGCTTTGTATAATTGGAAGTAAGGATGATTCTTTCACAGAAACTGATGTGAAGGCTGGCTCAGCCTAGATTTCCACTCTCTGGGTTTATTTTCAGTGTCAAACTGAAAAAAACTTGAGGAAGGAAATAATTCATTATTGAGTCCAGCCCAGGAAAAAAAAATCTATTGCAAAAGTAAGAAGAGGTGTAGGACTGTGTTTAATTTGAGTAAAAGTTACTCAAAGTTTGTTTAAAAAAGAAAAGCTTAAATTGTTCTAGACTTTTCAACTGTTAAAAGTTCATTAATGTTGCTAACGTAGCCTGAAAACTTAAGGGTGCACTGTGTCTTAATTTGGTTATGACTGCACACTTTTGGCAAGCTATGTTATCTCTTAGTGACTTGTTCCTTTATCATCTATTACACACTGAGTGGCAAACATTACACAAGCTGGTAATGTGTGAAGCAGTTTGAGTCCCAGAGTGTTGTTTCTCAGAGAATACATATTCCCTCAGATTTTAGTATGTGGAAGTTCAAATCTTATGCTTCCACAGGACTTTGATAACGTGAGGCTGAGAAAGCTCACAAACTTTAGACTATTTGTGTTTTTTTCTTCTTAAAGCATAGAGAATTCCCGTAAGAGAACAAGTTATCAGTATTAAAATGGAGGTAATCAGCAACATAACTGCTAATAAAACAACATTGTTAGATCATTGGATAGTAACATTCAAAGTACTATAAAACTGACACACTTACTGCTCTTACACTCCTGCCTTTTTGAAGCAGCAGAGCAGAAGTGTGCACACTAGGCTAGGTAGCCATTACTCTACTGCAATCCTGAATATTCCTAAGAGGAGAAAATTTTTCTTCCTAGTGTCCGCTTTTTTCTTTCAGATTTGCAGTTGTGACAGTGTCACAAAGTGAGGTCAGGAGAAGCTGGCTGCAGAGTGTTGCCATTCTCCAGAGATCAGGGCTTTGTTGCTGGATATTTCACTGGACCTTTGGAGCCACTTCAGCAAGGAGTAATGTTATCATCAGTATTGCTCCCTCTTTTCTCCTTTTTCTACTATTTTATTATTCACCCCTGGATTACACCATGATTTGCAGATCTGCAGTTTGGCCTGGGAGACTCTGTCATACTACCTTGCAAGTTAATGAAACTTTGCACATTGACAGTTTGCATCTTTGGACCACTGAGGTCTGTAATACACAAACACAGATTTACCCAGAGGGAGGAGGCAGCCAGAGATCAGTGATCTCCATGCTAGCTCTCCTTGAGGCACCATGTTCTTGAAGTCACATCACAAGGAAAGGGCTGTGCTCATGAATAGTGGCCCACCCTAGTACTAGGTAGGTGCTGGAGCAAAACATAACATCTCAACATGAATCTGCACGGTCTAGTCTCACTTTAGGATCAGAGGCCTTTTCTTATCATCCCTGGATTTCATTTTGCTGACATTTCATAGCAGACACCTCAGTTACCATTGACATTTTAAATGTGAAACAAATGGTGTTGCAAAAGACTCAGAATAAATCAGCTTTCAAATACAAGTGACACAAAATTGAGTAAGTCATGGCTGAACAACAAGCTGTAGTAAAAAAACCCTCTCTGATCATTTTTTTATGAGCATTATCTGCGTGAATATCTGTAGATACACTTTTCAAGTAAATATTATTTGAAGACTTCTCATTTATTTATACAGCATTATCTTTTCTATCTGCAGTGATGAGAAGTTGTGGTTTTCCCTTATCTGTATCATCTCCAAGAAAGATCCAAGATTGTGTAAAAGAACTTGCTTAATAGTCATAGGTTTGACTCCAGCAATTTTCTAATCTGTCTATCTCCACCTGAGTGCTTATAAAACATTAGTCATGGTATGATGTAGATGCAGTTCATATATTTCTGGACTACATTTTTTTAAATTTTAAACCACTTCAAATTAAGAAATATAAGAAAAAAAGCACTATTCCTTTAACACTGTGCTAGCTATCACATAAGAACTACCTCCACAGAAGCTGAGGTAGGAGAAACAAGACAAAATGTTCAACCAAGTATAATGCATGGATAGCAAATGTTACCACCAACCAACAGAACAGATACTCTTTGTAGAGATGTGTAGTATCTACCATAGATAGCTGCAAGGTTCTGATTTGGTGGGGGTGAGAGCAGACCTTGTTTTAGTGAATGCTGATAAAATATATTAAGAGCAGTAGGGCAAAGTGATTTTCCTACTGAGTGATCCTGAGTATATCAGTATGAGGTTTTAAAGCTCACTGAAAAGCTCTTCAAATCAGTGACCACTCCATCAAACCAAGGCTTAGTCATTCCCAGGACTACTTCACTCTCTATCAGCTGAGTCCAGCCTGGCTGATGGCTCTCAGGTGGCCATGTGAGTTGTCTCCATTGTGTCCTGGCTGCTTTTGGCTACCATCTCTCAGGAGCAGTCCTAACTGCCTGCACTGCTGTCTGCAGTGCCTTCCTGAAACCCAGATTCCCTGGTCATTTTGGCAAAGCTACTTAGCACAGAATTTGTTTTCCCAGGATTAAAAAGGAGATGAGCAAATCCTATAGGTTTTCCACAGGCACAGTCCGAAAATAACTTGGGGTCTCCTGTGCCCCCTGGTGTGATAACTGCGCTGACAGCAGAGGGAGCATTAAACTCATTGCCCACAGTAAAGTGTGGGGAGTGATACCCATGCTCCTATAATCCTTGTATGGGTAGGATGAGCTCACTAGCCTTCTGGCAGTCATCCTAGGAGAAGGACAACTCTGATTCCAAACCCGGGCAGATGGAGCTCGTTTAGCCCTGTAAGGCCTTCCATCTAAGAGAAGGACACTCTAATAAAACCTATGTCCTAAGGACTTGGCTGCCAGCGTCCAAGCTTGCTAGGCCCTGGCAGATGAACCTTAGGACTAAAGGGTGGGTCCAGCTCTGCGCATGCTGTTTCTCACATAAAAAAAAATCCATTGTGCAGGCTCGAGGGTGCTATCTGCTATCCTCTTTTTATCAGTGCGCTTGTAAGGGGCGCTGGTGGGGAGCGTGGATGGAGCCCTCCCTGGATCTTCATTCGCAAAGCCTAGCCATACATACATATAGATTTTCCAGCCTTAAGAGTCTGTATTTCCTGGTCCTTTCCCCTCTACCATAAGAAGCAAGAAATTTTTTTTCTTAGGGTAGGGTTACAATGGAACAGGTTGCCCTGGGAGGTGGTAGATCCATCTCTGGAAACATTTAAGATCAGCTTGGGCAGGGCTCTGAGCAACCTGCTCTAGTTGATGTCCTTTCTTATTGCAGGAGAGAGGCATGAGACGACCTTTAAAAGTCCCTACCAATCCAAACTCTTCTATGATTCTATAATTCTGTGATACAATTCTTCTAGTATCCCAAAAGCTAGATCCTCTGGTCTAAATGAGCAGGCATTCCACATGCGTTGCACCATTACAATAACCCAACAGGAATACAACACAAACCAGGTTCAATGTGGGAGTTACAAAGTTATGCTGAAGGGAAATGGTAATATTCAGGTTCATATCAGTGTACTCAGTGTTATTCAAGCCTTGCAAAAGCAGGATTCACCCTTTTATTTTTGTAAGGAGATGCCCAACAAAATCACACTTTTTGCTGGAAGTTTATACTGGGTGCATCATTGTTGCATGTCTAAAGAACAGCTCTCATTAAGTGAAAGTGTGACCAGACAGACTACCTAATAATAGCTTGATTTGAAGTGTAAAGTGGGTTGAAGTACTCAGCATGACATCTTCTAATCAGGAATGAAGGTTTTAATGGAAGGCTTCCTGACAATCACAATTTTATAGTGCTTACATAAATGACTCTGTAGATGTGTGTATGGCTTTTTAATTCACTGCATGGATAAAGGAATGCATTTCCTGGTGGTACAAAATAGGATCTGACTACAAATACAGCAAGGGCTATTATGTCCTTTAAAAAGTGTTAGGCAATTGCATCAGAAAGCCCACTTACTTACAGAAATACCTAGCAGTCTGGAAATTATTTGTCCCACCAAAAACACAGTTGAGGATCTGTTGCCTTGAATGACAGCACTTGTACACTGCTTATACCCTGAAGGAATCATCATTCACCTTGAACTCTTAGGGACAGCTTGTATAAAAGGTCCCATGAGTTCAAGTTCAATTTGAGTTTGTGTCCTCAGGAGACACTGAGAGGAGCAGAAAGAATTCACAGACTTGGTAGATGTTCTTCATCTCATCTTTAAACATGCCTTTCTCTCCCTCCCCCTCTCAATATTGAAAGGTGTCCAGGAAGCTATTGCAAAGACCGTAGCTGAAACAAGAACTGATTTGTGGTTCTTCCCTAAGCCACACTTAGCTGCAGGATCAGGTCTCTGAAACTTCCCACAAACTAGGTATGAAAAAATTGCTCTTCATTACACTTATGCTACTGGAACAACCATTAAGGATGGGGAAAATGGGACAGATGTTGCACCTCAAAGTATTTTCAAGCTCAATTCCTGCTAGGTCCATCCAAGTCCCTACCAGAAGTCCTGTCAGGTTTAACTGACTAATATTCTGGATGTCCTTTAAGGACTAATGAAGCAAGATACACACCACGTGGTCCTCCCATTAAAGTAACTCAAGAAAAGTCAGTGGCAACTCCACAATGTTTCTCCTGGTTAATGATTAGCCAGGAGCAGTCTGACTGCAGGGCCTTTGATCCATGAACATATTTGTAGTAATTGGGGTCACGGTACTTCCCGTAGATGGTGCATTTTAAAAGGTGGAAGTCACTAACCTCTGAGTAATTGGAGCTGTTACTGAGCAAATGGCATGCTTTGAAGTAATAGCATTATATCCATTGTATGGGGTGAAATCTAGAGGTAAACATTTGTAGGAACAAATCAGAGCTAGAAATAAAACTTGGGTTAAGAAACTGAAAGTCCAAAATCCCAGATTTGGTTAGTTTATTTCTTACCAGTAACTTCAGCTGTGGAAGGAACACCTGGAGAAGTCATTTCTGACACCCTAACCCATGAAGTGAAGCCACAAGGCAGCAATGGTACATTTTCTGTCAACAGGAGAGGGGGAAATAGAGTGTTGCTATCCCAAACCCCTCCCCGTGAGGTGAAAGGCTGTTTTGAGTGAAGTCTGGAAGAAGGGAGTAGGGGGAAGTACAGCTTTTGGTTACAGCTGCATGAAGGTAATGTACCCTGCCAGTCCAGGATTTCCTTCCTGAGTGGTGTTGCATTTCAAGCACTCCAAAAGAGCAGTCACAAGAGCAAGCAGGACAGCAGCAATGGCTTACCTTCAGCTCATTGCTAGGGTCATGCTGCATAGCAAAGCAAGGAAATAATCCAGGCTTTAAAATCAACCCTCAAAAAAAAACAGTTTATCAGTTCACAATCAAATATAAAAAAGCATACATTTCCATCTCTGGATCCTGTTTTCTCAAATTTTTGCAGGGAGATGAAATGGTGTCAGAGCTACTTTGATAGATGACCAAAAAAAAATAAAATCTGGACTCACCTTCTTTTGAGGATTAACTGTTAACTGTAACAAGGAGAAACTGCAGCAGCCAACAATTGTTTTATTCTCTCAAGTCCTATTCATAGTGATGATGATATTGTATGAAAATTTAACTTGTATAATAATAGACACATGTACAATAGTACAATACTGGCTCAGATGACTTCTACCCATGAAGGAGTCAGCAAAAGACCCCCTCATGTTACAAATGATCCCCCCATCTTTCATTTCCACCTCCCTGGCTTTTGGCATCAGAGCTGAAAAAAATAGAAGGACCAACTAGAGTAAGGTCACTGATTCCCCACTTTTCCTTAATAAAAATAGTTTGAAGGTAGTAAAAAGGCATCTCTGAATACAAAATATTCATAAGAGGCTTAGTCTTCTTTCAGTAACCTTGAATAAATGATCGAGAACATGATAGCACTGTAGAGGCAGTTTTTTTAATGATCAAAGCGGTCCATCATTGGGGAATAAATGTTCTACCTAAGGAAAAAAAACACTAATCCCTAAAGAAATTTATTCCTTAGAAGGAAAATTCCCTTAAAACCATCCCATTAACTCTGTTAAAAAAGAAAAAAGATGGTTTATATTGTATCAGAGACTTTCTTACAGTACTGCAGCATATTTAGCTGAAACAGCTTGAGTGAAAACTGGAAATAAACATTAGTTTCTGCAGCATGAATATCATTGAGGCATTTTCCCAGCTGCACAGTGCAGTACACAGTACACCCTGTACACAGCATTTTGCAAGCTCCTTTCCTCTGAAATGACACATAAGCTGGGGAAAAAAAACTGACCTTTGGTTTAATTTACATAGAGGATTGATCTATCTTCTCCATCTCAGTTCCTTTGTTTTTTGACCTACCAACCCAAACAGATCCTTCTTGCATTAATCAACCCTGATATCTCTCCTGCAGTTTCCAAGTGAAGTCACTACTCATCTTTCTGAGGGCAGCAAGCTCTGCATATTTCTCTCATCCTGGCAAGTTCTTTAAGCAATACTCCCACTTTAACAAGCATTTTAAAGCTCTTCATTCCAAAAAATCCCCCTGCACAGTGACCCCAAAAAAGTACACCCTGCCCTCAGCATCCAAGATACACCTCCAATTCTCCTCTTAAGAGCCAGCACCTTGCAGTATTCCTGCTATGGAGCCCTTGAAGCTCACCTTTTCATTCCTGCTTCTGTCCATTCAGGTGTGGCATCTCCTTTGAAAATGCCCTATTTCTCTATGGGGTGTTATCTCCTCGTATCTCACCTAGATTTCTACTTTCTATAGTGAGGCAGTACATTGTTGGATTTTTTTGTTCTGGTAGACTATATTTTGTGAAGGAAAAAAGCTCCATTACTGAAAAATAATGACAGGATAAAGTCTGAGATGGCTGGTACAAGTTTCTAATGACTTGCAAAACCAAAAAAGAAAAAAGTATAGTTCTGGGTTTTAGTCGCAGAATCACAGAAAAACCTGAAGGGATCCACAAGGATCATCAAGTCCAACTCCCATTTAAGCACAGGACAACCCCAAGGTCACACGAGGTGACTAAGGGCAATGTCAAAGTGTCTCTTAAACTCCATGAGATTTGGAGCCATGACTACCTCCCTGGGGAGCCTGTTCCAATGCTCCACCACTCTCTGGGTAAAAAACTTCTTCCTAACACCTAGCTTGAACCTCTCTCAGGACAGCTTCATACCATTCCCCCGTGTTGTTCACCAAAGAGAATAGTTCAGCCCCCACTCCTCCCTCTCTGGTAAGGAGGTTATAAACTACAATGAGGTCCCCCTCAGTCTTCTCTTCTCCAGACTGAAGTGATTTCAGCCTTTCCTCACATGACTTCCCCTCCAAGCCCTTAACCATCTTCGTGGCCCTCCTTTGAACACTCTCCAACAATTTCATGTCCCTTTTGTATTGTGATGCCCAAAACCGCACACAATACTCCAGGTGAGGCCACACCATTGCCGAGTAAAGAGGAACTATCACCTGTCTCACTCGGCTAGTGATGGAGTGCTTGATGCACCCCAGGATCCAGTTGGCCCTCTTGGCTGCTAAGGCACACACCCTTACTAATTGGGACCAAAATGAACTGAACTCCACTGATTTTATACAAACTGCAAAATAATCTGGAGATGAGAAATACTCAAAACTCTCTGAGTTGATTATAGTTCTAGCCAGAAATATTTTTCAATCAGCCAGTGGGGAGGAAGGGGTGAGTGAATGGATGGATGGATAACAGCATGCAAAGTTATGAACTTCTGAAAATCTACCTAAACAAAAAAGATAGATTTATCTCTGTCCTTATATCTTACTAATCAAATCCAAATAAAATCCTTGTATCCAGAACTTGCTTTTTTGTTCTTGGTATACAGAGCACATATAACGTAACATGACCCATTCCCACCCATAGCAATATGGGTGAATGTGAACTAGTGAACCATTGTGTCAATTAAGGACAAAATGAAATTATTCATAGTAGAAATGTACAGAATTTCCATAGTACAGAGGACAAAATGTGTCATTGTTTACCACTCTTTTTTCTAACATAACCAAGCAGCTGCCAAGCTATGAATTTGAACTTACATGGTATCTTCAAATTGATTTTTATTATGCCTGTTGGTACTGATGTTGATCTAACCTCCACTGTGTTTCTTTAATAAGAAAATACGGAAAGAGAGGAACTGATAACCAGGAGATCAATGATAAATTACTGGGAATAAATTAACCAATTTCACATATCAAAGTTTATTGGAAATAATAGGAAGAACATTAATCAAAAGATCTGGAAAACATCTGATACTTGATTCTCAGCCTCTATTCATTTAAAGAAGATTTATCATTCTCTGGGGATTAACATATTTTTATGGGCACTTGACTAGCTAGTCATTAATCACTGTATATTTTCTAGACCCTAACTAAACCAGAAATTAAAAAAGTAATCATTAAAAACTATAAAATTATAAGTCTTGATTCATAGGTATACTTGGAGACATGCAGTAGTCTGTTGATTTAACATGTATGTTATCTACCTGATTGGAGTTAGTCATCTTTCTGAAAATCAACTATATCTATCTTTGAATTTCATTATATAAAAGTAAGCTGGATCCAAAGACTCACTGAATACACTACTTCCTTTTCACCAACTTTAATTGACTCTCTGGTGCTTTCAGTACAGCAAGTGGTGTGGCCATCCATCTCAAAGACTGAGCAGGAGTCCTAGAAAATGAACACAAAGGGCTGAGAAGGATGGATAATTTCTGTCCACAGAGAGGATGAATGACCCAGGGTCTCTCTAGCTTGGAAAAGAAATAAAAATATACCTAGACCTTCATCAGTTACTATAGGTACCATTGTTAAAATGCTTCCTAAGCATCCTTCCCTGGCCCTTATCAGAGACAGGATACAGAACTAGGTGGACCTCACTGACCCTTGCTTATATGTCTGTAGCTGACGTTCCTGCAGAAATCCGCAGGTCTGATTCTTTACTGACCCAGGAATTAACCACGAAACTTTCTTAATGGCAATAAGCTTCTTGACTGATTCGTAAGAAATTCTGAAGAACAAAAGATGGTGTGCTGTCTTCTTTAATTTAAATAATTTTCTGTATCATTTCTCTATCTTTACAAGTATTCAAAATGTGTTACTTCTACCAATGTATGACTTCATTCTGTCATTAGCCACCCTGACACTCATCCCAAGCAAACAGAAAAGAAATCAAACTTATTATTATAAGCATCATAAAAATTATAATCTTTGCAGACAGCAAAAAAAAGGAAACTGTTCAGTGCTCCACAGGAATATAAAGTCCCTACTATAATTAGTTGGTAGTGTGGAGGAGAAGGAAAAATTAGCAAAAAATACAACAAAGGATCTCAGAAATGAACAAGTCACAGTATGATATGATGCTTCAATGCCAAAATCTTTGCAGAAGGGATTTTTCTGGGCAGAAAGAAAAGAAATGGTGCACTCCTGCATTTTCCCTAAGGATGGCAGCTAAAAATCAATCCATCTGTTCCCTTTCACTTTTACTGGTACATAAGGTGAACGATATAGACTTCATTAGAGTCCATGTCTGTTGGAAGTTACAACTAAGAAGATGTGCACCCAGCTAGCATTATACCTGATATAAATTTTAGGTTTTCTACAAGCAGTTTTGCCATGTAAGGACCAATTCTGGGTCAAGAAATGGATTTCAACTTTGTACAAGTAATGCCCTTATTATTTTCTATTTTAATTGCTCTGCTTGGTTGCAATTACAGCACATGCACCACTTAGTAACCTTACTGGCATTATAAGGAGTCATATTTTTGATTGCTTTTTTGATTAATCACATTTGAATGCTGAAGTCTAAAGCCAGTTAAAGATTTTCTAAGGAAACACATCTTTCCATCAGAAATTGTGCCAGATTAAATTTCTTTCATGGGAACACATTGATTTCAGTAAAATTCAGCATCAAAAATGGAAATAGAACATGAGACATCTTGTACAATAATAAACCAAATGATGCAAAATGAAAATTTAGAGAATATTGGAAAAGATGAGATCCAAAGTAATAGATTTTCAAAAGTGCTGTCCTTGGTGATAGATTCAAGAAAAAAAAAAGTGAAAATTTCAGAGCTTCTCATGAAGTAGGCGTCTATTCCCTTTTAGCTCTCTTGAGTTTACCACGAAAGCATGCCAAGAATTTACCAAGACTCAATGCCATTAAAGTTCCTACATTCACTGCCATCCTCATACTACCTGGGGTTGTTGGATAAGCAGAGTCACTGCAAATAAAACACTGGTACCCTGGAGTGAGCCACAGAATTGCACTGGGCTCTTAGAAATCATTTAGCTTCAAGTCAGAAACAAAAAGGATAGCTTAAATTATGTGAAAGATGTCCCCAACATCTCTCCAGCTATCCCTCCTTTGGTCCATTTGGAGATTTAGATCCATGTTCAATAACTATTCAAGCATGTTCTTTACTTTAGGCACAAGTAAGTGTGGACATCTACTTTTGGGCTCAGAGTGCTGTGTATAATAATACCTAAGTAATTGAGAAATTTATTCTAGAAGGTCTTGACAAAGACACTGTTTTCCAATGTATTTCTAAAATTCCTGAAACACTAAGTGTCCACCTCAATGGGAAGAAGAAGGAACTACAGGTGACACAAGTACAGTTTGCTTAAAGGATCTCTCCACCAGGATATTTTAACCCCATGGCTTTCCTTTTTGAAAAGGAAAACGCAGACACTCTTTTCTGTGTTCTTTAGGGGTTGTGTTTTTCTTTTACATTCTACATTCGTCACAAACCTTGGGTTAAAAATCATTTCTGCCTATCCAAAGTCCTCACCATGACAGCTTTACTGCCTAAGTTCTGTTCCTGTAGACAGCCTCTCTATGCTAAGCTGCTGACAGCTACAAGGAAGGAAAAGGCTCAGATTTGCAAAAGCCAACATTATTTGAAATTCTTTACATTCCCTTTCACGTAACACTATTACACTGCTGTCAGTTTTTACCAGCCTTTACTATATTTTCTTTCCAAGCAAATGTAATTTTCAAGGAATATATCCAACTCACAAATGTGGAAATTGAAATTCACTGTTCAAAGAACAAGCAGTATTATGAGCTTCATGCATTTGCATCAATTAGCAATGTACCACCAGGCACAATGGCCTAACCACCACAGGTCTGGGTGAAGCTTAGGAATTTTTCCATTCCCACGTTGCCTGTAAAGACAGAGACACACTATTTTCCACTTGTGCTGGGCCTTTCTGTTATCTGGGCAGAAGTTTCTCCACAAGTAAACAGAGCAACAATGCTTTTCTCCTTCCAAAACACTCATCAGATAGGCAGTGATGTCTAATGATCTAGTCCTTCCATGCACTGAGCTCAGAAGGGTTTCTCCTGCTAAAGGCAGTTTCTTGAGAGAGCACTAGATATCTTTCATGATTCAGTCACACTGCTGCATGACTGCACTGGAATTGAATTCACATGATACAACACTGGGACAGTTGATCACTTGTTTCCATAGTCTTGAGCCATCCATATCCTGTAACTTTGATTGCACAAAATATTTGGCACTTCTCCCCCACAGGATGCTTAACAACAAGGCCACAATGGTGTTTAATCACTCTGCTGTGCATCTGGTTTGGCCACAAAGCAGTTTTGCTTCCAGTTCAAGAAGGAAATTAAAAAAGTAATGAAAAAATTTACTTGTATTTAATTAGAAACAAAACTGTAACCAGTACTTCTCCAGCTCATAAGAAGTTAATTTTTTTTTTTACTAGAATAATACCTTTTTTTCTGCTTTTATCTACTACTTACATTAGGATTCTAGGACCCTTTTCTCTGAGCAAGATTAGTTCTATACTTTCTGCCTCTTTAGCTTCATTAATAATGTCCATGCAGTACTTTCTGTTGTACTCTACAAAATCTGACAGCTTCTTCCCACAGAAATGAGTTTTCATATGGGAAGGAGATGCAGGAGCTGTCATTCAGCATGTGTAGCAGACTGTGCAACAACTATATTACCATTTAAGATATTTCTTTCACTTAAAGCTAAGTACGGGTGGAAAAATCCCCATTTTCTACTTAGAACTGATGGGCTGCTGTTGCATTTTTACATTGCTATAAGTATTTATTGCATACTATCTCATGTGCAATAAAACATTGTGGCATCTGAACTTTTAGTCCAAATACATATAGACTATAATTGCACAGAGTTACAAAAGGCCTATTAGCCACTTTCATCTGTCCCCTGGGCACTAGGGATTTTCCTAGTGGTAACCTCCTTCTCTGCAGGCTAATCTAAGAGTGCAGGATCCTGGGAAAGATAAGCCAATCTTATGGCTTTTATTGCCTGTCAGAAGCTGTGGTTTTGGTCCCTTCTGCTCACCCCCAGCACCTATTTGACCTCATGGCAAGTCAATTCGGGAGCAAACCTTCTGAGAAGAGGCAAACCAGATATTATGTGATATGCCGTAGGTTCTTATAGCTATGGCTGACATGGCATGGACCAAGGCAATATCCACGAGTTTGAATACGGGATATTAATGCATAACTGTCTCTGTGGAGATAGATGGCACTCATTAAAAGCAACACAAAAGACTCCTGTAACGCTCCTCCTCCACACAACACAGCTGCTCTCCTTCCTGTTGAGTTCTTTGTGAGAGGTGTGGCATTTAGAAAGAAGAAATTTGAGAACTCAAATGACATGCCAAGGTTTCTCTGCAAACGCATTCTTCCCTCTAAGCAATGACACTACAGCATGCAAACACCTTGAGGAAATGCAGCAGACATTATCTTACATTACCTGGTGTTTGCAAAGTCATCAGCCAGAAGGATCTGAGTTCCATGTTTAGATGAAGAAAGCCAGCAGGAAGGGACAGGCAACACTGAAGCAGTCTTAACCCTTTCTTCTCTCTTTGTACTACTGAGAGATTTCAGCCAGCTGGAATCTAACAGACAGAAAGAGGGATGTACTGATCAGCTGTTGATTTTGTGACCTTTCACAAAACTGGGGAAGGTGACTTTAAGCAAGTGTTTATATTGCAGAATCAGTGGGGAGGTGGAGCAAAGGATGGAAGGGACATATGAGACAGAGTTTCTGAAGAAAACTTGTCTATTGTTTTTCCATTGTTTGCAAGTTCTGATTGTTTTGGGAACCATACACTGAAAAGTGCTTGTCCGGGTCGCTAGACAGAAAACAGCTATAAAAGAAACTGATCCTCAACTTTTTGAGCCTTCCCCTTTCCCAAAGAGGCTGGATTTATGGATTAGAGAAATAGCGTACTTCATCCTACAGTCTCTGTGAGCCATGATGGGGTGAGGGACAGATTATGAGTAGTGATAAGAGCAATACTCTAGCAGTACTTATATAGAAGTCCCACCACAAGCCAGAGGTGAGGGCACCTTAGTTCACTGTGATAGCTGAGGTCCAAGCACTTAGAGAAGGGGCTTTCAAACTCTCATTTTGGAACTTTGTTGTAGATAAAAATGCAGTAGGCTGCTGAGCTGGCATATGTAAATTTGTGAGCTAACTTATTTTTAAGTCATGTCTCATTATCCCTTTGGAAATAGACCACACAGGTCTGCAAACCATTGGTTTGATGACTAAGCAAATACCCAGGATCAGTGAGGTAAGCACAAGCTTTTTTCTCTGACTGACCTTTGATATATTATCTCCAGAGGCTCTTTGCCTTTCCATGAAAATGGTCATCCCTGAGCTGCTGGGCTGTGGATCCAATTCCAGTTTGCTCTGCTCATGAAGAGATGGCCTCGAGCAACCATTCAGGGGTGTTTCTGAAACCAGGGGTGTTTCTGAAACCATCTGTTGGAAGGTTTTTGTACAACTAATCTGTCTCTGGAGGTGGGGGAGAATACACTGAGAGACCTCTCAAGGTCCTCTTGGTTGTCCAGTCCTCATTAGAGCTCTGCATTTTAGGGCAATGCTGCCTAAGTCAGTTAAAGCTGTCCCTCAAAAATCTTTCTGGCTGCTCTTTCTTACCTTTCTATGTTCCCTTCTATTTAGTCAGAACAGCTGTTTGGACATAGAATCCTAGAATCACAGAATCATAGAATTACTTATGGTGACCCTTAAGATCAACTCCAACCATTAACCTAATCCTGGCCTTGCTGGCCTTCTTCCTCTGCTTTCAGAATCTTTGCAGATCAGTCCATTGTGCAGCAAAATGTGAATGCCCAGTTTCAAAGCAGGATCTTACACATGGCTTAGCCACCAGGTATTTTTACTTTGAGTTTATCTTGGCTGCAGTATATGCGTGCTTTTGTGTACTGAAAGTTACAATCTTTGCTCAAGTCATTTCACCAAATATCTTAAGGACCTGATCCATCCCCTGCTGAATGGTGGCAGAAATCCCACTGACACCATGAAAATAGGATCAAGCACTTAATCTTTTACACAAAACATGAATGCATTTTTTCATCTTCTACACTGTAAACACCACCCATGTCACAGCATTTTTCCACTGTGTGTTGTTTAATATTTGCCCAGTGTTGGATTTGCTATAGCTTGTATTTAAATCCTTCTTAAAAACGAATAAAAAGGAGAGGGGGAGGGTTTTTCATTCAAAAAAGAGAAAAACCGTGAGTTCCTTCTGACACTAATAACAAATACTGTAGAAAATATGACCAAAGAGGATGCAGACAAAACCTCAGGTTTTTTGCAAAGATATTTGGAGGCCAGCAGAAGATGTATCACAGAAAAGAAAGCACTAACTGAATTCAGTTTTACACTTTACCTCAGTTTTGGCCCATCTACTAATTTTTCAACTTATGAATAGCAATGGGAGTTGAGCATATTATGCTTAAACAGTGTTGTTTACACAAATGTTGGCTGGATTTTGAAAGCTAATAAGAATATGAATTCATACCTACCTTATCCAAACTGCTGGCAATTTAACATAAACAGTAAATTCTGCCTGGAAACAGAAAAAAAAGCAATGAGAGGAATGACATTTTTTTTAAAGTCTCTTGGAATGGCATATAACAAATCCACCTTAAAAGGAAATAGGATTTTAGGACTGAACAGGCATATTTCTGTCATGTCTGGCCACCGATGTTAGCCCTGTAACAGCTCATTTTCAAAATGAAAGTAAGAGAAAGTATCAGCCCAGCCCTAAAACATAGCTGTAACTATTGTTTATATGACATTTTATGTCAGCACTTGTTCCTATCATGTGTAAACTGGCTGCACTAGTGTAGGATTATGTGACATCAGTAAATTCCATGAAATCACTGATACTCTCTCGGAATAAAATTGTAGGGAGAGTGAAGGAGGCCTGCAGTGTGCTTTGAAAAAAGAGAAAGCACAGCTTTGATTTCATTTGACCTGATATAATAATGAAACCCAGCTCAGAAAACACCTCCTACCCTTGTTTAAACAAAAATAGAGAAGATTCAGCTTCTGTAGGATTTGCATCTGTTCAGCTGCAGAGACAACAGGTTTGGTGGCACTCAGTCCACTCAAGCAAGACCAAGAGCAAGAGTCCTTGCTTTTCTCCTCCTAGAGTGTTCCCAAAATGTCACAGGAACATAGATCCTCCTGGGGACTTCATAATTCCCTTCAAGAATGAAGGCACCAGAAGCATGTGGCTGACTTTGGCAGGACAGCACGGTTTCCTTGTTTGTCTTATGCAGGCTTTTTCCAAAGACTTGCATTTAGTGCTGAGATCCAATGTCCTTAGGGTATTTTCTTACTGGAAGGGGAAGTTTATGTGTATTTTGGGAAAATATGTTTTGATTTATTTTGCTTGTTGTCCCTCCTTCAGGGTCTATTTTTTCCAAGTGTTAGAAAAATAGAACTCTGGGTTTCAAAGGGCTCTACAACTGTACCAAACATTATCCAGATGCCAGAGAGAAGAAAACATCCACTGTGTGAAGCAGTCAGCTTTGGTTTACCCAGCTACAACTGCCTCAACAGCCTTTGTCATAGCTCACTTTGTCCTCTGCAACAGGTGACAAAAATGCCTGTGGGAAATAAACTGCTGATAAGGTAATAGCACTTACTCCTTCCAAAACATGTTTGTCAAAGCAGAAACCACTTTGTCCACTGTACTCAGGTTGTTCCTGGCATTAAAAACAGAGGGAGTGGGAGCCTACCTTTAAGTAGGAAGTGGCACAGCAAAGCAGTGTTCACCTCAGGCAGAAAGCAGCAGTAACAGTGAAGCAAATGCTCTGGACCATTACCCTGGAAGCTGCCTGGCTCAATTCTGAGAGCCTTGCCCCAATATTGCTCTACACAGTAATTAGAAGGAGCCACATGGGAGTTAGTGGCTTTGACCACCCTTAGACACAACCACAAGCAGTATATGACAGGCAAAGTGCTTCGGAAGTTGGGAGACTAAGCTAGACCCCCACGTCAAGCTTAGCAGCTACTCATGTGCTTTTCATCTAAAAATGTCCCAGAGTTGTTTTATTTCATCCTGAACTCCTGAAAGCCTGAAGTCTGTACACTATGCACCCAAATCATTTTATGTTTAAAATTTCCCTGCCTGGCTCTGGAGATTTCCACCTCCAGCTGCAAGCTCAGCAACACTAAGTCTTCAAGCAGAGCAAAGCATTGTGCTGCAGCTGTGCCCAGCAACATAGGAAAACTCTTACAATAACTTTTCCTGTCAATCTCAGCACTTAACACTGCTATTGCTCCCCCACCCCAGGAGAGCAGAGCTCCCACTCAACAATACAGGAGCCACCTGCTTTCCCCTCAGCAAGTTGCCTATCTTCTGTCATGCATCTTCTTCATAGGTGTTGCTCACCCAAGTCAGTTTGCATTGTCAGGATCATAATCTCCGTTTCAGAAAGATCTTCCCTCCAGATGGATCCAAAGCATTTTGCAAACTGTTATTTAATTAAGCAAGTCAAACTCAGCAGGGAAATATCTCCTTAACACTGCACAGCAAATCCATTTTGGATGTTGGGAAGCAGATGTTTTATTTTACTTTAGACCAGCATGAGAAATGAGGGCTATTGATAAGGGAAATCTGAGTGGGGAGGAAATATCTGAGTATATCACAGGTATCAAGTCAGATAATTTACGATTCCAACAGAATGCACTGTAAGAGGGAGACTGGTTCTTTTCCTCCACTGCCCCTAGGGAAGGGTTGCTCCGGACCCTCTCTGTACTCATGGAGATAGACACAGAGCAGTCAATGGGGAATAAATTAAAATAAGTTACTAGAAGGTTTTTCTTTGTTTGCAGTTTTTCATGCTCCCCAGAGGTTAAAGCCTGGTGGTCAAAACCACTGAATCTTCCATAAGATTTTTGAGATTGCAATACTAAAAGAAGTATCAGCAAAAGTAAAAAAACAATTCTGCAGATATAAAATACTCCCAGCTTCATCGGCTTTGGTCCTAGCATGTGACTGTACAAGTGCAGGATATGTCCTCAGATTCTCTTCTGACTAATTCTTTGACTTTGCTGGTGATGAGTAAGGCCCTTGCATACCAAACACTATGCCCTTACCTAATGTAATCACATAGACAAAGTCTGCCTGGATGCACACCAGCATCAGGAAAGCCATGGGATCCACCAGATGGGAAAACTAGAGGACAGCATAGGTGTCCTGGAGTGATTAAAATTTAACAGTGTACATCATGTTCCCTTTTGAACTTTTGAGTTTGGATATGGACACTGTTTCTTTAAAAGAAGAAAGACTCAGTAGCTGAACTCTTTCCCCCTCCCGAAAGAATTTGCCGGGAGGAACCGAGAAGCTGATAAGGAGAGAGAATCAAAACCCCACACATNATAGGGCAAAATATCCACCTACATCTCATTTGCCATGGCACTGACATAGGGAAATGTTAGTCAGGAAGACTAGATTGAGGTCCTTCCTACAACATCAAATGTTAGCAGGGCAGCAAGAGTACTTACTATAAGGCAGAGCACCAAGACAAGCTACCCTTATAGCACTGAGGACAACCTCACCCAAACTGTCGCTGCACCAAAAACCTGGTGTAGATGTAGGTCAGGAGAAATGATGAGATTTGCTGGCCACCAGAGGTCAGCTATGGAAATAACAGATCTTGAGCTGTGCAATGAGGTCAAGGACAAGTGGAGGTTGCTGCAAGTTCCCTGATTAGGATGAGTTGCAACACGGAGTGCTGAACTGAAACAAAGCTCCTTTCAAGCCAGGATGGGGCTTTACCAATCATGCTTGTATCTGATTGTGTTCCACTTCACATTTTACAGGCACACTAAAAAGCTGTGACTAAATTAGGTAACTTCAGTATGGAAATTTCCATTTTAAACTAGCATCCTTCCAAAAAGAAAGAAACTTTGGAAAAGAGACAGCTGCCCAAAGGCTATCTTATTTGCATAATGAGTGCTCCCCATCAAACAGAAAAATTAAAGCCCTTTGCATTCAGATTTAACATTAGCTGCATTCTTGAAAACTGCCCCAGGGTGCAGAAATATGCATAAGTGTTTCTACTCTGGTGCCAGAAGTGATTGTACCTTCAGGAAATGCTTTTTAAAACCAGTTTGTGACTCTCACTCAAACTACTTAAATACCTTCTTGCAGTTCCCATGCTGAGTTTTGTTACAGATTCCATCACAAATGCTGAATCCCAAACACCTCTCAAACTACATCCTTTGAAAAGCATAGGAACTCACACAGGGATAAAGGAGCTCATTTCCAAAAGGATCTACCACAAACCACAGACACACACTCACTCACACACCTCCACCCTGTATCTGATGGCTTTCTAAAGTGCTCTCATTCATATAATAATGGCATTGATCTGCAAAGCTCTTTGATGCCTGGGAGGCTTGAAGAATGGTTACAAGTCTTGTTTGGGAAGTTTTCTTAAGTTTCTCATTTTTCTACTGTTTGTATAAATGCAAGGTAAGAAAATTGTTCTTCATGTTTCATTATTGAGAATGCAGCCACCACTGAGAAGCCACAATAAGACTTTCTTTCTTTTCAGGCAACAGCCCACTAGACAAATTTAAGTCCGTTATTTCTACAGAGTCCATTCATATGGAATATGATCAAATGGTCTCATAAGCAGTAAATTTTAGAGCAAGNTTCTAACCCCTAACATACTGTGATACTGTGATGAACACAGAAAAAGAAAAAGCTCTGTTTTTTACAAGGATTAAAAAGAAAAAGAAAACAGTTAAAAACTAGTGCTTTGGCTTGCTATTTAAACAGCATTTTCTAAATTCTGTGAATGAATTTCTAAATTAAAACTATATGGAGTATGAAGAGAGAGAATGCTCTAAAAACTGTTGATGAAAAGCACATAGTCACAGAATCACAGAATCATTAAGGTTGGAAGAGACCTCTAAGATCCTCTTCTTACATGGCATCTCTCTCTGAAATGGCTCAGAGAAGTCTTGTAGCATTGTCAGCTACAAGAAAATATAACCAGAAAGAGAACTTTGGTTAGGGACAGGGGTATATTCCTCATCTTCCTACAAAACATCTGCTGAAGTAGGAAATAACATCTTTTCCTTGGTAAANGTCATATCTTATTTTCTTTTTTCCCTGCAGTATGGAATTTCATTTAAAAAAAAAACAAAACCAACACACAAAACCATGAACCGTTGTCCAGTTCTCAGACCCCAGCTCAAGAAGGATAGGGAGCTGCTGGAGAGAGTCCAGCACAGGGCCACCAAGATCATGAAAGGAGTGGAGCATCTGCCCTATGAGGACAGGCTGAGAGAGGTGGGTCTCTTCAGCCTGGAGAAGAGGAGACTGAGAGGTGACCTCATTAATGTTTACAAATATGTTAAGGGTGAGTGTCAGGAGGAGGCAGCCAGGCTCTTCTCAATGTCAGCCAATGTGAGGACAAGAGGGAATGGGAGCAAGTTGGATCACAGCAAGTTTAGTATTAAGATGAGGAAGAACTTCTTTACAGTAAAGGTGACAGAGACTGGAACAGGCTGCCCAGGAGGGCTGTGGAGTCTCCTTCTCTGGATACATTCAAGAGCTGCCTGGACACATTCCTGTGTGAGCTCGTCTAGGTGATCCTGCTCTGGCAGGGGGTTGGACTAGATGATCTTTCTAGGTCCCTTCTAACCCCTAACATACTGTGATACTGTGATGAACACAGAAAAAGAAAAAGCTCTGTTTTTTACAAGGATTAAAAAGAAAAAGAAAACAGTTAAAAACTAGTGCTTTGGCTTGCTATTTAAACAGCATTTTCTAAATTCTGTGAATGAATTTCTAAATTAAAACTATATGGAGTATGAAGAGAGAGAATGCTCTAAAAACTGTTGATGAAAAGCACATAGTCACAGAATCACAGAATCATTAAGGTTGGAAGAGACCTCTAAGATCCTCTTCTTACATGGCATCTCTCTCTGAAATGGCTCAGAGAAGTCTTGTAGCATTGTCAGCTACAAGAAAATATAACCAGAAAGAGAACTTTGGTTAGGGACAGGGGTATATTCCTCATCTTCCTACAAAACATCTGCTGAAGTAGGAAATAACATCTTTTCCTTGGTAAAAAAGAGGGGGGTTATTTTTTACAAGCTACAAATATGGATCACATATTGCTGTTTTCTAGTGTTTCTCCACTGTCTCATTATGTAAAATACACATTTTTTTTTAACAGTGAGGATGACCTAGGATAAGAACAATCAGCAAAGGTAATTGGTAGGCACTCAAGCAGTATGCTTGCCTGTTCTCCAAGACCTTTCAAAGGTAATGGAGAGTGGCCCAGCAATGACCTCTGCCAGCTCCCTCAACACTCGTGGGTCTATCCCACCTGGACCCATGGACTTGTGAATGTCCATTTTAATTACCTGTTCTGTAACTCGATGTTGTCAACTGAGGGCAATTCTTCTTTTATGCAGGCTTTCTCTGGTACCTCCAAGATGTGGGACTCCTGGGGGATGGCCTGAGCAATGAAGACAGAAGCAAAGAAGGTGTTCAGTTAACTGTCTTCTCTGCATTCTCTGTCACCATGGCATCTGCCTCATGCAGCAGCGGGTCCACATTTTCTCCAGTTCTACCTCCAGTGTACTCAAAGAAACCCTTGCTGTTAACCTTGGCATTCCTTGCCAGGTTTAACTCCAAGGAGGCCTTGGCTTTTCTTGTTTCATCCTTGCATACTCTGACAATACTTGTATAATTTTCCCAAGTGGGTCTCAGGCAGCCCTTGGCCGACAGTGTGGCACAGGGTCAAGGAAAGGCACTAGGAGAAGGGAGAGAAAGCAGCATCCAGAGACCGTGTCAGGGAAATAAGAATTTATTATTCCTTTTTTTTGTCACTAAAATGTTGCTGAAGCCCTGTGCTACTACCCAGACAAGGAAAGTGAGGGTTCATAGCAGTTTTGTGAATCTCTTGAGGTAAATTAAGGTGAAACGATACCAAACAATCAGTTTTATTAAATGTGTAAGAACCTGAACTGTGAAAGAAGAACAGTAGGTGGTGGGGGACTTATTGAGAGGGTTAAGAGAAGAAGAGGCAAAGTAAAAGAGGAGAGAGACAGAGAAGGGCATTGCCATCCTTGGATCCTAAGATGATGAATGTGTAAATCCTCTGGTGGCAGGCATGCAGCACCTGGGAGCTTTGGACTGTTTCTTTTGTAGTCTAGCCCCTGCCTCTTGACAGCACTAGTGACGCCCCTTGATCACGCCTTTCATATGCCATGGGGACTTAGAAAACTTCTGTTCTTCTGTGCAGGCCTCATTGTGGAGGGTGGACATGAGGGGTCTTTTGGGTGGTTGTGAGGCTCTTCCTCAAATAAACTTTGTATGGCCTTTCTCCAAATGCTGAGACTGTTAAGAGTACCGATTACATAACTTTCAGCACATATCTGCACCTCTGGCATCAGTCAGCTCCTCACTGGTGGTGTTTTTCCCAGGCTTCCCTTGTTACGCAGCTTGTTGGTGGGAAGCAGTGGCCTGCCCCACTGTGCAGCAATGTTTGAGGCCTTGACTCTTTTTGGTCTCTCACAGCCTGCTAGGGTCGTTAGTGCCGCGGCCTCTTGCAGGGCTGGGGACAGTCCTGTGTGCCGGGGGCCCTCCTTCTTTGGGGACGCTGGCGTGCCCTGGGCAAGCGTCCCCTGCCCCGGCCACGAGTAGAGGTGCCGCTACTGCAGGCCTGGGCAGAGGGACCTGCCGCTGTGGCTGCCTGCGCTGGCTCTTCCTGGGGCTGCTCCTGCTCTGCAGGGACTGGTGCAGATCGGGAGTGACAGGGATCCCTGTGGAAGACAGCCTGTGATGTGCTAGCTTCCTCCTCCAAAGTGGAGCCTGCAGTGCTGCTCGAGGAGGTGAGCTGGGGAGCAGAAGTCCCCCTGTGGCAGCTGGTGGAGCTGGAGCTATCTGTGGAGCTGGTGGAGTTGGAGCTATTTTCCTCATCCCTAGCATCATGGGACCGCAGCAGCCTGTGGGCCTCCTCACGGCACTGGAGCATAATGTTATTGATGACCCCACGAACCAGTTGTGCTGTGTGTTCCTCAAGGAAGTCCTCCGCCACTTCAACCAAGATTTCCTCGTCTGGGCCACCGNAAATAAACTTTGTATGGCCTTTCTCCAAATGCTGAGACTGTTAAGAGTACCGATTACATAACTTTCAGCACATATCTGCACCTCTGGCATCAGTCAGCTCCTCACTGGTGGTGTTTTTCCCAGGCTTCCCTTGTTACGCAGCNCCATATATTGCCTCCAGCTCCTGATGCAGCCAGTGCAACATGGGATCGAGGAGATGCCTATGTCTTTGGAATAGTTCTGCCCAGACCTCAAGTGAGAGGCCACCTATGGCCTCAGCCCTCACAGCCTCCTGCTCCTCTTCAGTAGAAGACTGAAAGTCCATCACAGCTTAATGGAGGCTGTTTTCAACCGCAGGACCTCTTCTCTGCTCTCTGTGTCTGTTGCCATTTTCGAGGTGTATAACACACTGCAGGTAGTCATTTTCTGACCACTCTGAAAACCTGATAGTCTCTACTGGTTCTCTGCAGAGTGGGCACTCTGGATTGGTACGTGTCCAACGCACAATACAGCCCAGGCAGAACTGGTGGTGGCAGGGCATTGCATGAGAGATTTCAGCTTGACTGTTGCAGCAAATGGGGCAGAACAAGTCTGTTCGTGTGGCCTTGTCTTCTCTCTTTGGAGGCTTGAGAAAAACTAAGAGTGAACAGTAGCTGCCCATTGCTGGCACAAGTGCTCCCAAAGGTAGTTGTGTGCTGCCAACTGGAGAGAGGCCAAGGTCACTCACTGTCCTTCAGAGGGGAGGAGAGGAAGAAAGGTCAGGCCCTCCCAGGATGAGCACTAAGGCAGCCTCCAAAGCACCACTCAACACCACGAAAAGCGTTGCTTGAGCCTCCAGAATTCGCAGGCACGTGTGGCTAGAATCCGGGCACAAGTGGCACAGGCTAGGCTCTGCTGGCTCCCAGATACACAGTTCAGTACTGTGAGTTCACAGCCCGTTGCTACATGATGTCACAATTCAGCACTGTTGAAGCCACCATCTACTGCCAGCACGTGTCATGGTCCAGCAGATGGTGTCATCACAATGGAATGTCTGGCTGTCCTTAAAGACAGTTTCGGACTAAAGTACAGGAAGTGTTGAATGGCTCTGAGGACGAAGCAGATAGAAAATGGAGGGAGTAGAGTAAAGTGTAAAATAGGTGCTAGGAAAATATCCTGCTCTAAGAAATGTTCTGACATGGATTAGCAGATGTATTAAGAGCCAGCAAGGGGAAGAAGGCTGATTAGCAGAAAGACAAGGACAGAAGCAGACAAGATCTTGAGTGTTAGCAAATTGGTTAAAGCCATAGCTGGCTCAATGCATGCATCTGTGAAGAGAGTAGGTAGAATAGGCATATCAGTGCTATAGAACAGTATTAAGTTTGTCTAAAAGAAACATTTTGCTTCTGTAGAGTTTTCAGTGAGGAAGAAATCTGTAATAAAAATGTATGACAGATATCAATGATGCTTTCCTCTTCTAAGTCTGATTAGAGCTGATGAAGCCCATCCCGGTTCCTGTGGTACCTAAGAAGCACACTGGTGGCAAGCTGGTTGGCTACCTAGATAGTCCTGAGAAGTGCTCACTGTTTACCTGCTTGCCACTCAGATGGGCACCTTGCTCTGATTAAGACAGAATCACAGACAATCACAGAATGTTAGGGGTTGGATGGGACCCTGGAGATCATCTAGTCCAGCCCCCCTTCGAGAGCAGGTTACACAGGGTGGTATCCAGGCAGGTTCTGAGTATCTCCAGAGATGGAGACGAATCTACCTCTCCGTCTCTTAGTGTCTTCTGGTTAAGACAGGAGCAGAAGCTTTGCTTTCATGAATACAGCATCTGCTGGATTCCAAACAGGGGTAATCAGAAGAAATACTGTGGTTGATGTTATAAAGATCTTGAAAGTCCATTTTGATCTTAAAACCTCACTTGATACCCTTTGTGTTAGCTTGCACTTGAATTCATGCTCCACCTCAAGTCCTAGATGTTTGATTCACGTGGTGGCTCTAATCTGACACATGCCAAGTAACTTGCCTGAGGCTTACACAAACAGATGAAAGGAATTTGTTTGAACTGAATTTGCCCCCTAACTAGGGTACACGGACAGCACAGAGGATTCAGGTATCGTGTTGAAGATCATAGCTTATGAAACCCAGCAGGTAGGAAAATGTTTACCAAAAATCTCAATGTCTGCACTTTATTATCAACTCCGCTAAGCAAGCAGACCACCTCTAAATAGACGATACTGGTAAGTGCCATTCCTTATCCTCCACACTAAACATTTCTATCACTTGACTAAGGAGCAGACTTACTGTCCCTGTGGACTGCCTGGCCAGTCACATCCCATTGAGTAACAACTGAGAAATGGCACCATTTAAGATCTAGCCACTATTTCATGTTTATTTCTAGAAGATTATTATACAATTATGTGCAGTGAATAGACACGGAAAACAATCACAGCCTGAGCATGGAGAATTTCTGTACAGACAAAATGATTGCATTTACAAAGTATATTATTACTGACATCTAATTTAGTCTGTCAGAGTGGCACTACAAGGGACTAACAAAAGCAAAAGCAGAACAAATGCTTGCACTCAAGAAAAACACCAGAGAAAAGATGGGCAGATTTTATCAATCTGCACTTAGCTCATTCCTGTCAGTGTGAAGTGTTTCTGAGGTGGTACATTTCAACTGCTTTAAAATAGAATCTGTTCCACTAGGATAGCTCTCCATTTCAAAAGAGCAGATCACTGGCACTCACTAATTGCCTAGACTTGCTTCCTTGATCAAGCTTATTTTGAATTTTGAGACTCCAATCACATTTTTAAAGTTTTCTTCTGCTTTTCATGATCCTGGATATCTGTATCCCAAACATGATAAATGTCCCATGCAAAGAAGGAAAAAAAAAGCAACAACAAAAAAAAAACAACAACCACCCCCCCCCCCCCACACACACACACACAAAAAACCCCAAAAACAAACAACAGGAGCAATGAGGAGAAGGAGGGGAAAGAGAGATAGCATGGTGCTTCCAGCACAACTGTTTCACTAACTCGCTGTTAGTTGCTTATATGAAGAAAAATCCAAAAACTACCAGAGTATTTTGCAGGGCATTACATTAATTTAGTGTTGGAATGGGGCAAAGGGAAGAAAGGTTCTCTCTGTATTTGCCCATATAAATATCCTTTTGTGGTCATTCTTCATAGTGTCTTCTCTTACCCTTATCCACACCATGCAGCAAGCAGCCTACATCTCTCAGTCCAGTTTATATTCATCTTGAGATGGTTTTCCAGAGAGACAGGAGCTGAGCTCTCTTAGAAGAACAGTCAGAGGCTGGCATACAATTATTACTCTCAGTCAGATAAATCACTTTTGGGGGAAGAGGTTCATAACAATCTCAGACATGCCTAATAGTTCCACTGTGAGTCTCTGGACAAAGCCCAGGACTGGAAACAAAATGAAATCATTACATAAAATTATTTGTGCTACTATAGTGCCTGAGAGCCTCAGCTGAAATGAGACCTTACTTTCTAGCGGGTGCTGTGCAGAGCCAGCCAAAGGCAGTTCCTGCCTGAAGTATTTGCCATCTCAAGAGAAAAAAGGATAGAGGGGCACTTGCTCCCTCCTTTCCCACAGATATCAGGCTGGAGGAGGTCCAGGGCCAGCCAAGGTTAGTGTGAGAAGAGAGGTTTTTGCAACACCTCAAGAAACAGGTAGTTTGCTGAGCCTTATTTTTATTGTTGTAGTTATTAAATACATTACTAGAGTCTCCTCAAGCTGCTTAAACAAGCTGATTTTCTCAAGCTATGCTCCAGGAGGCATATTACAACCTCTACCAAATCATTGAATTAAGAGAAGTATGCCTTTTATATTTGCTTATGTTTTTAAGGCTCATGAATGCTATTGGAATTGTTTTCATAACAGAGATCAATAACTACAGTTAAAATCAGCCATGCCTGCCTAAGGGAAGAGGCATTAAGAGTAGCTGGATAACAGCTTTTCCAGGAGCTGATAAAAANCAAGTGATTTTCAGACTGTGCCTGATTTTAAATTAATCCTCATTTAAAAGCACCCCAACCACATCAGTGTTGGCAGGTTTCATGAGTCACTTAGATGCCAACAGAAATCTGCTAGATGCTCTATGAAGGTCATGCACATAGTCTGTGTCCACTTCGCTGGTGGACAAAGTGAAACACAAAAGACACCAAAGGCCAATAACATAAACGAAAAAAATCCTCACTTCTTGCTATGTTGAACAAATCTTTGAGTGTGTTGGTTATTTGCTCCAAGATAAAATATGCCTTTCTATTTATGCAGCAAACTAGCATATTTCCGAAGACATAAATAAAAATATCAGAGTAAAACACTGAGTTTATTAGCTTAGTTATTAAGAGCTCTTTACATTTAACAACCTAAAGCATACACAGAGCAATTTGTAATCAGCACTTTCTAAGCTCTGAATAATCTATTCCTTAAGCAAGCTTTCCTGCTTCCTTGAAAACATCTTTCATGTCTTTAAATCTCACTGAATAAAGCCAAATTCATTAAAGCAATTTCTTAGTTATGCTTTTCTCTCTCTCCTCATTCCATCATATCTCCCATTCTCAACTGAGTTAATTAATTTATAATTGGAGCAACAGAGCCTCCTGTCAGGACACAGCTCAGCCCAGGGAGAACTTCTCACATGGATGGCATCCATCTGGGTAAGGGCCCAGCGGAACACAGAGGTGTGATCACCAACAGATCTATTAGCAGAAACCTGAGACACTTGTTCCTCCTTCCTCAGTTATGCCATCTCCTTTAACCAGAGATCTCCTCCCTCCACAGGTATCTCTTGTACCATCCAGACTTCATTCCTCCATTGCTCTATTTCTCTCTGATATACAAACACCCATCTTCTCCCACCTCCTTCAGCTCTGCCAATTACTGCATATTTAAGTAGCTTCTCTTCTTCCACCAGTCAGTTTTCCCTTTCATCCTTCTTTTCTCTTTTCCATTTTCTTTGATGGCTTTCTCTCTTTTCAACATAATCTCCCTTGAAAAAAATATTTCTGCTGCAAACTAGCATTTGTGAGATGCGCTGTGCTTATTCAAGCCTTGCAGGCACATTATCCAGTTTAGGTTAATATATTCTCTTAATCATTTTGCTGACCAGGCTGCAATACATCATCTTAAACCAAACTAGCAATATGCAGTGCACCTGAAGATCTCTCATAGAGAGTAAATGAACCTACAGTTTTTTTCAATGACCATGCAAGTGAGACACCTTCTGGCAAGGGTAAATGAAACAAAGATAGCTTGCAAATAATACCCTTTTTTTAAAAGTAATCCATGAAAACATTCCTAAGACAAAGATAAGTGGGATCAGAGAAGCAAAATTCACCTTCAGACATAAATCTTGAAAATCGGTGACATTTTATAGACTTACCTTACATGTGAGAATCATAGCATAGGCACTTCATCTTCTTTCCCCAACTATCCATTTAAACAGCCCTTCTGTCTCAGGACTGGAAGGCTTTAGGGATCACCTCTTAGCAGTTCCTCCAAATGGCAAAGAATATGAAAGTGTCTGTAACACAAACCTGGCAGCTTTCAGGATGGCTGCAACACCCTCTGGCACAATAAGATGCTCTGTGGCCACTCAGATAGGCTTTACATTAGCTAGTTCTTCTTGTTGTTACCAATAATCTCAAAAAAACAATGTTAAGACTGAGAGCATATAGTGAACCTAAGAACCTGATACAGACAGCCAGTTCTATTACAGTAAGTAGGAGAAGGGGTGGCTTTACAAGAAGACAATGGGAGAAAGAATCAATAAATGGATGAAGTACTAACTGTATCTACCATGGGCCAGGTTAAGGATCTATCTTCTACCAAAAAGCATAACTTAGAGGTATACCAGGGAATGCTCTGGGTAGCACCTTGTTTGTCTTAGAACAACAATGCAACACCAAAAAGTCACACTGTAACACACAGCTGTTTCAAATATTTTTCAAATCTACATACTTTCCAGTCTTTTATGAACCCAGGTTCTGAGGATGGGGAAGAAAGAGACCCAGGAGCTTTTTTCTGAAATAATGCACTATTTACCAAATCTGTAATGAGTGAAAATATTTTCTTGAACTAACTTACATTTTGAAGGCAAGGGTTTTTTTTTAAAAATAAAAATAATACCAATACAAATATTTTGTTAATTTTGCTAATGCAACAGCTCAGGTTAAAAGTTACACCAATATAAACTAAAGGGAATCTTAAAATGGGTCTACATTCTCACATTTCTGTTGCCATCACTGAGATCAAATAAGATCATGCTGACAGCAATAGAGAGAAAAAGAAATGTTATCAAAAATCCAATCCTAAGCAGCCAAAATACAGGACACATTAATCAAATAGAAGCTCACGCATACATAGCATCATCATCAAAATGATTTTTTTTTCATTTGGTAACACCTTGAATTATTAGGAAAAGCTATTTCAGTGGATAGGAAGTTCCAAAACACACATCAGCTTCCTAGCCTCTCATAACCTCTTCCTAAGCTCATGAATGCATCAGACATATACAAGAAGAGTCTATTCAACAGATTATAAATAGGAACAGATTCTGACACACAGCTCTGTTTGCCATGTGCAGACTTGCTGAAAACAAGATCTCCCTTGCACTGTATTTGGATGATTGAATCATGCGATCCTTGTTTGTATTCTCAGGGTCTTGGAGACCATTGGATCTGAATGCAGGGAATCATTTTCTCCCTGTTCAGGTTCACTGTAATTTAGAGCAGACAGAAGGACAACATTTACCTTTTTCTGCAGCATGGGACATGCTTTCATAAGCATTTTGCAACCTTTTTTTTTGCCTCCTACAGTAGGATTAAAGTGTTCCTGGCTTTGATGGCATCTTCTTTCTCTGCTGGTTGAATGTGCTAGAGATTAAGGTATAGTTAATAGAAGGCTTTACAAAAAACCATAGGTGAGTAAATTAAAACAACTGAATAGTCCTTCCTGGCTTTACACTTTTTGAAACCATTAAAAAAAGAGACAAGCATATCTGTGCTATTGTAAGGAGAAAAAAAAACCCATAACACTTAATCTGCTTGTTGTTTCTGGGAACCTGTTCAATGATATACAACTGTGGGGGGAGATGGTATTGTCTGCCTGGGAACTCCCTGGAACTTCATTACCCTCCACTGAACAAATCCCTTGTGCTTAAGTTGGCTTCCCTTAAAGGGAGACTGAAGTGAAGGAGGTTATTTGCAAGCCTTAAACTTAGGCAGAGTCTTTGGTGTTTTGCAGGAGCTGGAGGAAAGCATAGAGCACTACAGAAGGAAGTGACTATAACCCTATTTTATAAAAGAAAAAGGTGGCTGGTGAAACTTTGTCTCTTCTCCAGTACTCATTTTTCCTCTTGTAGCAGTGATCACACAGGTCAGAATAAAAAAATAAGGGTGGAACAGCCCACTGTGGCTCTAATATTGCCTGAAGGAGGATGCCTGAACTTTTAGCCCTCAGAGATCTGATAGTTCAGCCAAAAGGTTTTTTCCCTTTAACTTTCAAAAAAAAAGTAGCTATTTTCCACAGGAAAAAAAAGGGGGGGGGAGAGGGGGTGGGTGTAAGAAAATCAATTTTTATTAGATTTCTTTTGGCTGAAACAATAAGTTCTTGGGTTTCTGCAAGAAACCATAATATTGTCTGGAAAATCAACCAATTAATAACAGGTAACACCATGGGGACAGCCCCACAATAAATCCCTTCTCCTGCTGTATGGCTCTTTAGAAGTTGTGCAAAATATATCTCCTCCTCCCATAGACGAGGGGGACTTGGATCATTTCATTCTACACATTCCTGCTTTCTAGAAACACTCACAAGCTGAAAAGGCCTAAGGGGAAGGAAAAGCCTAAGCCACTCATTTCTTACCTTCTTTTGTTGTGAAAGGAAAAGGCTGCTCATCAGGCTGGTCTGCAGCCCAGCAGACAACACAAGAGGGCTCTGTGGCTGCACACCACATGCCACTCCACTCAGCACTGGATTTTTCCTTACCTAGCTGTCCCTTCTGTTGACCACTTCCTTTCCATGGGCCCAGTATGAAGATGAAAAATCCCTTCCTCTGCCTCCAACTGCCCCCACCTCTTTACCCAGCTTGGCTGGGGACCTGGGTTGACTCTCCACAGCATTAGCTGGGGAAATGACCTGGTGTGGAGCAGCAGAGACAGCAGATCTGCCCTGGAGGGTGATGTGCTTTACAGACATATCATATTGGAAGTGCTTGCCCTTTTCTAAAGAACCTTAGAGCAGGCAAAGCTCTTGGTTTCATTTTAGCTCTGAGATCATTAAAACTCTGGCTGCAGACAGAGCTGGCCACATGGCTAGTGTCTGCAGTGCATAACTGGGAACAATTCCCTTTCAGGCTTGATCCCCATCCCCAACACTATCTCCTATTGGAATTTCCCCCACATGCTACAGTCACTGCTTTTGCTGCAGGAACCATAGATCAAGCTATGAGGTGATTTTTCATAGTCACCCTTTTGCCACCAAGGCTCAGCTATTTTTTCTCAGGAGACCTTTTCAGAAAATTTCCCTGGCTGTCTCACAAATCCATGGGATTTGTTCCAGTGAGAATGATCTCCCTTTCTGACAGACAAACTCTGATATTTGTTGAGGGCCCTACTCAGACCTAGGAACATCATGTAGCCACTGGTCCCATCACAGCTTTGGCATTGATGGGTTTCTCCCTGTTCCTGCTAAAGTGTCACAGTCACCCAGTTACCTTGTTGTGAACACCTTCCTCAGAAAATTCACCCACATCACAACAGTCATGGCTCTTGTCTTGCTGACTAGCCTTGCCACTGCCAATCACAATCTGATCAGAATAAATATATGGCATTTTTTCCAAACTCTCTCCTTTGCTCTTTTGAAACTGACTCCAGAAAATCCCAATCTACCAGAAAAAAAGCAACCAAACAAACAAAAAAAATCAAGTAGAAGCCAAAAGTCCCTGGAATGTCTTCTTGGAGTACAGAGACTGCTATGGAGACTGCTATTACAGTAACTGTCACAGTTTGTCAAATTTTCCTGGCCTGACCCAGGATGAGCATTCCAACTGCCCCATGTCAGTGACAGGGTAGCCTGAGTATATGAACCACCTCAATTCAGACCATGCAGACACATCCATCCACACATGCAAGAGCAGCAGGAGCCTGCAGTGAAGAGCTTTAAAGCATTAACCTGCATTTGCTCAGCAGACAGATAGGCTGTAACCTGCATTTCTCTGCAGGACACTAACCCTTACACAGCGGTCCCTTGAGTGTTTGGCTGAGGCCAGGCTGTCAAAACTCCTTCATTGCTATCTGGTGTCACCTGCACACAAAGTAAGACCTAAACACCTCTTCTGCAACAGGTTCTCCAAGGACAACAGTTATTCAGTAAAAATGTTTGATCACTATTGCCCTTCTCCCCTGGACAAAGGGCAATACAATACATACAGATATCTCCAGCTGGATTTTCATTCAGGTAACTAAATAGCACAATTAGAGTAGAGCAGGGGACCAGAGCAGGCCCGAGTCCTGCCTGCCCACTGCCCCATCCTGCCCATGCACAAGCCATTTTCCTGGTTTGCTTCTATGAACACACATGAATTTCTGAACTGCAGGTTTTGCAAGAGGATGACTGGAGCCTACTGCACCACTAGGACTTGTGCATCCTCTTTGCAGTTGATAACATCCAGCATCAGTGTCCAGCACGACCCAAAGTGTTGGGTCAAGCAGTACATTTGCCCTGTGCCAGAATGGTGACAAGTGCAGAGACAGACACAGTCAGGGGAGGAGGGCAAAATTCTGTCCTGTGTGCAGACACACATTCCTCATTGGCCAAGTCTCCAGGTGGCAGATCAGAGAAGCCAGCTGCTCTGATGTAAATAAGACCTGTCTTCCTCTCACACACAAATACAAGGCACAAATGAAAGAAGTCATGCTGGAAGCTGCTATTTAGGAGAAGCAGTTTAACACAGATGACTTACAGAGCAAATGCGAACTAAGGCTTAAGCTGCGATCCCAGATAAGAGAGACAGGAGGACAGTTGGTGATTTCTAAGACATTTATATCAATGCACAATGATGAGAAAAAAGCAGAGGCCAGCTCAGAGCTCCCAGGAGAATAGGCAGTATTGAAGTGTCTCCCCCTCATGGCTGGCAAGAGTCTGCTGTGGAGACAGTGAAGAGAGACAGGATTGTGATGGGACACTGGGAAGGACAAGGAGGGAGAGTCTCCTGGGGTGAATGTGCCACCAAAAAGTTGAACATTTTGCCAGTACCTAAACTCCAGCCTAGCCAAGATCCTCACAAATATTTCTAGAATATAGGAACACTGGTGTCTTTCTTAAACCTGAAAAAAAGTGCATAGAAAAGGATGGAAATTTGTTCAAAGCCAGAAAGGCGATGCCAAGGAAGATTGTCCCATGAACCAAGTCACTGCTCTGTGCCCGTGAGCTGCTCAACTCCTGGTCCCTACCATCCCCACACTCAGTAGGGCTCCTCAGGTATGAAGGGGTTTGGAGGGCAAAAGCCTGAAGCAGCAGTTCCTTGAACATGTTTGGAGAAAAACAATGAAGTTCCCTTTCCAGAGTGACAGCACATGGAAAATCCCTGTCCAAACTAGCTCAGAGACTCCCACATCCTGCCCTTTGCACAGCCACGATCTCCTCCGCTCCCAACCCTTCTTCCTCATGCTGCTCCATGTCTGTGACTGAGCTCTGCCTGCAAGAGACAATTCCATTTCAGTGCAACAGATTCAAACTCTAATTGAGTTTTCCCATTTAAATCAAGGCAGGAACAGCTCTGCCAGCCTGCAGTCATGAGAGCTATTTTTGCTGAGAATTGTCAAACTAGCCAGGAAGTCAAATATGACATTTTTGAACCATTTTTAAGTGTGTTTTTGTGCACATGTATGCGCATTTCTTTCTGCAAGCAAGAAACAACTGCTCCCAGTGCATGAGAGGAGCTCAGGTTGCTTTAATTGTGTGACTGCTGAGATGGCTTCTTTGTGGCAGTTGAAAGAGAAAGGAAAAAATTGCCCATTTATCTGTGTATTCCTGCTTTATGTGACTCACTGCAATGGAAAAAGCCATATTGCTGCTTCTCTCCCCAGATACCATCTATCTTCATGGCACTCCATGCTGCTCATGTGGTAGTGTTCACTCCTTTATGTTCCTTAATTCAGATTCACAGTCCAGAGGTTGTTTGGAATACAGCTTATCCCCCTCGCTGTATAACACAAGGAAAGAGCATTTTATGATGAAGACTTCAGATGAGGACTCAGATCTAGGTTTCATATTCAATACTGATTCAAACTTCTGGTGTAATTCAGTTATTCACCTTTTACCAGGCAGAACTGCAATACAACTTTGCCTTTCATCCCATTCTCTCTCCAGGCAAAGTCCAAGGCATTTTCTCTTCAGCAGGATTTATGGGTGCAATGAGCACCCATTACACTTCCCTCACAAATTCCATTGTAAACTTGTATTTTGTATCATTTTCTTCTACATACTGTATGCTTTTACAGAGCTAAGTGAACTCCTTGGTAGATGGTCTGAGCCCTGTTTTATTAGGCCTTTACAGTTAAATCAGTGTTAGAAATAAAAGTCAATACAGACATACTGAGGTAGCTTCAATTTCATTGATTTTTCTGGAAAAGAAATAGTAATCAGAGTAATTTGCTGGTTTTACCACCTTACGGATAAAATGACTGGCATGTTTTATAGGTTTCTTTAGAACAGAAAGCAAAGTGGACAGAAGTCAATGGAAATATTCTTTTTGGCATCCTCGGGCCTTGGAGCAGCTCTTTGTAGGTGGTTTTTCATGAGGAGATATGTGTTGTTGAACTAGGACCTGAAATTACTTCCCTAGTCTAAACTCTTAAATATTTTACAGTCAAATTAAAAAGGAAGACTCTCCATGTCAGTTCTCTGCAGAGCTGTGAAAGATAATATCAATATAAACATATTCAGAGATCTGCAAAAAAGCATATATGTTTCTGGATCTGGCTGACAGTGCTCAGAGCTCAGACGCACTGGGTGTGTCACGTGAGCTGCAGTAAAAAAATCCACACTCAGAGCTCTGTGTAGGTGGCACGTACAAGATGTCACACAGTTTGCTGACATCCTGGGGAGGGCCCAACAAAAGGTCATCAGCATGGCTGGAGGGTGGAGCACACACTGCATGTGGAAAGGCTGAAAGCACAGGGGGTGTCTAGATGCAAGAAGCCTAAGGAGGAAATTGGTTGCCATCTTCCACTACCTGAAAGAAGATAATGAAAAAGGAGCCAGGCTCTTCTTGTAGAAGCACAAAGAAAGAAGGGAAAATGATCACAAAGACATAAAGAAAAAAATCTTCTTCAGTGCAAAAGATATAAATCACTGAAACACAGGACCAGTGAGTCTGTGGACTACACCTTCAGCCCAAAGCCCTGAAGAACCTGATCTGCTTTAGGATAGGGTTTGGGCTCGACAATCTCCAGAGGTTCCTTCCAGCTTGAACCATTCCTTGAGTCAATCACCTGCAAGGCAGCTGGCATAACTCACATTACCTTGGACTAAGACCAAATATCCAAACCTTTCCTGAGGTTTAGAGACACACAGGAGCTCAGTAGGAGCCCCTTCCTGCATCAGAAAAGATACTGAAAACTTTGGCTAAAGATTATTTCAGCAGGCACTGAAGTTTCAGTAACTTTCTTGAATTAAATCCAGAGCTGTTACTAATATATGTGAACATTCAGATTCTATAAGCATTTTCAAACAAGCAGAAAACCACAAAATTATGTCTGTTCTTAACATAGCTTCTCCAATAGCAAAGCTGTACTTCCTAAACATGCAGAACTTCCTTCACAGAAGTATAGTATGAATACACTAGTATATTTATCTCTTGGGATATATATTTAACATATGTGCATATTGGTTATGGATGTACTTTGAGATGAAATGCTGACTTTTTTGCAGTAGTTTGTGGTATCACACGAAGCATCAAATGCTAGACAAGCATTGGTTTATTTCTGATAATTGAATATTAAAAGCATATATATATCTGTGACATTGCAAAGATATCTGTTTGAAAACCTCTCTTAGATACAGAGCACTCTTCCTTTGCATCTGCTGCTGCTTTGTCAATAATTTATCTGTAATTAATTATTGAGATACCTTTTTTAAAAATATATAAGTAAAATCTTGACAGCACAAAACACACAATCATGAATCAGTGTTGAACTGCTCAAGCAGAGACTGAGTAGAATGAAAGAAGAATTCTTAATAGCAGACAAATAGATGAGATAATGGAAAAGGGAATATACTCCTCAGGAAGCAGTTGTACAAATGTTATTTTTCAAGTGTTCTACAGGATGGAAGTCCCCATTTAATAACAGCATTTAAAAATTGCCATTAATGCCTTAATCCTTTAATGTGCCACACATGGGTGGCTGCTGTCCAGATGCTGAGTGAGGCCAGGGAGGAGGCAGGCTTCATGGCCTTTAGCTGAGCATCACGTTGTCCTACAGGCTTACAGATCTCCCTGCACCAACTCCCAGAGACCACAGGGAAGATTTTCAGAAAAAGTGAAACATGAGGGTTCCAAAAAACTGAATGGGAAAAAAAAGCATCTGAAGAGCAGTCTTTTCAGCAACAAATTCAGATTTCCCAGGTTTCTATATCAGTAGTCACTGGTCCCAAGCAATCAACAACCATTTTTTATATTAATGTATATTGAATTTATACTGATACTAATACATATTTAAAGAACTTACCTACCCTTAGCTGCAGTGCAGAAATTGAAAGCTACTGTGCTTCCAGCATCTTGCAATGAAAAATAAATGGATTATCTTAAACAACTTTTTCTGGAAATGGTCTGCACAAATGTATGCAAAAAGTCGCCTCCTCTCACCTGGGAGATGATAATTTCTTTGTTTGCAACTATTTGGCCATAATTTTAAGGAATTCTTTGTGGACCTCAAACAAAAGCTTGCATTGCATTTTATGCAAAGGCAGTGGAAAACAAGGAAAATTCTCATTCAAATACTCATTAAAAGGAAAGAGCTGCAAATTCCACCTGACATCCTATATCCCTGGCCTGGTCTGATCAATATGGCCAGTATCTTAGTCTCAGGAAACTGTAGAGATGTTTGTGAGTGAATGTCACATTGGTAATCACATAAAAGAGCTTATCACTTTGCATAATATTATGATATTTTTTGTCTCCACGCTGTAAGTCAAGCCATTTAAGTTATTGTAACAGAGTTCAGCAAGTTTTGTTTTAGGCACAGAAAGGTTAAATGATAACTACTGCTCTCAACATTAGGGAATAAATAAATACATGCATACCTCAAGGACATACACGCTTCATTACCTTTGAAGTAGCAGATTTTTGACAATACTTCATGGAGTGCTGGAAGACAAACAGCTGCACAAGTACAAGTTATTATCAGTTAACTTATCAGATTCCAGTTGACAAAAAAAGCCAAGTCAAGCAAATAACACAAACTTCCAAGAGTAGCCGTATGCATATGGGGTTCATCCTTAAAGTCACTACAACTACTCACTCATGCAAATCTCAATCCATGATAATTACATCTTTTTCCCCAAAAGAAGGTATTTGTAACTACGGTGTTCATTGCTCAGATTTCAGTTAGAATTGAAAGATTAAAAGAAAATTGAAACTAATGGAAGACTCAGCAAAATATCATACAGCAGTGACCTACATACTTACAGCTGCTCTATATCTCTGATCTAATAGGTAATGCACAAAATATCTCAGGAGTCCTTGATCTTATCTCTGATTTTATCATTAACATCTTCATTACAATTATCTGGGCACCATAACCTAGACATGTATATACCAATAGTTGAAGTTATTGGTGCTATTTTACAAGTCAATGCTACTTACCAGTTGGTACCAATGTAAGAAATGAAACTTGCTGTAAACAGACCGAACTACCAGAAAAGTGACGAAAAAAAGGAAGCTGGGAACCCGAGGAGTAGAAGCTCTTTCTGTGTTGTTGATATGGCAGCATTCAAAGACACCTCTCTTTGTGCTAGATTATTGCCATTCCTGCTCCAATTCCCACCATTTTTTGGACATATTTCTTCAACTTCATTAGCCCCAAAATATGGGGGGGGAGAAATCTGAAAGTTGGGTATTTTAGTCTTCTGTGTTCTCCCTATTGTCAATGGAGAGACATCCTTAGTACCTCTCCTCATAGCAGTCTGAAGGTAAACTTGCAAATGAAATAATCCCTTTTCCACAAATTTTCTCCCACATCACAGGTGATAGGGGCCGTGCACTGAACAGATTTGGGGGTAGTAATAAATGAGGGCCCCAGGTACACAGTTTTGATGTCCCACAAACCAACAACGCAACAAGATGTCCACCAAAACCATCTGAAGCTAGTGCTGTAAAGGATCAAACGGAAGAAAGCAACAAGAAAAGCAGAGGAAACAGAAAGAAAAAACAAAAGGAAAGGAATGGGGAAAGAGGAAAAGGAGCTCAGCAGCAGAACTTCTGAGCCTGAGTCACTCTTCCAATAAAACTTTATAGAAAGTCCAAAAACCAAACTGCATTTTATGTATGAAAAGATGAAAGGAGCAAGGAACAGAAGGTTGTAACTTTCATGTTTATACACAAATACTTTGAAAGAACTTGCCTGTGCCTAACACCTTCCTTCAGTACTTCGAAGTGCAAACACAAATTAAGCAAAAGCTTTGAAGTCTTCAACTATGCAGAAGCCCCAGCAGAAGAAGGAGTTCTTAGCTGAGGCAGAGGAAGAAAGGTGCATACAATGTTGGAGAAGGAGTATGAGTGCAAGGAGGCATAGACAGAAGTGCATAGACAGAAGAATTGTATTTTAATCCCGAGTTCTGCTTGTTCCAAAAGTTACATTGAATCCATGGGGGAATTTGGCTTAGAGTGCCAGCAAAGTCACTGTCCTGAATTGGCAGCATTGTCAGAAGCCTGTCTGCCACTGTTGGCCTCATGGACTGTCACCAAGCCCACTGTAATAAATGAGGCCCCTAGGCACACAGCCCACTTGATGACAACATGCTTACCAGGGCTCAAAGGCTGTGGGTGGGTGGAGCAGGAGGGAAGACATCAAGTGGGAGAAGCTCTGCTCATCTGCACAAGAGGAATTGTGGTTGCAATCAAAATACCAGCAATATCAGTCCCTCAGCTGAATCTATCAGTTTTCCTCCACAACAGCTCTTGCTGGGCAAGGTGTCAGGGGTCTAGCAACACTCCACAGGGCCTCATAGTGTCCCAAGAGAGCCCTCCAAGAAACAAAGCTCAAAATACATTGTTTTCAGTGCACTCCCTCCAGCCTGGACTGTGTCCATGGGCCACCTTCTTCCCTTCCTCACCAGCCCCTCTGGCCATACTGCTGTGTCTTCTTCGACTCAATGGCTCAGCTCAGCAGATACACTACAACACTACTCTAGTCCTGCACTATCTAGACTTTACCAAGAAACAGCACTCCTTAGCTTTCAATGACTGTCAACATAAGGGAATCAGAGCGGAGAAATAATTAATGGTGATCAGCAGAACACATGCCACAAAAATCCAACCTGGTAGAAAACACCAAAGAAAAAGTCAAATTCCAGTAATGCTGCTGTGCATGCAAGAACCAAAACACTACATCCCAGATGAAATGCTCAACCAAAAACCTGCAAAAAGTGAGTTCTTGTCCTTGTTTTTGGAGCCTGAGAGGTCCTTGTTTTGTATACAGAAAAGGAATATTGACTTTGGCAGCACACTGCACAGCCTGCAGGGCTCTGAGTCTCTTCCTGCTGCCCCTGGTTCTTTTGTCCCATACATTTTTCTGAGGAATGAAGGAACTTTATTTAAAAAAAAAAAAAGTCTTCTTAATGAGTTTTCTCATGTATGGCCAAGAGCATAATGTAAATGTTTAACCTCTGACTTAAAGGCTAAATTACAGCATGATAAGTGACGAGAAGCCACTGCTTACCGTTTACTTTAAGAACAGTAACAATGTCACCATTTTAGGGAGTACCCAGCACTCCACCTGTGTTTAGCACTGAAGTGTTTTTTCTTGGTGGGATCAAACAGCCCAGAGGGTTTTCCCCTCAAGTTTACAAAGTATCCCTGTAAGTGCAAATCATTAAATTCTTGCTGAGACCCCAGATGTTGCTGTTAAAATACATGGTCATATATACATATATGACAGTTTATATATTTATATGTGCAAATGTGTGTATATAATCAATATAAGTATTAAAGTATATAAATTTAGAAACATGGAATCATAGCATCATACAATGTTTTGGGTTGGAGAGGACCTTTAAAGACATCTAGTCCAACCTCCCTGCAATGAACATAGACATCTTTTAACTAGATCAGGTAGCTCAAAGCCTGTCCAATCTGACCTTGAATGTTTCAGGGATTGGGCATCTGGTCCCAGTACAGACCGATGAGGGACACCAGTTGTCACCAATCTCCATCTGGACATTGAGCTATTGACCACTACCCCCTGGATGCAACCAACCAACCAATTCCTTATCCACCAAACAGTCCACCCATCAAATTCATATCTGTCCAATTTAGATAAAAGGGCATTGGGCTTTTCAGAAGTCCAGATAGACAACACCCGTAGCTCTTCCCTTGTCCACTGATGTAGTCACTCCATCATAGAAAGGCACTAGCTTGCTCAGGCAGGACCTGTCCTTGATGAAGCCATGTTGGTTGTCTCAAATCACCTCCCTGTCCTCCAAATGTCTTAGCACATCTTCTAGGAGGACCTGTTCCATGATCTTCCTAGGCACAGAGATGGGGCTGACAAGTGTGTGTGAGTTGGCTGTCTTCTAACGGCACACATCTCTAGAGGATATGCACAATTTAGCACTATGTTGATCCAGTTCCTAAGGTCCCAGAAGAAGCCTTTCTTTGCATGTCTTTGTTTTGCTTTTTGAGACCTGCTGTTAAAAGCTCATTGTTTTACTGTTAGTAGTTCAATAAGCTTCAGACAGGAACATGGAGCCCAATGACAGAAGTTAAATACCCCTGCAGTCAAAAACTTCAAGGGGGATTTTAATCTCTAAAGTAAAATGGCCCTTCTGCTTTGCTCAGAATGACAGAGTCTGCAAAACTAAATTTTATAAGAAGTTTTTCTTCCATTCAGTGGTGAGCTTTTGGTCCTTACAGCTGTCTCTAGGTCAAAATTAGATGGAAAAGAAAACTTTTCTAAGCTTGGCATGAGAAATGTTATGTCCCAAGTTACTGAGAAATATTAATGAGTATACTAATGGATAGAATAAGGAGCTTTAATGACTTAGATCCAGCTGGCTGGAGCCTTACAATCTATGAAGGACTGAAGGAAGGCTCCCAGAGGGTCTCATGATGTGCTGATTCTCAAATAAATCCTTGGATGAGTTTCCTGGGAGTGCTCAAAGACTTAGTAGTTTCAGGCACCAATTCAAGAAAATTGTCTTATTCACTACCTGCCATTGTGAGACATTCAAGAGTTTTCAGTACCCAGCAGCTAAACCATGGGGGAAACTCAATTCCTAACCATTTTGCAATGTGCTTACCTTCAAGTGTAGTTTTTAAATCCTTGGATTAGACCATATTTTTAACTGCTTTCCATAGTGTGTTTGACTATTTTTTGAACCGAGTTACACAGTTTGAAATCTGCTATATTATACCACATAACCAAGTGAAACCCAGGATCTTGCTATTCCAACTAGGAAAATATGCTAGGTTGATTTGGGATCCAGAAGGAGTTTTATCAACAAACTGTATTTGTGTCCACTTACAGTCAATTTCAGATTTAGTTGCTTTATATACCTCAAGCAAGATAAACAGTTGTCCTTACTTGATATTAACTTCTTTAATTTTACTGCCCTCTGGCAGTAAATGCATCTGCTTAACCACAACACAAAAGTAAGTTGCCAGAAGTTTTTTCAAAGCTCCAGGGACTTAAGCAGCTCCAAAAGAGATGAAGTTTCATTGACAATGGCCACCAGAACATGACCTTGGTTTAGGATCTCACAATAGTGTGAGCATACCTCCCAAAGTACATGTCTCTCTCTAACTTTCTCATGTACTGGGTGTGAAAACATGCCAAGTATTAAAAGACAGACAAAACTTAGATGTGCCTTATCTCCTTTTTCCTCTCCATTCATGCTGCTTGCCAGTAGCCCATTTTTACCCAAAGTGATCTCTTGTTGGCTGGTGACTGCACTCTGCTGTGAGGTCCAGGTGGCCCAGTGTGATGGCAGAATATTTAAATGCCTCATTGCAGACAAAGCCCATATGCCAATGCATCCAGAAGGTTGCACAAAGTTTTATGGTTAAGTCTTCTTGTCCTTATTTTCACAAAATCAAAACAGGATCTAAAATATTCAGCAGTTTGTGTCTTTAAATCAGGTCAGGCCTTATCCCCTCTCAAGTTGCTTATCTCACTGGCTCTCTCACTATTATCTCTTTTTTTTTCTCACACCTTAAGCCTTGACACCTGCCCTTACATGACATTAAACACAGTGCACACAGCCAGAGAGTAGGGATGGTTAGTGACTTCAACCTCTCTGCAGTGCAACATGGGTTACAGCACTCACATTCCAGTCACCCAACAAGTGGGTGAATAGGGACATGTTGCTCCTATCCTCATCCCTGGGCATGAGGATTGTGCAGACTTCATAGAGCAGAGCTCACTGCAGCTGCTGGTCTCAATTCAGGAGGGTTCTGGCAAGGCTTCTCACAGAGAGAAGGATCTCCACTGCACCACAGTTCATTCAGGACACGCCTCAACATAACAGCTGGTTGAAATGATCACCTGATACTGGACATCCTCAGGTGGTTGTGTCAAGCTCTCCCAACACCACATGGGCAGGACAAAGTGATCAGCAGCTCAGGAAACCTGAGGGACTTTACAGCCATTAACCTCAGTCTTGACATCCTTCTTCAAAACTTTTTAACTTGATAATTTTTAATTCATGCTGTCTTTTCTAAGTGTTGTGATCATTTATCTTTAGCAAAGATGGTCACAGTCTGTCAAAATGTTGATCAGCCTGTTGATCTTCACAATGCCCTCTGTGAGGCAAACTGAACAGAGAGCATCTCTTGGTTTTTCTGCACCATCCTTGTTCTCCAGAGGGGCTCTCTTCATTTCTTCACCAGGCCAGATGATCCATGTAGTCCCCCAGGAGCCACTTTCTTCCCTACCTCTGTTTCCACCACAGCACTGGCACTGCAGCATCCTGGTGTGTGCAGGAGTTATGGCTCTTACCTGGTCATCCACTGGAGATACAACACCAGGATGCAGTGAGTCCAGAGGGGCAAGAGAAGCAGAGCTCTGCTACAATTTCCCTGAAACCTCCAGCACAGAGGAATGTGTGCCCTTGAGAGGCACTGACTCCCAAGCTACCTAGATGTCTTAATCTTTCTCTGTCCTTATCTCTAAAATAATGGGTAACAGCAGCCCTTAGCTTCCCAGGGCTGGTGTGAGCATAGATAGGACTAAAGACTTCTAGGTGTCCCACTACTGTTGTGTCATGGAGACATGGATCTTCCTTACATCAAGACATATAGGTCCATCTTCTTTAGATCTAGAGCAGGATCCAGCATCACAGCAGAGAAGGAGGAGTCACATTTTACATTTCTGAGATACTCATGTTTCATCTTAGCCATTTGAATCTCTGTTGTTCACCACTACAAAAAACGATGCCTTGAGTTCCTACAAGACAGTAAGCCTGATAGGATACTTGAAGGTAGAAAGCAAGGTAGTCCTAAATGTGTTCTTGCAGCAAGTGGCAAGAAACAAATTACACAGCTGAAAGGAAACCAAGATTATATTTATGTGGTTTAAAGGATCATAAGTCTGGCGCCAACTGCCAGAGAATAGCACAATCAATGGCACTGTTGGCCTATCAAAATGAAGAGATAATTTTCATAATGCTGCATAATGATAGAAGACTGGCTGATGGATGGATTTGTCATCCCTTGTGGTTTCTTATACTGAAGAACCTAAGAAATACCCTGACATTTCCAGCAGCAGTATTCCAGGTTGTGGCAAACAACAACTGAACTAATTATAATGAAGGTCTAGAAAAAAAAAGCCCCTCCCAGCATGTTACAATTTTTCTCAATCAGGAGTTCTTGCATTGTGAAGTAGGAGGAAGAAATAAATTTTGCTCCCTCAAGGCTTGCTGCTGTCTAATCCCCTTGCATCCCTCAGATAGCCTGAGTCTGCAGCTCTGTTAGAGGGTCAAGCTAGCCCTCAGTCACACTCCACTGCCTTCCTAAAGCACTTTCTGTAGCAAAATAAAGACATCATTCATATGGGAAGCTGCTAGTGCACAGCCATTATTGCAGGCTTGCTGCAATTTCAGTATCTAGCTTGCTTTTCAGTTCCTAGAGACCAGAGTTTCACAGCCTCTGGGAGGGTCACTAGAAAGCTCAGCCCCAAGATTTGCACAATTTCCTGCTCTATAGCTATAGTGAGACCAGATGAGCCCCTTCACTCTTTGGTTTGCTTTTAACCCCATGGCTCCTCTGAAATCCATCCATGCTTGAGAAGTTTTCAGTTAAATTTTCAATCAGCAGTTGAAATCCCTGTGTCATTCTCCAAACCGTGAAGTATCTGATACGATTTACCAATAAAGAAACAAATCTGAAGGCTTGTGCTGAGGCGAAAGTCTCTCTGAACTATTCTTGCCCAAGATGAGACATTTAATACTTTCTTTTTTTCCCTGGAGGCAGCAAACATGAGGAAACAGTGACATGTAGAATGAAAACAAAAAGGCAGCAGAGTATATTTGCCTCCATGAGGTGGAATCTGTTTGGGGTTTTTCACACGTGTGCAGCGCAGAGTGCTGGGATCATCAACCATGACTGAGCTTCTATATGCACAGGCTATACAAATAATAACAACTGTAGAAAGACTGGAGGTTCTCATTAACCAACACATCTCCCTGACTGCAATTTAAGGACTGAGGATATGACTAACACCACTTAGGCTGTGCTCCATTTCATTTTAATGTTGCATAGTGCATTTTGCTCTATCTGTACATAGTTTCTGATGTTACAGATAGGTCTCCAGAGGAGATCACTCTCCTGTTTTACTCCATATTTGTGATAGTTTACTAGGCAGAATGTAAGCAATGTATAAAAGTTGGGATTCAAGTCATCTCATGAGTAGCACTGTAACACCATTGAAGCACTCTAAAGTGACTTTCACCCATACCACAAAGCTAAAATGGCTCTAAGCCTCCGGCATATCAGCTTAAAAGCATTTCCTGTGGTCTCCTCATTTCTTTTGAGAATATCCTGTAAGTGATGTACAATCAAGGAACAAATACAATTTCTCAGAGTGCTTAGTTTTCACTTTGGCACAATCTGTATTTGCTATATTCCAAAATCCTCATGGGAATTGAATTATTCCAAGTCCTACTGTCCTGGACCCTTCATCTCATTTACTTGAAACTGGTTAATATACTCAGAATTATAAGGCATACACACAGAGACTGAGACTGTACAAACTATACTGAACCATGCAGCTGTAAGATTTTAAATTTAATCTTGCAAACTGATATTTACATTAGCACAAATTCCCAGTCCTACCTGTGATAGTCTTCTGCTAAACCTGCTAAATGGTCTCTTGCATTGATTCTCAGCCAAAGGCTTCAAACCATTTTTATTTTATTTTCTCTCTCTCTTTTTTCCTTTTTTTTTTTTTTTAATGTGCCTGGTCTGTTTCTTCCTGGGGTTTTGGGATTCCTTCAAGTGGCTAAGATTGTTACTGCCAAGAGCCAATCAAAAATGCTGGGGAGGTTTCTTGTACAAAAACAGCATGTCCCTCTGTGCTTCCTGAGTGATGCCCAGTGTTTGCCACAACCACTCCATCTGTGAAATGTCCTGATACCCTGACTTATGTGAAGAATGTGTAAGCATGTGCTTTGGATCAAGGTACAATACAGTCTGGATGTGTATATTCCAGCTCTTAATGCCATTAACTGTCTATTAGCATGAATGAATTTCATCCATCTCAACTCTTGCCAAAGTGTCACCTTCCACTGAAAAGTCCCTGTGTTATCCCTGTAGGAACCACCAGGAGACATAAAATATATCAAGAGAGTAAAACAACACATTAAAAAAATGGAACATTAAAAAAATGGAATAACCTTGTGAAAGCTTCTGATGAGGAAGGCACTATGAATCAACACTGAAATCAACACTGCCAGTAACAGCCAAGTTCCACCTTTCCCAAGCAGTCTGTCTTTTCCCATGTGTGTCCCAGCTTTGGTAATCACCTATATATTACAAAATATACTGTCTCCACCAGCATTAATTCAGCTGACACTGTAGTAATTTTTTTTAAGAATTGCCCAATCTAAACTTGTTTAGCACTCATTCAATCAGATGACTTCCACCATGGAACTAGAAAACTAATTGAGTCTCATGCTTAATATCTCTGCATTTCCCAGAAAGAGAGTAAGACAGAGAAAACACAATTTCATAAAGCAAAACTTCCCAGCCTCCTTGCCCAGTAAGTATTTTTTCATAGGAACTAATAAAAAAACTTCTATCTCATCTTCCATAATTGCATAGAGTCGACCTAGATTACCATAAAGCCTGAACTCTAGAGGAAAGTGAAATTCTGACAAAGCATTCCAGATTTTAACTCAAATAACAAATACCTGGAGGAACCCTTTGGACTCAATTTAAATGCCACTTTCAGTCTTCATGAATTGAATGGATAAAGGTGTTAAGTTGGCTCTTAACAGAACTGAATGCTCAGGGAAGTGGGAGTTTAAATGATAGATGCATTTGGTAAGAAGTACATCATCATCATTCATTTCATCAGCTGCAGGAAAAATGAAAAATTTCATAGAAACCCAACAGAGATGATAGTTTAATGGTCTAGTAGGATGTGTACTACCACAGACTGAAAACACGAGGATTATTTAAATATAGAATCATGAATATGACCTTGTTACTTGGGAAGAGTCTGTACAGCTGCATCCTGATGCCAAATGTAAATAAAAGCAAGGAAAATTATACAGTGAATGTTTTGCATTTGCTTCTCTGTATCCAGTAGTGGAAAGTGAAGCACAGCAGGGACTTTAGACAGTAAGGAGTCTCTAATCCTTTCCCAAAACTCTTCTTTTCTCATGACAGACTTGGATAAACAAAGATTAATGGCTATTTTTGTATTGTTCTCTTCCTACTGTTTAATTTCAATAGTATAGTTACAGCATTTAAAATAAATATGAAATTCATATACATTTGTCTGACACATTTGTTTGTTTGTTTGTTTTATTCCTTATACTGTAAACGTCCACAAGATTTAGTCTGTTGGTTAAAAGTTGGAGCAGGATTTTGTGCAGGTTATTGGAGCACCTTTAATTTACAGGGGACGATTAGAATCAATCTGACACAATACCTCGTCAAAAAAAGTAGAGGAAAAACATTCAAAACTCAACTCAGTTTCCCACCTCCCCTGTATCTGTAACAAAACAAACAAACAAAATAATAGAGCACAACCCTTATTTGTTTAAACAGAGAAATAAAAAAAAGTTTGAACTTCAAGGAAGCTTAAGAGATGTACTAGTGATACTCACAGGAAAAGAAATCTCCAGAGGAACTAATGCTCATTTATGTTAAACTCCACAAAATGTCCAGCTCTACAGCTTCATTCAATGCTTTTCATCTGCAGGAATAACTGAGAGGTAGATCCACAGTGGAAGAGTGTCATTAGCATCTCCAGTGACTGGACAGCTTTATTACCAGGCAAAATATATGCTGACTCTAGAGAAGGAGAAGAATGAGATTTCAATGAAAAACTGCTGAAGACTGAGATTTTTTTTGTGAATTGTGCCTGGACAGAAATAAGATCAGGTCTTCTTCCCTGAACCATGTGTTCATATCAGACCAGGGCTAAACAAGATTAAAGCTTCCAGGAAGAAGGATGCAGGCAGGTGAAGTCCATCCACTTACTGGCCTCTCTCATCTGTTAAAAGCACTGAGAATTATGAGCTGATTCTAAGTGTCCTGACCTGGAAGAGAAATCCCTCAAGAGCTGAGGTTCCCCACTGCCATCCTCACAGCGGCTTTTCTAACAAGTTCTTTCCCCATCACAAGTACAATTAAATATTCCCTTTTCCTCGTTATTATTTATGAAAAAGTGAACAGAAAAGCAGGAAGGCCAGTAAACACAGATTCTAAGTCAAAGCATTTTAAATATGATAAGGAATACAAGAATGTGAGTCTTTTTAGGAAGGAGGAAAGTAAAAGGAGATAACTTAGATGAACATCCTAAGAAATTCTAATCAGAAAGTTCATCAAGGAATATGCTCAGGTATCAAGGAACAAGCAATTTCTTGAGGATTTAATGCCAGGGCCACCAACTCAGCAGGATTTTGAGAGAACTCTGAATTAGACAGGAGATACAATAATTGTCATTTGGGAGACAAGTAATCTAAAGGGCCATAAATAGAAGAGATTTAGATATTGACAGGAGATGCACACAGAAATCCTGTCACCAGCAACAGCTCCAAGGCAGAGATATTTCCTCATCAGATTGTTAGAATAATGCCATAAGCTATGTGAGGAAACAGACTGTTAGGCAGCACAGAGCGAAAGACTGATGATGAGTCTCTAACCACCTAATTGCAGCTGAATATTTGAGTGCAGCAAATCACACCAAATATAGTGAATATAATCAAATGTACTTCCTGGGCCTTGATGTGCAGGGAAAATTTCTCTCCAGTGCTCCTATACATGCCAGTTCCCAGATGAATCAAAGTCAAATGCCAGTTTCACACTGCTGTCACTCAAGACCCAGTTGAAGATGCTGCCTGTATGAGGGTAATTATTCACAGACTAGCAAAGCCCTTTCCCTTGATATGCTCCCACACTGGGGGTTATTTGTGCTCTTGCTGCTCTGGCTGATCCCTGGCAGAGGTCCGTGGCTGCAGTGTAATGCAAAATCAGAAGCCACAATGTTAGCTCTTCCAGCCTGAGTTTTTCCTGCCCTGCCTCTGCACTGTTTTCTCCAGCAATCTGATCACGACCATGAATCCACCTCTCCATCTGTGCCACCAAAGCACAAGAAATGAATGGACCTGGAAACAACCCAATCTCTATAAATGCTGCCCCTTATGCAGGAGTGAATGGCAGCATTAACATTGCTCTGGGGAGAGAGTAAATCTTACAAATTCTGACTGCTGAGCCGTACACAACATAGTGAATTAAACCTGACATGGGCTCCTATAAATCCAGCCCGCAGTTCTTATCTTGGGGTATCCAGCTGGGCAATGGAAGAGCTGGATCCGGAGCTCTTCAACTATATATAACTTCCTGGGGACCTGGTAGCCCATCTGGGGAAGGAGGAAGGCAGAGTAGTTGCTGTATAGTCAAAGTGCACATACACATTCACATTCCTTGGGGTCAAGGTAGAAGTTTAAAGCACATGCTCCTTGTCCTGTGGAACAGTCCATGGTTATCTGGGTGCAAATATCTACTAGAGCTTGAAGAAAGACTCCATTATCCCCTGGTGTCTCTGGAACTAAAGAGACCTTTACAGTCTTTGGACTAAAGGTAAAAAATTGTGGGATGGGATGGTATAGCTGCTGCCATTCTCTCCCAAAAAAGGAAGGAACTTCCCTATTTCCTGTTACAGGCAGCTTTATCTCCAGGGCAGCCCTTGGCTTTGGGAACAAAACTGCCTAGAAACTGTAATTTTATTGCCACAATTTGCAATATGGTGGTGAATGCTAAATGATGACTTTTCACTTTCAGGTGCTGAGAGACTGCTTTAGATACAGTACCTGTCTGTTTTTTTCTATGGACATAAGAAAATAGATCCACTGGCAGATACTTCTTTTACTGCAAATAGTGTCAAATAGTGTCATAGTATAGACATGGTTTTGTCTATACTATAGATTTATACTATATAGTATATACTATATCTAGTGTCATTTGTGTTTCCATGATCTGAAAAGCATTTTAGAACCATGCAATGGTTAGATTTACCCCAGAGGTATTCTGTCTAAATTGGGCAGAATCCCTAGGTGCCTCAACACAGTCTGTTTTAGACTCAAATCTTCAGCTAAGACCCACCACATCCTAGGTGATCCAGAGAATATTATATTCTAGTTCACAATGCACATCTAAGGAGATTGTTGGCGATAATCCTTGCTGTGACCTGTGGCAGCTAATTATTGAAGAGCAATGGCCTCTCTCTTACAAAAAGAAGAAAAATTAAGTTCCTTCCAATTCCTTCCGATTCACTCTTTTCAATGTTTAGACCACCCTCAGAAAAGTTACTGCAAGACTAATATATACAGATGCAGTGATTTTATTTGCTACTGCACTATTTTATGAGTGTGTACTGCAGAGCCTAACTTCATGGCAAGAAGATTTATGGTGTAATTACTTTAGTATATTATTGTACAATTTGCAACTAATGGAAAAGAAATTTACTGGCTACACTTCAGCTGTCAGAAAGTCTGTCTGCAGAGTGTTATGAGACTGGAAGGAATATGTGCTTCTCTCCACAAGTGGGAATGTTAAATGGCAGGCATCGCTTAACCTGATCAAACATTTTAAACTTGATCAGCTACCCATATCATAATAAGTAAAGTTTCCTGAAAAGAAAATTAATTATGCCTTATAAAGGAAACAGAAGCATTTGATCTTAAGAAGCAAATAAGTTTAAGAAGTACATCCACTCCCAGGAGAGTCAAGCCCAGTCAATCATCTTTCTAGCCAACTGTAAGAATTAAGAATTCCATATCCTCTTTTAATTGCTTTAATTGGCAGTGTTTCCCAGTGGACTTTCATGTTTCTCCTGGACTTTTTTTTCTGCAAGTTGAAAAAAATACATCTGATTAATAACCATGTAATTGGATTTCCAGTTCAATGATTAATGTCTAACATCCAGTACTTCAGAAAAGCAAAAGCAGAGACTTGTCTTCACTTTTGACATAACGTCTTTTTGATGGAAAAAACTTCATTCATATGAAAGGTTTTGCAACTTTCATTTCTCAGGCACTTGCCAGATCACTTTAAGTTAGATGACTGGTAGTAAACATCTCTTTCATTATAAGCATAGAGATTAGAAGCATGAAATTGAATGGAGGAGGATAGAAGAGTTCAATAACAGTTTTCAGAGGCTCTAATAGTCAAACAACTTAATTTAGTAGAAGCCCAAACTCAAGTCCCTTGGATATCAAATGAAAGTTTCCTGTTGCAGTGAAGATGAAAAAGCTGCTACAACCTGATGGGCATCTAAGCCTAAAGTGAATTTAGTTTATATCAAATTGCAGTGAATATAAAAAAACTGTTGTTTAATCCTTATACTTGGAATGGACAGAGGGACTGAAGCAGAACAAGCATCTATGCCTATATCTGTCCCTTTCCCCTGTTTCTACCCTTTGTTCACTGTGTTTGAACAATCCTAGTTATTAGCTTTGGACTCCTACCAGGCTGTTACATAAATGGCAATATAACATGCTCATATTATAAAATTTTATCTCACACAAATAGAATTAGATCTATTAAAAAAAATTACAGAAATACCTTTGTTCTGTACTGAAAATGCAATGAAATAAATGCAAACTTGGAATGATGATAAGTCAGGCTTCCATTCAGGATCATGCAAAATGGGCAGGCTTCCATATCCTCTACCTCTGTCTTCTTCCTGGCCAGCTTGAAGTAAATAAAAAGGTATTAGACAACTCTTGAAATAAGACAGAGCATGGAGCCCCATAACTGCATCCAGATTGGAAGGAAACAGTGGCAAAATTTTCAGTCCCAAATACCTCAGAAAAATCCTTTGAGTCACTTTAAATAGTCAGCTATCATCTCATCACCTTTTCAACTAATGGAAGTTGAAAACACTTAAACATGACCATATTTTAATTGAAAAATAATGGTGACAATCCGTTCTTTGATGAAGTCCTCACTTTGCAAAACAGAAAGATTTTTGTTGCCTTCAGCTAGTTTTTGGTAAGGACACTTCAAAAGGCAGTGCAGTGTTTACCTTGACTTCTTATTGCTTGTTCACTTTCCAAGCTTCTAATCTCTTCATAAGTGCAAACCATCACACAGCAATCTTCTATCCATGCACTGATCTGATGGACACACATACACAAGAGTAGAGACAGTCCAAAAATACTCCCTGAGGAATTCAGACAAAATATTTCTAGATAAAATAAATTAATATTAGGTAATAAGTGTAACAATAACAATGACAATAATAATAATAGCAAGAACATATTTATTGTCTCTGAGCATGGGTTTGTGTATTTCCTTAGTATATCTTTTAGGCATATTTCATTGGGATATACATAGATGACTGCTCTTCTGTAAGTTCTTGTCTCCTCTCACTGTAAGTGAATTCAATTTCATGGCATTTTTCTGGAGCAGGATCATAACTCATACAAAAGAAATCAAGGCACTGTGAAGCTACATTACCCTGCAGTCTGAGACATGTGGACACTTCAGCATATTTGGGTGTGCACAGCACATTGCAGGCATGGAGAAGTCTGTGACCCAAGACAGTCCAAAGCTGTGTAAAGGACAGCCTGTTCTTTCGTGCTTAGTCCTATTCTTTTGCTGCTGTGGGCCTGCAGAGTACCCAGAACATTGACCTCCAAGGTTACACCTGCCAGCATAAACCTCTCATTCTACTCTACTAGAAACTAACATAAATCATTTAACCTCTTCCTGGTCTCATTTTCCTTTGCATGAAAAAAGTAATTATATTAGTATCTCTTCCAGAATAAAGAAAAATCTTCCACTCAAATGTTCATGCAAAACAAGAAATGTCTGTTGTAGGAAAATGGGAAATATTCTGAAGAAGAGGAAATCTCATTCTGTAAGTTTATTCCTGATGATGATTACACAGAACACTTTTTTTTTTCTATAAAGGCAACCAAAAATTACATGAGCCTAGTTGCTGAGGCCTGAAACAGAAAAGCCAAATAATTTCCTAATTACAGGCTTAACAGTGACTTAGGGAAGGGTATTTATGGGTCCATTATAAGTCTCCATGGCTTTAAAAACTTAATCATGATGAGCATTGACTAATATATGAAATTCTTGGAAGAGATTGGATTATTAATGTGGGCACCAAGACAAAACAGCACCTTTCCTGGTCTGTGAGGCTATTATATGCTGCTTTTCTCTGACGTAGTTTGAAGTACTTGATTGGGTTTGGGAGGGTGAGTGGATCCTTTTTTTGTTCCACTGAGGTGTTCACTGAGGAAAAGAAATTATAAATGAACTTAGACCATCTCAAAAGGGTTAATTTTTTTAAAACAGCAGATAACTGTGAGGCAGCCTTTCATATGTGCATTCTTCTCTGCTTCCTATGAATTAAAACATGGGTCTTAAAAACAGTGTGAGTTTGGGGATGAGTAGATCTAAATAAACTTGCCCTGCTGAAATCATTCACACAACATTAGTCCATTCCTGTTACATTAACAAGCACTGTACAAGATAGGGTATATCTATTTATGGCATATTGACCTGAATGCCAAATACCTGAGCCTTCTACATTAGCAAACTGATGAGTACTATTACAGTAATTATGTCAAACAAACCAAAGCTGACTTTGAAGGTCTGCTTACAAAATGAGAGCCAAGAACATAATGACTGATGAAGTTTGCTGCTGTGCTGAAGTTTGTTCTGTATTAAACCCCAGTATCATTTTCTTGTGGTATGGCTTATAGGATATTTCAAATGCCAAAAAAAAATCTGCTTCTTCCATGATGCACAGCACTCTGGCTAGGTAGGACTCAGCTCAGGCTGCAGAAATGGGGAGGCAAGCAATAGAGAAGCTCTGTCCTTGGTTGTGGTCTTCATGCTGATGTGGCTTCTGACTCAGATTTCAGGGGTACACTATGGTCTCTACACTATCCACATCTACATAGTCTAGAGCTCCACAAAACCTTTCCATATTTTCTGCCTCCTTGACTAACCTGGGCTATAAAATTCAGAAAGGACATTTTTGCCTCAGGAGAAGAAATAACTGTCCTGTCCTCTTAAATTCCTTCATGAGTAGGCTGCTTGGGAAACAACAGTCCTTGTATGAGTTCCCTGTGATGAAGCCTGGGAAGAGGGGTAGTTAATATATCTCTTGACCAGAGTAGCTATAACCCTTTCAGTTAGCTGTACCCATCAGATAACACTCTGTTCCAGGAGAAGCAGCTTTTTTTTGTCCCATCCCTGATCGAGGCTGATTTATCAGGTAAGGAATATATGTGACTCACATGTACCAGCCTGCTCTCCTGCAGAAGCGTGTTGATGGGACTGGAGTAATTTACACCAAAATATCTGGGAGTGCCAGAGAGAGTTCATGTACTTTACCATCCTACACACAGTTGTATTTTCATTTCCTATTAATTATTAAATCAAAGCACTCCAGGGCAGTATATATATGCTATCAGGAAATTCTGTTTCCCCATTAGAAGACTGTAACTTTACAAAGTCTGTCAACTAAAAATTATCACTTTAATCCCCTTTTTATTATTCTTTTGTTTTCCAGATTACAATACTGAAGTCCCTGCTGTGGCCTTTCTGTTTTATCTCTCCACAGTGAGTCTGATTCATTGCAGACAGCTTTTCTCCCTCATCTTGCTCATGTTAAGCAGACACCAATAAGTAGCATAGGAAATTCTCACTCTGGACAAATGTAAACCAGGTCATGAAGTTTCCCATGCAAATTTCTTCTCCATTACCAGCTAGATAACAGGGGATGGACTGTGTCTCATGAACTGGGTATCTGCCAGTAGCTTCAGGGATAGCACCTCGGTAGTCTGTAATTAAAGATTAAAACTGTAAAGGACTGCTGTTTCTTCCATTGTGAGGACCTGTAAGGTCAGACTCCTTGTCAAAATAGATCTGTTACACTTCCTCATAGATTTTCTTTCATCAGGATTCACTTCTTGATCTCCCTCTCCTGCTCTTTCCTCTGCTGATCATCCCCTATGTTGTCAGAGAGCTGCCTGCAAAGTGATCCAGAGATAACTACTTTCTGTTGAAGACAATATTCTCAAGCTGATCTATGTACCACAATAAATTGAGAGTTCAAGTTATTTAAAGAAAAACCCTTTTACACTTCCTTGGGGCTAATGTAAATAACTAAGGGCATTAATAAGTTTACATTTTTAATGTGGATTAATGAAATCACATTAGCAATTTGTATGAACATTTTTGTTCAGAATCAATATACTTTTCACACTGAATTTAAAATGTTGAGAATAGAATAGAATAGAAGGCATAAGTGAAATCTAGCTCAGATCTGTGTAACCGAATTTTACTGAATTTGTATCTGGAGTCCGTTGTTACTTCTGTAGATCAGGCTCTAGATTCCCTTCATGCTATTCTGCTGCTGTGCAAGAAAAATGAAGGCTGCATTATTTTCTGCTTTACCTATACACAGAAGAATATGATACAAAGAAATGTAATTTAAAATGAGGCAGGAGGAATACTTGACTTACAGTTAACCCCTTCTCTTTTGCATGTACACTGCTTTGATTACAAGTCTGGATACTGCGCAGTGTTATCAGGATCCTTGCAGATTTTCTTTACATACTTAATTGAGAGAAACCAGATTCCAACAGAAAAAAATATTAGCAGTACGTCATTTTTCACTGTACTCCATGAAGTGCTTTGGGAAAGCAAAAGATGTGACTATATTCCCCAACAATTAAGCAAGATTTCTTGATCTGCAACTTTCTCCTCTGTTTGCAAGTCACTTTTATAAATTTCTCAGTATCCATAAAGTAAATCTTTGTGATACTTTACATGACAAGAGATGCTGTATGAAGGCCTCAATTGCATGTAACTTGTTTATAACTACCATTTTATTTTTTAAACACTGGCCTTCCGTCCTCTTTTCCTAGTGCTCAGAGTGGTCAATAATAACACTACTGATGGTCAATGAACCCAGAATGATCTTAGATGGCAATCTCATTCACAAACAACCTCGCTCTTTTCCTGTAGCCAAACCACTATGAGCCATCAGTCCATCTTCCCACAAACATCCCCAACATTCATTGTCAACCCAAGGAGAAATGACATTTCCTAATGAGGTGAACTGAATGACTTGGTTTTGACAAGGTAAATAATGCTCATGAGTCATCATCTGTTATTTGCCACCTCTCTCCACATCCCACTAAACCATCTTTTTCAAGTTGTTTGAGAAGTTTGTCCCAGGAAAAAAGCATCACAGAGCTGGCAGAGAGGCATTAAATTGATTTTTCCAGTGAAAACAATGGCTTCATGACAAGTTAGCTGAAGCTCTGCTGTGACATGTTTACACAGCGCTTTGTGCAACAGAGCTATGACCTGTTTTTATATTAAATACTAATGTGATCAGAATAACAGATAGCAAGACACAAAATACTGCTTGGTTTCCAGAAGTTTCCAGACTAGTACCATACCTGTTACTACATGAAACCCCTTTTCATTCTGTTGATTCCATACATCATATATATGGTTATATGAGCATAATATTGCTATGAATCATAAGGCAGATTCTTTGACATGTTACACACTCACCAGAAAATAGGAAAGATAATTTGTCCAATTCATCTTTGCGCCAGCCTTGTTCAGTTCTTATTGCACTCTCTCATTTCTTCATTACCTTCCTGTGTTACATCCCAATTGAAATTAAACTGTGACTCTTTCAAGACAAAAAGTGGCTTTGTTTCTCAACTAACTCTACTTAATACTACTGCTTTCCTATTCAAGACACCTCACCTTGACATTGCCATGCCAATAGCCCCTATCAACCAAAGTCCTGTCTGCACTGAGTGGCCAGTTTCCGATGCCTCGGAAAAGATTACAGAACTTCCATAATTGTGTAATAATTCCCCTTTGTTCCTAGTGACAGGATGCTAGTGGTCAGCTTAAGCATTCACTTACAGAGCCAATGGAATAAAGGACTACCCACAGTGTTTAGGAGGAAGCAGACAATACAGTGAAGAAGGAATCAATGAGATGCTTAAAAAGCATCTTGGACCATAGACAGGTTTTCTTGGTTTTAAGTATTCATTCTGCTCCTTTCAATTATTCATGCCAAGGTGATCAGGGTCTTCAGAATTTGCACAGCCAGAGGGGAGGAGAGTTGTGTCATGTACAATCTGAGCATTATAATCCAAGTATATGTGCTTTTAGGTGTTTATATCCTTACAAAAGAGCATGCTTTTCCCTTCCAGAAGGTATAATCTTCTTCTGAAGAGTGATTTACATACTGCCAGCATGGGCTTACATAGATCTTCTGCTTGTGAAAGTTCTCAGCCAGACTAGGACCAACCACTCAGGGGTCTTGACAATCCCAATGAGCTTGGGGAAAACAGAAGGCAGTAAGGCAGATCGTTCCTCCTTAAACCAGCAATATTTGATGAGGTGGAGCTATGGCTGATAGGACTATATTTTTTACTATAGAGTGGAGGCTTGACAGCAAGTCCTCAAAATAGCCTAGGTCAGCCTTGAGTCCTCTCCGAGTGCTGTATTTAAAGTACAAATCAAAGCTGCCATATGCTGTCACGTGGGCTGACAACAGTGATACAGCACAGAATGTAAGCATGGCCAAATTGGGATGGACAAACAGTCCATCTGACACAGTAGGTTGTCACCAACAACAGCCATATTTCCCCAGCACACTTTCACAGTCTCTAGTAGTTCGCATATAGACTTTCAGCCCAAACAACACCTTACAGCAGGGAGTCCAATAGCAAAACTTCCCTCAACTTCTCACCTTTGCTTAAGGTGATATGTAACTAAGCTAAGACTTTCATTGGGAATTTGAAAGGCTCGAATTACACACAAACTACAAAACGAATAATATACACTTATGCATCTTAATGGGACTGTCAATGGCCAATTTGTTGAACTTTAGACCCCTATTAGTGGCCACAATCCATGGGCAGTTGAGAAAAATACACTTCCCTGGAGTGATACAACAACAAGGGAAGACTGACCGGGGATGAATCCTGTTCGTTTGAGCTGCTCAGTAACATGTAACTACTCTGTAAACATAGCAATTGTTGTTGCTTCATCAGTTCCTCCTGGGTTTATCTGTTGTACAAAATGTTAAACATATTGACCAGGTGGTGCCTTTTGTGATACGTTTATTTTATTAGAACATGTCCTTGAATTAACACTACATTTCATACATACCTACCAGATAAGGAACTGAAAGAACTTGGCATCTGGGACTCAGAACTCAGGAAAGGGAGGGAGGGCAAGAGGGAGATGAGTGCATATCAGTACAGATAAGGATCTGCAATTATCATACTCACGCAAAAGGCAGGGACAGAAGTGGCTCACCTTGTAGAGGATGTATTTGTGCACACTTTACTCTTCAGAACTGATTTAGAAGCAGCAGGCTGGAATCAGGAACCATTTCAACATATCCCCATTTTTTTCCTAGTAACGGTGCTATCTGCCTTAGCCTGTGAGGCTGTGTCTGTTAAGTGAGACATTTTGGGATAAAAAGGCATACCAAGCTATCTTCTGACAGCTTATCCTCAGCCCAAGACAGGCAGGTGGGTAAACCTGAACAATTTCTGTGAACTGTCAGTGATGGTACTAATCCCAAGCTGTCTTTTCCAGGCTGTGGGTTGATCCTGGTGTGCCCTAAAAGTTATAACTCTACTGTGGCCATTACCTAATACATCCTGGTTTTCAGGCACCCAAAATGTGTGCAGTTTGCACACATTGCCTTATGTACACTCATCACTTCCAGAGAAGCAACAAGCATTGGACTGATCTAGACTCAGGCATGCGCCCAGACAAGCCTAGAGACAAAAAATACTCTAGCACAGTGAAGAGTTAATTAAGTTCTTACCTGCCAAATTGAAAAGTTAAAAAAGAGAAACAGGCACATCAAAAAGCATGTGTTTGGCACTGACCTCTCTGTCCTGGGGTCCCACTTTGAGGGTCTCTGAGGCACTTCTCAGCAGCAGGGCAACTCAGCATCCTCCAGAAGCTGACCAGTCTTCTGGCTGAACCCTGCAGCCAAGGACCAAGTGGATCCAGCCCCACTCTGAGGACCTGTGGGGCTCCCTCCATGTAAGCACTTTCCTCATCGTCTTGCTCAAGACAGACTGATGCTCGTTTACTCCTGACTTCTCTTGGATCTTTCTTCCTTCGGCAATGCACTTCAGCAACCTCATATGGCAATGGTGACTGCAGCTCCCTCAGTCCTCTTTCCCGTGTGTCTTTTGCAAATTGAAGCATAGCAAGGAAAAGCTTGTATGGTCCTCTGAGGCGTCTCTGAACTTATATTGCTGCTTTGTTCCAGAACTAGCAAATGCCTTTTATTTAAAATAGTCTTTTAGTCAGACACACGTTTTAGAGCTCACTGCAACACTTCGTAGCTCTGAATGATTCTCTTTGCAAGTGCAGAGATAGCAGTCAGAGTGATTTCTCCATGCCATATCTCCAGTTTCCCACAGCTAGTGGCCTCATGCATGCTCACTCCCACCATTGTCAATCTGAGGCCTAGGTTTCACAACTCTCCAGAATAAATTAAAATAGAGCTTGAGTAGAGCAGTTCAGTCGCGAACCTCTGGGAATCTTCTGGTTTTGTGGCAGCTTGCTTCTGTTATAATATGAACACAGAGACCACTAGCTCATTTCCAATCTATCACTAAATGTCTCAGTAGGAAAACAACATTCCCTAACAAGTGCTATGGAACCTGTTCTCTGCTCATCTGAATGCAGCTGGGGCTGAAGTTTGATGCTTATTATGAACCAAGTACAATTAGCACACAGCAGTCAGGCCTGGGATCCTGTGTCATCACTAATTCCCCAGCTTTTCTCTGGCTTTTCTCTCTTCTCCTCCTCCCCTTCTACACCATTTTCTTTTCCTTCCACTTTCTCAAGTCTTAAAAGACCTCTGGGGGTTTTTTATTATTTATTTCTGTCTACTTTGTTTCTCATTATGAATGATTTTCCCTCCTCTTCTCAATTTACTTGGCCACTCCTCTTCTTGCTCATGTGAGCCAAGAAACTCCTAACAGCTGGATTTCCCATCTTGTGTTTTGCCATCATCATCATTTTGCATGCATGCATACATGTGTATGAGAGAGAAATCCAGCCAGCCCAGCAACATGGCTTCAATCCTGCACTGATTGGAGGCGGAATGAAACACTTCATTTCTCCTTGCAGCAGCTACACCCCTGGAGACTGACTGCCATAGAATGGTAGCAAAGCGCAAGCTCACAGCCCTTGGAGCACCTGAGAGAGCCCACAGCTCTGTGCTTTGACATGCACATTTACCACTGGATTTGTTGAAGCTGTACAGCTGCACTTCTCCCTGCACTGTTCTGCTGCTGATCTGTGCAGGCTTTTAACTTTTATAGCAGACAGCTGTGCTCTGTGAAGAGACTGGGCAGGATTTAATCAATAAATGTTAAAGAACACTGTCCATTTTTCACCTTATTTGCTCTCCAGACTCACAGAACATCTTTTTCCCTTACATGCACTAGTTGGTTTTTCAGTCTCTATCTCTTGCCCTAAGACCTGCATCAGAAGCTGTGCAGCTGGTGCTATGCCAGGGACAGATGCTCTCCCACACTGACCACAAATTGTAAATGACAGCTATCTTGGACAAGCAAGAATCAGTGTTGATATAAATCACTGATTTTTAATAAGAATAACTACTGAATCCTACAAACTCTATCCATAATCCATTACCTCTGAAACATCCCTCTCTCTCTTTATGACTCAGCATCTGGTAGGCAGCTGAATCCAAACTTCTTTAACATCACATTAAACCCTTCTCCAGAATGATTTCTTCATGTATTTCCTAGAACTGTACAAAACCACAAGAGCAGTTGAGTAAAAAATGCAATCATTCACAGTATCATAGCAACAATGGTAAAATACATACTTCCTGCTTATTAATCTTGATTAAGAAAATTATTCGTAAGGCATCAGATGTTTGGAAAGAAATCCATCTTGGGGTTTGTTAATCAGAAGAAAAATATACTCTAAAATATTGAGATAGGTAGCTTCCAAGGCTGAAGGGCACTGCCAGTTATTTTCTATAGGAAGTTGATAAGACCCTATACATTTGTTAGCCTGATATTTTATGCTGCCTATCAGTTAACATTCCCATCTAGAAAGTGCTTAAGTATACAGTTAATTTTAAGCATATAAGGAGTGGCATAAAATTCAAGAGGAGTACTTGTGACCTTCAAGTTGAGTCCATTTATAGTACTTTTAATATTTTTAATTGCTGTCTTGGAACACAGCTCATAGAAGTAACAACGTGCTTACAAGCTTAACAGCACAAGTGGGTATAGTGCCTCTTTTCTCCTTGCCACCTCCCTGCTCTGCATCCCACTCAGTCCACTTCTGGGACCACCAACATTCCCTCCTCTCTTGGGCTCCTGCCATCCACTTTGCAGTACTTTCCACATTCCTACCATCCACGTTGCAGTCTCCTCATAGCACTGTGTCTTGGGCTTGCTCCCAGCACTGCTTTCTAAACACAAAACAGACACTGGATATGTGTAAAGACTAAGCAAAAGTGCCCACATTAGCTTTTTATGCTCTGCCTGCACCTCCACACCAACAGTGCATAGAGCTCACCAACAGTAAACTTACCGACCAAAAACCTGGGTGACATCAAGGGGTGAGTAAAATGGAATAGGATTCAGTCGATTGCATCACAAAGGCATAGTGAGCTATGGACTTACTGACCAGAAAGCTGGTGAAGATTTCCTGGATACAACTGGAACTCAAATGGGAAGAGTTGTTGATAACCCTCAAAAAAGTATGGTGGCCTCTATGCCTCAGAAATTTGGCTGGGAAGTTTTATATTGAGTCCTTTTTTTCTCACAGTCAAACATAACACTTTTATCTTTATCATAAGCACATGCATGTGACATACCAAATCACTACAGTGTCTCTCTTGAGGAATGGCTGCATTTCAGTTGTCTTTGCATAACTTGTCAGTTTTGGTGTTACTCTGGGGCTCCAGGTAAAGTTTTTCCATAATAGTGTAATCTTGTAAATAATCCATTATAAATTATTCTTTGTCTGCACATAGGTAAACAAATGTCTCACACAGTGCAGTTGTTGCTAGCTGTGCTGAAAAATGAACAGCTAATCTGTGATTTCACTCACAGGCTGAGAGAGTTGAGATTGTTCAGCCTGGAGAAGAGAAGGCTCCAGGAAGACCTTAGTGCAGCCTTCCAGTACTTAAAGAGAGCCTGTAACAAAGATAAGGATAAACTATTTAGTAAGGTCCATAGTGATAGGACAAGCGGAAACAGTTTTAAACTAAAAGAGGGTAGATTTAGGCAAGATACAAGGAAGAAATTTTTTACAATAAGGGTGATAAAATACTGGAATATGTTGGCCAGACAGCTGGTAGATGCCTCCATCCCTGGATCCAGGGAGGATTAGAGCAGATGACCTTTAAAAGGTCCCTTCCAACCTAAATTATTCTGTGGTTCTACAATTTTAGCAGAACAACCAGCACAAAGTATCAAAAGGTGGATATGTGTCTGTCCTACCATGTGGCTTGATCACCATCAGGCAGATGCGTTTTTTTAGATATGTGCTTTGCTTTCCAAAGCAAGATAGATGAGGACAGGATGCAGTCCTAGAGGCATGGTAAACAGATCAGATCTTTCTTGTCCATGAGTTCTTCTTCCAGCTTCTGGGATATCCACTGGAACACAGCATCACCAGAAGAACATGTGTTTTATAAATAAGCAATGGCATAAAAAAAGCAATTGAATTAGAACCCCAAAGCTTTATGAAAATAGATGATCCTTGAAAGTACAGCTAGGACATTAAACATAGTGAAAGTATAATTCTTAATTTCTAGGCATCTGCAAGAATAGTTACCATTCTTTTAGGAGTATTGTAGTGATTGTGGCTGGTAGGTCTCTAAATGAGACAATATTTCCTTCTGATATTGTATCATTAAGATAACTGATTCCTATATCCAGCCAAATGCTTCATATAACTCTTTCCTCCCTTTACTTAATGTGTGCAATAGTGAAAGAGAAGCACTGTAGGGATTTAGTGGTTGTATCTCTTTATGAGTCTGAACTGTGACATGGAAGACTCAGTGAGTTTATTGATTTTAATTTCTTATATTTGAGATTTATCTTTTCAGCTTTTGCTCAACAGCTGAGAATACTCACAGTGTTGATATGGAAGGCTGGCTACCCCAGGGCAAATTTCAGATCGTCATTTCTTCCCCCATGCATTTATTTGTTTGCTACTGGATGGATACCAGCTACCAGGCTTTGATCCAGGCTTTGATCTAGAGTGGCTAAAGGGTGCACTCTGAGAGGGAGCATTCCTCTCTCGCAGCCTCCATAGCCAGAGCTTAGAGTAGCAGGGGTCTTAAGTGGATTTCCATGAGTATCAGAGGGAAAGATCAGGCATTCTCTTTGAAGATCCTTTTTATTGAAATTTAAATTCTGATCCCTGATTTTGTCTGAAAATCCTGAACCACAAGGCACACTGTAGGGTCTTCTAGGAGATGAAGAGATCTGAAAGACAAGGGTTGCTATTTGTGGGTGGCAGGACATTTTCTTTTCCCAGAAAGACAACTGGAATAGCCTTCAAAACAAAGGGAGAGAAAATCCCCTTTTCAGACTGTTACATACATGGTAGTGAGGAAAAACTTGAGAGCATTTTTGGTTTAAACCAGGCTCAGCTATTCTTGGGCCATGTCAGTATAGGTAAGATTGTTCAGCAAGGTTGATTTCCTTCCTGGAGCATTTAAGGACTAAGCTAATAAAGTACTTTATAACTGAGAATTCATGTGGCAACATAGGGAAAATGAAGAGCTATGAAACAATAGATGGAGAGTATCTGTCATCATTGGAATAGGTGTTTTTTCCTGTGGATGCACCACTGAACTTTCACCAGGAGGAGCAATCTCTGTCAATGATTTGTTGTTCACCTTGCTTACTTAACTACTCTTTTTTTCCCATGGCACTGTTTTTATCTTCTTCAGTTTCCTTAACATCTATGAGGCAAGTATTTATACTCTACTGTGTCTCTACATTCCAGTGCACAGAGAGTTAGCCACAGGCTGGACATTGCTGCAAACTTAGATATTTCTGCCAAAGACAAGTAATGGCCGTAGGTTCCTGGAGTAATGAACTCTAATCATTACTTCCTCTCTTGACTGTCTTTGTTCAGTAACACAGGGATTGATGTAAGCCTTTCTTTAAAGAGTGTTCTCCTTATGTCTTTCCTTGCTTCCTTTCATCCTTCTGTCCTCCCTTCCTTTCCCTTCTTTCTTTCAGTAGTGCCAAGACTGGCAAGCTGTTACAGCTCTTTCCATCTTCTACTTTGAGATAGGATCAAAACCATCCAGCTGCAGGGTAGGGCTTTGTCCAAAGCCATTTCCATGCAAAGGGCCAGCATGCATTTTTGCCCATCATGGGTGTTACAGTGGACTCATTCATGGACTCACTTCTTTCTGCTGTGAGATTTCTTGCCCCAGTGCTGTGTTTTCCTTGGCGCAGCACATAAGACAAGAAGTAATCTTTACATGGAAACGTCTCTAGTCATGGGAAACATTTCCCCATGCAGAAGATCTACTGCACCCATAATTACACTCAGCACTTGGAATGTGGTGACGTCTCCCTGTTTCATGACCAAACATAGTCTGTCATTGCTCAAGAGCGGAATAGGCTCTAACAGCATTAACCTACGGTCCCTTATCTACTGCTTTTGTCACACTCTCCGTTTGTGTCTATTTGGAGAAAAGTTGTGTTGTCTGCTGCTGATGGTGCCAGGCTGCCTGGCAAAGACGATACGTTGTATTTGTGATATTTCTGTTCTTCTCCTTTCAGCTTCTTAGGCAGCAGCAAGTCAAGTTTTGCTTTGTGGTTCTTCCCTTTCCAAACCTTCTGATGTTGCATAAGCTTTTCCTAAAATCCATGAATGCTCAGCTTCAGCTTTGCTTTCTTTCAAGGACCATTTAAATGAGGGCAAGCCACTGTTTTATCTGATGAGAGGTGCAGTTCTACTATGTTGTCCTCCAGTCTGGATGTCACACCTAGCTGAGACCAGTGTCACAGTAATCCTGTTGACAGAGGTGGTAGAATGTGCTTTTTTTGTACAGTAGCTTCACATGAATCCTGGTATTAGCAAGTCCTGAATACACCCAGAGCATATTTTAATTGAACAAAGCACAAAGAATTTTCACTTAGACTGGAAGAGGAAATGATGAGGGTGATTTCATCCCTCCATGTCTAGCGCAGACTATGACAGAGAGAGGAACCATGAGGAATACAAATAGGATGGGACAGGAAGAGATACCAGCCTTCACTGCAGGGAATACCCGACTGCTCAGTTGTCCTTCACCCCAAGGTGCCTCTTAGGCTGTTGAACAGGAGTTGCTCACTTTTGCAGTCATGACCACATGCAGCTACTCCAACAATCTGGTTGTGCACTGAGTCCTGTCCAGCTCAGTCCTTCTCACTACACATGCCTTTCCTGCTTCAGGTTTCCCCTCCTCTAAAAGTAAGATTCCTATTTCCAGTATCAGACTAGAAACATTCACTACCAAGGGCTCTAACTATTACATATGTGTGCCCACAGAGAACAGTACCTGCTGATTGAACACAGATGCAAAGTATCCTTCTAGCATTGGGATTAATAAGATCAAGCTGATAAAACAAGAGCCTTCTCTTCACCCTTTTCTTTTTTTCCCTACACTATGGATTTACTCTGGATGTTTTTTTGGTTTCTTCCAGAAAGCATAGCTCAGTTTGAGTTTTGGATTAACATCTTAATTGCACCCACTAGATTAAGATTTGTCTCTTCTAGAATGGGTAGATTAGCCCTTTAGTAGCCCCATGGTAGCTTGGCTAAACTGTTACTGTGCTGACTAAATACATTTACAGTTATTTTTATAGCTCTCTATTACATTGTGTAATATATAAACCATTCAAGACAATGGAGCATCATTAGCCTTTAATGGTTGCACTTGAATCAGATGGTAGGTGGGTTTGTGGGCCACAGTCCAAGAGAAGCAGTCTGCTAGAGGCATCTCTGCAGAGGGAGAGAAAGGCTGAAAATGGGAAAAGGGGTATATAATTCTGGGGTGGGGGTGTTCAGAGGGCCTTCAGGCAGAAGGAAGAAAAAGGTTGGTAGCAGAGAAAAGAAACTACTGAGTGCTGAACGAAGAAAAAACAACCACTGTCAGGAACAGCTCCACTGCCCATAAGTCAAGTGTCCTTCTAGCATCAAGCCTCAGTCCCTTTCACCACGCTCTCCAGACACTCCTGAGAGAAGTAGTTGTAGCCATGCACTGACAGATCTATTTCCTTGCTTGGATTCTACTTGAGCATGCAAAGCCTTGGCTCGTCCACAGGAGCTAAGCCCTACAACAAGGCTGGGACAGCCCTGAGGATGGAGCAGAGGATGTCCCTACTAGACCAGATCAGCACTCATACAGAAGGCATATTTCAAGCACTGTGCACTGACAAATAATTGCTTAAAGAAAAAAAATAACAAACCAGTTTTGAGCATACAAATCTAACGAAAAACAAATAACCCACTGGTGCCCAGCCTGACAGTCAGTCCTTTGCTATCAGATGCACCAAAAAAGGATTTTGTTATTTAACCACTGTTTTTCCCTTCCCAACACTTACTGCTCTGTGCATTTATTCCACTTTCTAAGCAGCTTGCATCCCTGAAGCCTAGATTGTCGTGGTGTTGGGGAGGAAATGTTTAGACATGGCTCAACCTGCAGTGGCAAAGAAAAACATTTCCAGGCAGAGGATGAAAAAGGCACAAGGTCCATTTTGCAGGTTATCCACTTGTATCAAAAGGAAATCTAGAAAAGAATGATGCAGGAGATGAGTTAAAAATGGAGATGAGAATTAGCTCTACCCCATTGTGGAAATGGATTTCCATCTCACCTATGCAAATAAAGCTGGGGAGAGTTCAGCTCATTAACTCAACACAAAACAAACCCACTTCTTTTCTGCTGTACTAATTTTTCTGCCAGATTAGTGAGTTGAATCAGCACAGAGAAGGTCCTACAGGTGTCAGTTCCCAAGGACTCAGCGCTGACCCATTTCTTCTCCTGTCCATATCAGCAGCAGCATGCCAGTCAAGGATGAAATAGGAAGTAAAGCTTTGGAAAATACCATCATGCAAATGGAAAACAATGTAAAATTTTTAGCTTTACTTCCTTTCAGATGTTCTCCAAAAATCTAGTGTTAGAAAGCTTTCAATTTCTGATGAAAAGCAAAAAAAAAATACTCCTAGCTTATGGAAATATGGGAAAATTTTATATATATATATATATTACTGAAAAGTCACAGAGATACAGTAGCTTCCAAATCAGTTACTGTCGATAAAGCAAGTTCTGGATAACATATCTAGGATATGTTATTTTATTTGTTGCTATTAAAAAAGAAAAAGTTCCAACAAATTGGGAGCATGGTACAGAGAGAAACTTCCTGGGTCCTAAAGTCCAGACTTGTAGTATCCCAGGCACCACATAACTGACTCCTTTTCATCTGAGTTATCTCTAGTCTTCTGGATTGATGTGGAAAAAATGTAAAGCAGGAGAGGCAATACTAGCAATCAGAAAATTAAAAAATGACATTTTCTTCTGTATCACAAACAAAGCCACATGAACATTGGGAGCAGCTGCATATATATAGGAACCTGTAAGGCTCCAACAAATAAGGAAAAGACTAAAATGTAGTGAAAGGTCTGATCAATTTTTTAAGAAATGTATTAAGAATATGTATTAAGATGACAACACATAAGAAGGTCTTACTGGATAAAGGCACTGAAGGAGAAAGCCATGGGCTAGGGTAGTGTTTGGTGCCTCACTCCTGCTGTGCTCTGCATTTTCTCTCACTCCTGCCTTACAGGATTCAAACACTCTCCACTCGCAGAGGAATGATGATGAAACACTAAGCTTAATGTAAGCAGTTACACTGACACAGATAGGAACAAATCTGTACCACAGAATCATAGAATCATTATGGTTGGAAAGGACCTCTGAGATCATCAAGTCCAACTGTCCTGCAGGGTTAAAACCATATCTCTGGCAGAAGAGGTCTAGAGCTGTTCATTCACTGCAGTGGTTTAACATCCACTGTAGCAGGCAGCAGCATCTGCCCTCTCTTCCTTGTCCTGTAGTGTCCACTAAGCTGCAGGGTTGTGTTTCCATTCTTTCTTTCCTCCATCACCTTTAATTATTCTTGTGCAAACTCACAGCTCAGCTCTCCTTGGGCAGAGGTGGAAATCAAAGTCTGATCTCTGTCTTGATGATGAGCTGTCGGGTGCAAAAGGAGGCATGGATTATATTTTTGATAGGAAGAAATACCCAGTATCCTACACCAGGAGGTTCAAAGCTCTGAAACCCAATGAAGAAGAGTTTCCAAACTAAAGAAGGCAGATGGGTTCTATACTTCACCCTTGGTTAAGTTTACAATAGCCTGGGCAATTTCAGACTGGGTGCCTGACCTTCCGCGTATATATTATATTAACTCTAAATAGCACTTAGGCAATGAGGTTGAATAAAGTGCTGAAAAACAAAGCTTAAATATTGTGGGTTAGTGGTGAAGAAAAAAACAACCAAACAAAACACCAAACAAACAAAAAAACACAAAAAAAAAACAGGTCTCTCAGGCTTAACCCCCAGATCACATTGCACTCAAGAAGCACCAAGAATACCCTTTCAGAAAATGGCCTCTGGATTTTTCTGTGAGTTCCCTACTGAACAGCAATGAGGACTTGATGCAGTAAAACACATAAGTGTGTGTCTGGTCATAAGCTGTTGATCAGTTCTGCCTATGCTCAAGAATTCCCCTCCCCATTAACAGCTGCAGAGGTACAAAGGGAGCTCCTAGGACTGCTTGCTTGTTCCTGGCCACACCAGCAAGATTGGGGCTGGTTCTCTGGCCCTCTCTCTGCTCCCTTGAACAACAGTGGCAGGCTTGATCACTGGTATCTTGAATAACAATCTTGATTTCCCAGAGATCTGCTAATGATAATACTAGGCTGTGCACCTGATAATAGGGATTTCTCTTGGCTGTTGCTTGACATGTTTAGAGACAAAGAATTAAAAAGCTGATGAGTGTATTAATAACCTTGACCTCTTCTGCAAGGGAGGGAGAAGTTCATATGAAGCTTTCTCTCTCATAAAGCTTTTCCAAGCCTATGCTCAGGAAAACAGAAAAGGATATTTTTAAATCCATTGTATTCTTAAAGAGGAGTTTGCCTGGAATAGACTGAGCTTTGGAAACCATTGTTTAATTGCAGCCTAATAGAGAAAGCATTACTTTGAGCTTTCTGAAAACTAGAGTCCAGTCTTTTTGCAACAAACTTTGCACTGCTTGGGGCTTTTTGTGAGAGTTTATTCCCATAAGTTGTTCCTATTAGGCTGGTGGGTCCGCGTGGGAGCTGGCAACATCTCCTTTCCAGCCCGTGGGGGAGATGAGAAGCAGCCCCATATCTTTTAAAGGAAGGGAAGGGAGAAGTAACAGCAAACCACATGAGGCAGAGGGAATTGATTGCAACCAGCCAGATATAATTACATTGTGGAGGACATTTAATATTTCATCTTGATCATTGTTGTGTCAGGAGAGTAGAGAAAATCACAATATGAGGGAGAGAAAGGCTGCAACTTCTCTTGATTTGAATTGTTAATTCTCACAAGCAAAACCTCAAGTTACTTTCCAACAATCTGTACTGCTGGTGCCTAAATATATGCAACCCAGATTGCAGGAAAAACCAGAAAGCCACCCCACCTGCTTGGAGACAACAGTGGCACTAAGCCCTCATGGCAGGTCCCCAGCACAACAAGTATTTAATCCAGTTGTGCTAATGAATTTCTCTCCTCCCTTCACTCCTGGGTAGCTACAGACATACTGGCACAGGGCTTTCTGGTTAACCACTTTAAGGCAGAAAGAGCTTCACATTCCTCAGTCCTAAATGGTTCCATCCCCAAAGCCAGACCTTTTAAACAGCACAGCACAGTTTTTGGTTATGACTGCTATTGAGTAATGTACACACACATGGGAAGAGACAGTTACTGCTCAAGAAAGTTTACAGTGTTGAAAGGAAAAGGCAGGAAGGTAAACAGAGGCTCTGGACCAAGGTCAAAAAGAAAAACTAAAGGCAGACTAGAACAAAGATGCCCGCTACATATATACATATATGTGCAGGCATATTACATACGCAGGGCAGCCCATCCCATGCAAATCCTCCAAGAATGCACACAAAATCCCAGCCTCAACTGCCTCCTACTTCTGCTGTCTGGGCCATACATTTGTTGTGATGGGAGAAAATCAGAGGTAGCACCTAGCAGGAACCTTCAGGAGGAAAGAGAGTGCAAGACACTAGTGAGCATCCCTACACACCAAAATATATCCTTATAACTCTTACTGTAACAACCTGTGTTTAGAGGTTTGGCCACCTACCACTGAAATGCAGCTCCCTGAGCTGGATCAAAGCTGGCTCAAGCCAGAACTCCTATCAGGGAGAGTATCCAAGTGCTCCAAGTGTTTATCCTTCCTGCAGCCCAAAGTTGCCAAACACATCTCTGTTTTCCTTGATCACTTCCACACTCAGCCAACTGAAATCCAGTTCTACATATTAATTATTGTAAAAGAGGGAGAGATTTCCTCATTGCTCCAGATGATTAATCAGCTGGTCAGGCATAACACCACCCATGCTATTGTAATTGCAGTCAAATAATGTTAGATGCACTGTAATCATAGCTGTCATCAAACACCAGAGGAGTCTGGTAATACAAGCGATCACTTCTCTTCACAGTCTCACCAACCCAAAATTATCTACGGTCTGTAGTAAGCTCTTACAGACAGCTCATAAGATCAAGGTCTCAGTACAGAGGAAAACTGCAACAAAATCAGTGATGGAGTTCGAAACAAAATAAGTTTCACAAACAGCATGTGTTGACAAAGATGTAAGTCGCTTTTATCTGTGGTTTTGCTGACCCAGTGCTGCATGTGTGTAGACAGGAGCTGCTCTCAAGGCCAGCACACTGCAAAATGCTGTCATAGGCATTACCCCACTACCTGCTGCTGGGACATATCCCCTCACCTCTGAGCACCCTGCTCACCTCAAGGTGCAAGATGGGAAGCAGCTTCTTATTCCTTTATGGAGAAGAAATGGAGAGAGGAGGGCTAAGCTCATCAGCATTCCATGCATCCAAGCCCTGCCCTCAAGAGTGACCGCTTCAAAGGGCTGGAACAGTGACCTGGAGAGAAAAAACAGATGTCTTGGTTGATGGCTCTCTTCAAATACACATCATTATTCCTTTTGTTATCCATTATGGTTTTGGAGCGGCCTGTGAACAGTCAAGACAGAGAATTTGTTTAAAGAATTTACTAGTTTTGCCTCCTTCTTTATAGTTCTTCTTGTAGCTGAGTGTGTACTCTAACCCCTAGATAACCTTCTCAGTAATTCTGCATGCACTGGCATTCTGACCTCATTGACCTTGTCACAACTTACTGCAGTGAAATGTCTCTGTTAACTTTCCATTAGCCTTATTCACATCTCAAATAAAAAAAAATAATAATTAAAAGATGACTATCTACTTCCTCATCCCCTGCAACCACAATGTACGTTTTTTTCTCTGTTCTCTATTTCACACAGAAGTAGTTTTTCCTCCAACTTTCTAAACTAGTAAACTTCTGACAAAGGGGTGGAGTCCTGGATCCTTAAGCTCAGCTGCAGGAAGGAGCAATTTTAACTAGCTATATATTCATATGAGTAGTCAAAGTATGTCTTTACTGGGATAAGCAGGTGAGAATGCATTCAAGCCAGGTCCTGCATAAACACAGTGACCAATAGCGCTGTCCTCAAAGCCATACACACATGTGGTAGGTAAAGGCACTGTCTTCCCAACAGCCTCAACCCCTCTCACACCTCAAAGCTGCTTTAAAACATCTTGTGCACTTGCATAAAGGTTAAATAAATCCTAAGTTTGGGCAGAGCACCTAAGCTCCATCTCACCAGTTGAGACAGGCTAGACAAAGACTATTTGGCTATCAATCAGCCTCATAGTACTGAATCTCACATCCTAGCACTGAAACAAAAAAGGTTAATGAAGCCCAGAAGAAAGGATATAAAGTAGAAGCAGCATGAGAACTTACAGTCATTACAGCAGCAGTAAAAAAAATGTCTCTTGTGTGTTTGGGGTTTTTTTTCCCATTGCATATTTTGCCCAAGGCTGGTGGTGTTCACTTGTTCAGCAGCTCTTCGCAGGAAGCTGATTGGTCTTCTCAGTGGGGCAGTTTTAGTTCAGAAGAGATAATTTAAGACAAAGTCCATCAGCCTGTTGTCCAGCTTAGGAAAAGTAGCTGAGCCTGCTCAGGGGCTGCCTTCCAGTGGAATGAGAAGCTGCTTGACACAGGGATCTTTTCTCAGCTTAGTAATGAGCTGTATTGATTTTCCTCAAACAGAAAATTGGACTTTTACAAACAACGCAACAAGCTGCTTGAGTCAGGATGTTGCTGAAGCAATCTTGTGACCACTGCAGGCTCTTGTGCCTCTCATGAAAGAGAAAAAGTCAGCAGGTTTATTCTGCAAGGGCAGGTTACACCAATAAAAAATAAATCTCCCTTCAAATACATTGGGCAAATATCAGACTAACATGCCCTGCAGGGACAGTTGACATTCATTCATTCGGAAAATGGCTACATGAACAACTCCTGTGCTTGTTCTCCTGTGTTGAGGCCCTAGGTCTGCAGCTGGAGTCTACATCTCTCTCCATATGGTCTCTTTGCAGGGATCACAGGAATGCTCTCACCACCAGCCAGATACGTCTCTGGCAAGGAGCACTGAGCCACTTCTTCTGGACTGACAGCTCATCACTTCCAGTCTGGGCAAAATAACACCAAGGGTAGAGCCTCTGAAAGTGACTCTCCTCATTCCTGAGCCATTGAGCATCTTCAACCTTCCAACAAAATCTCATCACATGGAACAGTCCATGAGATTGTCCTGTTCATCACTTAGACTGGGCTCTTCAGGTCTGGCCAGCATAGGTTTAGTTCTTTCATCCTAAAGCTTAAAGTGATTAGCTGTAAGCTACATTTCAATTCCCATACCTACAGCATATTCTCGAAGCTGGCCTAAAAGGAGAAAAATATTCAGCCAATTTCTAAGATGTCAGTGAAAGATGATTCCTTCCCAGGCACCATTCCAAAGGTTCCAGTGGCCCTGCAGCACTTTTGACCTTTCCACAGGACACAGGTCACCAGCACTGAGGTATTAGGGTGGCTGGGATCTGCCTCCATCTCCTTCAGCATACAGGGAAATCCTTTCTCTGCCACTGCAGTTACTGAAGCAGGACTCAAGATGCTCTTCATCCAGCATGGAGATCATGGTGCCCACACAAGGTGCTGAGTGAACCTTCATCCAGTGCTCAGCCCCTCACTGCTGCAGCTCATGCAGTTTTTCACCTGAGCTGCATAACTGCAAGTGAAGAGAGCATCATTCCACAGGGCATGGGGGTGTGTAGATCCCTCTCTCATTCTGTCAATCTCTCCTTCCCCCTGTGTTCCTCCATTCACCTACTGTGAGAACTTTTGGCCCATCTTTGTGCTCTTACCCTCATCAAGGGACAGGGTCTCCCTAGGGCAGCATGCTTGAGCTGCAGGCCTGAGCTCTGAAGCTCCACCCTGAAACAGTAACAGGCCTGTGGGAATGAAATAGGAGAGCCCTAGGCCAGTTCCTACTGCTGAGCAGAACATAACACAGCTACTACCTTCCCCTTAGCTTCCTGCAATGAGGGAACAAGCTAAGGGACAGCAGCTCAGGGAGGTATGGGCACCCTGGTTGGCAAGGATGAGTCAATAGCAAAAGCAAAATCTCCTTGCTCTCTCTAGTCAAAAGGGATCTTTGCAGAGCATCTGAAAGAAGAAAGCCAATCACGATGTGATAGATGGTCTCACAAGGTCAGGCTGCCTCTAGAAAACCAGTTTCAGCAGGGTTTGCATTGTGCCCCAAACCCCCTCAGGCTGCCACATCCCCAGGCAGCAACATCAGTGCCACCTCCAGCTCCCAGCTACATGCTCAAAGTCCTCCAAGGAGCACTGCCAGCACCACAGCAGGCAGAAAAGCAGTGGCAGGTATTTCCTCAATGTCCCATTTCCAAGGTTTTGCTGTGCACTGCAGTATCATGCACTTGCTGCTTCCAAGTCCCCAAAAGGCAACAGGACTCCTATACCATCATCAGCTCTCTGCAAAGCAGGAGCTATCTTCAGCCTTGCTCTCAGCTGTGATACTGCAATATCCAAAAGCCTGACTGTGAAATGCCATAGCACCTAATTGCTCTTTACAGGTTGATTCAGAGATCAAAAGAGTCCTGTCTCTGTCTCAAATTAGATCTGTGGGCTCTGGAATTAAGCATTTATGGGCAATGATTTCTCTGATCAAGTATGGACACCTGTAGAAACCTGCTGGGCACAAAGAACCCTAGTCAATGTTTCCAAATTAGAAAATCAAAGAAAAAAAATCAACAGCAGTAAGCTCAGCAGGGATGAGAAGTGTTAATTTTGTGTTGGTAAATGGGAATTACAAGAAAATGGAAAATAAATAAAAATGCAAATTCAAAGTTACAAAAAAGCATAATAAAAGCATTATCTGACACACTTGGGAATACAATTATAATCACAAAATAGGCTTTTCTAATATTTTTGTATCAGTAATTTTAGTGTTTTATTTAGTGCATTATAAAATCTGGGAAATATTATAGTCTTTTCAGTAAATCAATGTCTTATTATTTAGTTTTAAAGACATGAGGGGAAGAAAGATTTACAAACCTCCATCTTGTCAAACAAGACAAGGTTTTCCTTTCTAACAGGATAGAGAAATATCATGCCAGTATATGGTGAGCTTGCCAGCATCAGGAATGGCCAGGCAAATGCTTTTGCTGAACATGTAGACTTATATAAGTAGTTATGTCTGATCCAAGTTTAAAAACAAAATAGCTTTGGTGATGTGTATAAGAAAGAGGTGCACCACGTTGTTGCAATGTGCTCAGCTGCCAACTGTCTGCCCTGCCACAGCTCCTGTATGCTGTGTTTTTGTGAGGAACCAGCTGCAGTTTCCTGTGCTCATCCCATTCAGCATTAGTGTCTGAACAGCATGTGGAAAGAAGGAGTGAAGGGCTGAGAGGTGATCACCAAGTCAGAGTAAGGCATAATAATCCCATTTTCCAAAGATTCTCCATTTACAAACACTCCTCTCTTTTAAACAGACTGTGTTGATTTGATGATAAATGAGCTTCTTTTGATCCTGTGTAGGGAATCACAGAATCATTAAGGTTGGAAGAGACCTTTGAGATCAAGTCCAACTATACCTATCACTAACATGCCACTAAACCATGTCCCTAAGTAGAGCATGTATATGTTTCTTAAACACCTTCAGGGACAGTGACTCCCACCACTTCCCCAGGCAGCCTGTTCCAAGACTTAATAACCCTTTCAGTAAAGAAATTTCTCCTTATATCTAATCTAAAACTCCCCTGCTGCAACTTGAAGCCATTTCCTCTCATCCTCTCACTGTTAACCCTGGAGAAGAGACCTACCCTCATCTCACTACAACCTCCTTTCAGGTAGTTGTAGAGAGTGGTAAGGTCTCCCCTGAGCCTCCTCTTCTCCGGACTACACAGCCCCAGTTCCCTCAGCTGCTGCTCATAAGACTTATGCTCTAGACCCCTCACTAGCCTCATTGCCCTTCTCTAGCCTCACTGCCCTTCTAAAGTAACAGGAAAATCTCCGAAACTCAGAATAACACTGCTTTTTCCAGAGGGGAAGAAAAAAAATAAATCACAAATTTTGCTCCCTGCCTTATATATATGAGATGCCTGATGTCACCTGACCATGTTCACAAAACACCTGACCTCCTTCCAAAAAATGGAATAAAAGCAGCAAAATATCTCCTCTCCCCTTGCTATCATCCCTTTAATAATTCTGCAGTATTAGGCTCAATGTGCTGATTAAGTTCCATGTGTTTTAATCATGACCAAATCATGCTAGAGAAGGAAAATGCACAGCCTGCTGTCCTCTCTCGGAACTCTCCTCTCACCCTGCTCTCAGAATAGTCTCAGCCTGGAGGGCATCCTGCCAGCGTGATTAACAGTGTCAAACGGGGAAGGGAACGAGAAGGGAAGAGGAAGGAAAAGGATCTTTCCTTAAAACTTGGGCATGGCTTTTGGCTTATCAGAGCAAGTCACCAAAACTTTGAAAGCATCCTGCATTTGCAGCTGTGAGCTTCCTCAGTTCACAAAATCTAGACAAGTGCAAGGTCAACTGCTGTCATCTTCTGTGGTCTTTCTCCAGTCCCTGCCCAGAGCTCCACTACAGACATACATATCTAAACATTAGGAGCATAAGAAATGCCTGCCAAGCTTTTCTCTTTTTTTCCATTGTGCTTATTAAAATATTTAGTAAACTCTTAATAAATTATGAAAAGCTGCAAATGGTCAACCAATTGCAGTAGACAACAGTAGGACAAAAAGTAGCACGTTATTCTCTCCTTGACCAGCAGAAGCAGGTTGTTCTCTCTTTGATCAGATTTCTCACTCCCAAATTTGCATCTCTACAGAGCAAGCATTCCCCTACAGCTGGCCAGGAGGCTCCCTTCACCACCAGTCAAAAGAAAGTGAGTGCTCAGGGAGATTCAACTTGCCTTAATGCAGGTGTCTAAAAAAGATTAAATCCACTGAGTTCTGGATTGGCTGGTCACAGCACTGAGAAGGTTCCTAGGCCTCCTTTTGGGAAGCCTTGGAAGACCATCATCCGCTTGGCCTGGATTCTGGAGACAAAGTGAAGCTGCATATGTCTAATTTAGAGCTGTGAATGTCACATTTCAGGCTTGATTTGACCATCATCACTCTCTGCAGGGAGGCAGCTTGTGCTACCAAGCAAGAAGAGAAGCACAAGCTCTGATCCTCAGCCTGTAAACTCCTCCAAAGAGGATCCCTGCTGTTGGCTCTCCTCCACAGCAGCTGCTGATGTACCAGAATAGGTTCTGCCGGGGAGATTTTTCCATTTTCCTTTTCTTTTGCCAAAATCCTTGAGGGCACTGTCACTTTAAAAAAAACTTTTCATCCAGAAGAAAGCACATATGAAGTGGAGATCACCTGGCAGAACAATTGGGTGACAGGGCCAGGAAGTAAGCATTCAGTGCTGGGCTATATCCAGACGCATTGTGGTTGTGCCACACATTCATAAGCTGTGGCAGGCATAAAGATGGGCAAAGGTTTGCCTACAAAGCCAGCTGCTTCATACATATATACAGTCACTGAGAAGCTCAGAGCATGTTTCTAGTTCCTGTCTTTGATGAGCAACATTAGACAGTAGGGACCTAGAAGAGGGGAAACCTAAAGTTCAAATAAAAAGCCTTCAAAAGCTCTTAATGCAGCTGAGCATGGAGAAACACATGCACATTTCATGTACCATGGCAAAACAATGAAGATGTCAGTGTACGCTGGAGAACTTAGTACACAATGCCTGAGTTCTTCCCAGAGAAGTGTGAAAGTCTCTCTGCTGGCAGTGTCTGAGAGAGACAAAAGCAAGGCCTTGCAGAAGTGTTCCTCCAGCCTGGAACTTCGTAAGTCTTTGCACAGGAGGTTCACATTCTGAATTACGACTGTTTAATGCTATAAGGGCTCCATCCAAAACCTGCTGAAAATTTTGCACTGAGCTGGATCACGCTAGCAGCAGGTATGCAATATGGCTTGAAATCTCAGACTTGCAACGGTTTTGTTCTGTGGGAATAGAGAGACACACAGCAATCTGCTGTGACAGCAGGTGGCTTGAGGGGTATTTACTGAAAGATGGATTTTCCTCCCTGTCATGCTCAGAAAAACACAGGAGGGCAAAACAAAGTGATCACAAAAATCACACACAGTGACAGAATCAAAACATGTCACAAGAAAAACACCTTCTGCTGTTGTTTTGTTGGTTTTGTGGGGGGCATCTCATTTGGGTTCTGAAAAGCTCCCAGTATTCTCAACAGTTATTTGCTCAATTTAAAACAGTCCAAAGAAATATTGCAGCTTTCTCCCTAAAATAGTAATCGGGCATGACTTTGACTGAAATAGCTCTTTTCTTCAGTAATGAGTATTTGTCTTAAAGACATCTAGGTTGCAGGATGTGCATTGTTCCATCTTACAGGGTATATTTAAGTCCCATGAAGGTTAATGTGTTTCTGGGCACTTGGGCAAGTTGTCTTGGAGGCAAGCCTACCAGGCAATGGCAAAGAGGATACTCTGAGCTTGCAAGGTGAAGAGCTTGCTCACCACCCTGAACCCAAGGGACTTGGTAGACTTGACTGCCTGGCCCTCCCTGTGCAAACTTACAGCTCTCTTAGGCATCATACCAAAGGATTTGTGCAATAGGCTAACAAAGGTGATAACAGCTGAGTCCCCTAGAAACCCCCGTGGGAAATGCAGCTGACACCTACTGACCTTCTCAGTTAGATCATGCATTGCTGACTCCTGATGTGAATTTGACCTCTCAGTCCCATCATGACATCATCTACATTTTCACACAAGCAGAGACAGATGAACTGAATATAATCAATTAGATTCAGAAGAAAATTTTCCCTCTAGAGACTCACTCTGTTTCATACTTATGAAAGCCTCCAGTGCTACCTGATGTAAACACTATGCAGGCTGGTGGCCTCAGTGCCTTCTCTTTGTATTCTCCACAGATTCTGGTCATAAAGGTAACAAGCATCCCTTTCCCTGATAGTCATTGCAAAGATGAGGTAAAACCTTCAGGCAGGGCTGGAGAAGCATGCACTCTGTAGGGTGCATTTTCCTGTACCACTGCCCAAAAGGAGTGCTCTGATCAGTACATTTCAAATAAAACATGCTTACATTCGTCAGCTCCAAAGGAAACAAAAATCCTACCGTAAGCTTTTAGAAGGAGGGCCAGAGGACTGCTGGACCACTGCTTGGAAAGGATGAAGTTGGAGCAGAGCTTAATATTCAATTAGTGAGAAGTTTAGATGGAAAACATTCCAAAGCCACTTGTATACTGTCTGAGTTAGTCCCGAAAGGAACCCTGAAGGTGTTCAGTCATTCACAGGGCTTTGGCACCAGCATCAATGTTTGCAGTTTGAAGTCACTTTGAACACACTGTTCCCAGAAGCCGTTGCAGTTATTGGCTTAAGAAAGAAACTGCCTGAGAGGCTGAGGCAAAGACACATGTGAAAAGGAGATAAACCAAACCTACATTCATTGCTTCTGAGACTCTCAGGAACAGCACACCAGAGAGGCAAGGATGGCAAAAAAAAAAAAAAAAGGCAGGCAGTTCTAATATGGCCTCTCTTGCAAGGACTATTCCTTCTTCTCCCCATCTCTTGATATTGTTTCTGCTTCTGCTTAAAAAAATAAAATTAAAAAACCCAGAAATTAACAGTGTCTGACTCCTTTTCTTGAGTATGTGAATACCACTGCTTATGGGAAACTATGACCATCCGCATGCCATTCTCCTGATTCTTAGAAAATCTTACATGCTCCCAAAAATCTTCCCAGAACTATGACTGAAGATAGTTCCCAACATGGTGAAGTGTGAACCTGCAATTCAGCAGCCCGTGGGCAAACGCTGCTTGCTCACATCCATGTTTTCCTCCAAAGTTGCCAGCTTTGGATTCTGTACAGCCTGGTTTCTGCTGTGCCTTTGAGAGCCTGCAAGCACACCTCCTGCCTCCAGTGAGAGGTTCCCATCCCTCCTCCTCCGAAATGACAGGCCACATTAGACCGTTCAGAATCACATTTGGTTCTCATTTTCTAACCGACATCTAAGATAATATTTTTAGAAGAAGCTATACTGGTATTTGCAAAAAATAGCCTTCTTTGCTTTGATCCCAAATGGGGTCTTTTCCAAATTTCTTTTCCTACTTTAGTCATATCTCTAAAGCTGTTTGCATTAAACAATCCGATTCACATCAATCAAACTCTCTTTGGGTTCCTATTGCCTATGCCTTTCACTGTGTCACAAGGCAAAAATACAGTCAGCTCAGTGATTACCTAATTCTCTTCCCAATAGAGGAAGCCCCAATCTGAGGGCCATATATAGATGACAGCAACTTCATTCAGTGTTTGCGTGGTGCCACTGATACCCACACATCAAGAGAAGTAGCTTCTCAAGACCTGTCACCACCATTGGGCCCCTGCCCTTACCAGTCCCTCCAATGGTGAAATCCATCAAATGGAAAGGAAAACCACCAGCACAGGTTGGCTTTACCAGATGCTGACCTGTCTTCCTGGCTTTATTACTGGGACAGAGCTCAGAAATCTGCTTTGGCAACAGTTTTCTCTGCTTGGCTATGTTCTCAGTTCTGCTGAGAGCCTGGCAGGGTGAGGGAAAAGACATCCCTGATGGCTGTGGTGGCTCTGCTGCCTGCTGGCAATGAAGCTTAAGGCAATTCAGCAGCACAGAGGTGAGCCACAGAAACAAACACAGGCTTGTCTGGATTTTTTTAGCAGATTCCTAGAAAAAAGACCAGAGTTCAATGAAGTATTGCAGCAGCATCCAGAGGCAAGGCAAGCATGGGGCACTGGTGTCTGCAGATGTGCTGGCATTGAGCTGCAGTCAACCCACAGCCACAAGAACAGGAGAGAAGGCCTGGGTCCTTCCCAAAGCATCTGCAAGAGCCCATCTGGTTGTGCTGTGAGCATTGGGGATGCATCTACCCCAAGCAACGATCATCACTGTTCATCCCTGTGAGCCTTGAGTCAGGGCTCTCTTCCCCACTACCGGCAGGGGGCAGATTTGCCTTTCCTAGGCAGGAGGGGCAGCAGGGTCCCATGAGCCCACTCAGACAGCCCTTCCCCAGCGACAAGGCTGTCATCTTCTTGGCAGGAACAAAAGGGGAGGGCAGGAAACCAAAAGGGAAACCATGCCTGACCCTAAAGACACCAGAGGACACAGAGATCAATTGCCACTACTGCAAACCTGCAGGCAGGCAGCAAAATCTCTGTCCTCAACTGGACCCTGACAACCACAGTAAAGGAGTAGGCAAACATGACCCTAGGAGGTCCTCAGCACAGGTCTGCCAAAAGGCTGGCAAAGCACAGCTTTATACCAAACTGAATGAGATCAGTTTTCTGATCCTATTAAGCTTTATCAACTGGCCCATGCTGAATTATTTAAATCCATCTTTTATTAATCTACCATGACTTTTTTTCACTCAACCTCTATCAAGTCACTTAACCACTCTGAATGGATTTCACCAGCTTAACCCTACATGATGATGCTGGAGGTGATGAGAGGAACAAGTCACTGCCCTGCTACTGCTTCTGACATGTTTCAGATGCCAGTAGACTGCAGTGATCTGCTGGCTAACTAGATCAGTGGATTTAACCTTCATGCTTAATGGGAGGTCTTATCTAAATGTGGATGTGGTGCAACCCTAAGCATGGTACCAAGCACGGTGAGACACACTAGCAAAAGAAGGAGCAGACCTAGTAAAGGTGCTCTTGGGACAATAAACCTCCTTGGATGAGGCAAAGCAATCCCTCGTGCTCTAAGTGGCTGGAGAGAGGCCATAACTGGCTATGCCTGTGAATCTAACGTGCCTTAAATTGCACGAAAACTTCTAAATAATTTAACTAAGTAACCTTGTGCTAACAAATGAAACTGTACCTACTTCTGCAGGGACAGGGTGAATTTATTTGTCACCATAGATTAGAAAGCAATGTCAGGTTCTCACAGATAAAGCAGGACTCTGCAATATTGATAAGTTATCTGGATTTTCTTTATAAATGCAACATTAAGTCTTCTCTCTTCTATAGGGAATTAGGATCAAATCCTGCCAGGGCCTTCATTTCCAAGCAGATCTTTGGTTTGATCAAACCAAGGACCCTTTTGTTGGTTTCTGCTCACTAGCACGTGGATTTTGGCAAATGAATCTATTTCTAGTTAAGTATGTATCTCCAAGGCCAAACAGTTGATTTCTCAAAGAATCACAGAATCATTACAGTTGGAAGAGACCTCTAAGAATCTTCAAGTCCAACCATACCTATCACTTACATACCACTAAACCATGGCCCTAAGTAGAACATCTCTATGTTTCTTAAACACCTCCAGGGATGGTAACTCCACCACTGCCCTGGGCAGCCTATTCCAAGACTTAACAACCCTTTCACAGTAAAGAAATTCCTCCTTATATCTAATCTAAATATCCCCTGGAGAGGGAGACACAGAGGCTTGGACAGGGGGAAAAGATGATGAAGGCAGAGAGCAAGTTCTTAGTACTTTCAAAGTTGATAAACCACCTACAAAACAAGTCAAGCCCTGTCCAAAGGAGAGTTGTAGAGCGCCACAGAGGGAAAAGGCAAAGCTCATTTTTATAGAGAAAGAATATACAATAAATAATCCAACCAGCACAAACTGACTAGCCCAGTAAGTGACAGGGTTCCCAGTGGCCTATGTCTAGTTTACAAGACTGTACTTGAAGTTCATAACAAAATTCCAAATATTCTGGTTTATCGCTGGCCTATTCAACCTGTGCTGCAAACAAAGAGCTGAGGGCTAAGAGCTTGGTTTTGCTGTGGCTTTCTGCCTCTGNAGGAGACCCCAAGTGATTTACAGACTGTGCCCATGCCTCTGGTCTGACGAAAAGAAAAATGTCAGCTTCATTAAGTGTTATTATCTGTTTTCTTCCTCAACTAAGCCACCACCAGCCATACAGGGCATAAGCCCAAAAAAGGCACCAGGCTCAGCACCTGCAGCTCCCACAGGCAGGTTGCTTCCTCCATGTCAAAGCCAGGACAGGATCTCACTTGATTATTGCACCAGCACCTCTGGTGCTGTACAGATCAGCCAAGCATCCCAGCTCTACCCCCTAACAGTGTTGGGAGGAGACATCACCCCTCAGCATTGCTAACACCAGAAAAGATCCAACTCAGCACATGCATACAGTACACAGAGATCACATTTTCTCATGTCTTTTGCTACCTGTTATGGCAGAATCATAGAATAGTTTAGTTTGTAAAAGATCTTTAAGATCATTGAATCCAACCATTAACCCAGCACTGCAAAGTCCCCCACTAAACCATGTTACTAAGCACCACCTCGAGGGATGGTGACTCAATCACCTCCCTAAGCAGCCTGTTCTAAAGCTTAACAACCCTTTCAGTGAAGGCATTTTCCTAATATCCAATCTAAACCTCCCCTGGTGCAAATGGAGGCTCTTTTCTCTCATCCTATCAGTTGTTACATGGGAGAAGAGTCTGACCCCCACCTCACCACAACCTTTTAGATAGCTGTAGAGAGTGATAAGGTCTCTCCTCAGCCTCCTTTTCTGTAGACTAAACAACCCCAGTTCTCTCAGCTCTACTTCCATGTCCCACATATCACCACTAATCATATCACTTTTCTCCTCTTGCTGCTTCTCTCGCAGTCCAAAGCTGTCCAGTCTTCCCTGAAGAAGCAAGGGTTGCCTGGCTCCAGTTCGTGGCTGTTCTTGTGGCTGACAAAATACTTCACATTTCTGCACAATCTTCTCTATGTGTGGAGGCTTCCCTGCAGTTGGACTTCAGCTGCTGACCACACCAAGCCAGGCACAGACCTTCCCTCCTCACTACAAAGGCAAATGTTTCACAACAGAGGCACAGGTTGAAAGACACCATTAACTAACATTAATAATTTAAGTCCCAAATCCTCAAAATGATAGGTTTCAATAAACAGGACAAAAATGGGCTTCCTGAGCACAGGACGAGTTCTGTGGCCTTCTCCAGCACATGGCTCACACACCAAGTTATGGTGCCCAAAGCACTGGCAGACACTCTGCAAACCAGACTCTCCTCCCAGAAGAGCATGCGGACAGTAGTCCCACACCAGCTCTGCTGAGGAATGCATGAGGGCATCAGCCTGCATAAGTAATGGGGAATTAACTTCCCTCCTTCAGGCAAGATGCCATTTTTCCATAAGCTTTCTTCATATTGAGAGGATGGGATGTAATTACTTTGTATAAAGCAATGCTGTTTGTTTCCCAGTTGGTGTTTGCCTGCCCACTGCCCTGAGAAATGAGAAGCATGGGAAGAAACCCCTATGAAGCTTTTTCCAGTTGAATATGAGCATGGCAGGAGACCAAGGGTGACAACCCACACTGAAGTGGTATCTAAAGTGCCACAGGGGCATGGCTGAATAAGTCCAGAGGAAGGACAACCATGTTCCCATGCAGGTTGACAACGACAAGGGACCCTACCTGATGATGATGATGATGACAGTCTCATGTAGCTTTGGCCTTTGAACACACTCTGTCATTCAGATTTTCTGGCTTTACTGCCCACATTAACATCTACTGGGGCTACTATGTGGGAGGAAGAGGGAGCTAAATATTTCATTTTGGTCTATTTAAACAAATATTTAATCTATTTAATATTAATTAAATCTTGGTATGAATAAACAACAGCTAAAAATTCACCTCTTCCTCCAAACATCTGATAACTTCAACATGCTAGTTTATGCCATTCCAACTGAGATGGGATGCTAGCTTTATATTCCCAGTTGCTGGAATTACTGTGATGGATTGTTGGCCTCCTCTTGCCTTTTAGGCTGAATCTTTTTGCATCTGGATGTACAGTAGGCATCATCTGATTTACACCAACCATTTTCATACTTTGCTTCACTGTCTCTCCTTTTCTACGGACTTCATTTGTATTGCCACAAGTGTGTGTCCTCACTCCACTCCCAAACACTGTTACATCCTCAGCAGTACAAATCCATAAAGCTAAGGTGATGAGAAAAGCTATTTCACCACGAAGAAATAAACCCCAGACCCCTCATAGGTGTATGTAGCCAGTGTGAACCATTCCCTAGTGCCCAGCCCTCCCTCCTGACACACTTACACATCTTGGGCCATCATCCAGAAGCACAGCCAGGAAAAGGCATTCCTGAGGACAGTGAACAACAGCTACAAAAGCAGCAGATCATTTCTACTGCAAAGGATTTAAGCCAGCTAACAATGGGCCAATAAAGGCAGCTACCACCATCACATCTGCCACTACAAATGTCTCATTTTACTTCAGGAAACCCTATTTGGACGATACCACATTCATCATAGTCATACCAGTCAGAACACATTTTCTAATGAGCCCCAGTAGGGCCAAAAGTGATGAAAGACTGCCCTACATGCACCACTACTTACCTTGCTTTCCTCAGTGCACACCCAACTTAGCAGAGCAGCATTTAGCTTTTCTTTTCCTCTCTGCTGCACTGTTTTAAAGCCATGTCACCCAAACACAGACCAGTGTTGATGAATTATACTGCAGTTCAAAATGTATCGGATGCATCTTCATTATCCAGAGACAGCAACGCCAAAGGCCTTATGATGGTAAATCTCTCAATGTAACCAAGTCAGATTATTCAGTTTAAACTGGCCATTTTAACTCTTCTGGCCCCACGAAATCTTGAGCCTGGCTTAAAAGCCATAAGATGTTTTGAAAATAATAAATATTGGATTACTTTTAACTGACTGTGAAATCTAAAACTTTGGGTTGTGCTTAGGTTACAGATCAAACCCATAAGCAAGAGAAACAAGGGAAATCCACTCTCTTCTCATGTTGGCCACTTAGTTGACTTGGGTCATGTCACTGCTCTGCATTTTGGGTAGCCTCTTGGAGAGCAGTGCTTTCAGGATCCCTTGTAAAAATGTGCCCTGTCTGGCACAGCAGAGCTGACAAAGGCAGAGAGCCGTTTGTGCTGCAGCAAGTCTGCAAAGTGCCAGGCACTGCTATGCCTAAATTAACAGGAAGCTCATTCTAGCAAACCTTGTTCAAGGAGCCATATCAGGTCAAATATCTGCATCACAAAACCAAAAACAGGTGGTTGGCCTGGAAGTGCTGGGTTAATGGTTGGGCTCAATGATCTTAAAGGATTTTTCCAACCTAAATGATTCTATGATTGCAGGGATAATTGCTAGCGGAGAGTTGCTCCACCAGGGTGTAGATCAGCATCACAGCAGCCAAGCTGCATAGGACTGCCACACTCAGGGTCTAACCCTGCAAGTTTTGGTCTGCATTAGGAATAGTTTGTCCAAATTATTTTGCAGGTAAATGTTATCCTGGTAAAAAAAGGCCAAAGTTCAGCATTTCACTCTTAAAGAAAGTTCAGTCAATTCAGAAAAGCAGAATGTTGGATGCATCTTAAATATTTATCTATACATTTGTTTGATTATTTTTTTTACTTGGGAAATTTTTCAGCAACACCTTAAGGTTTCAGTCTTCAGATGAATACTTTGTAAACAACTCCACACATGCAGATGAAGGCAAAGCAGCCTTCAGCAGAAATTATTTTATCAGAGATATTGAGTGGTGGGAAACTTTTTTCCATGAAGAACAATTGAAAAACAAGCAGGAAAAGGGTCATAAAGTCAGAGTCCAGCAAAACACAACTGTTTCAATCAGCAAAGGAGCAATCAATTCTTTCATGTAGCAGCTAATTTAAAATAAATGTTTCTCATCTCTGGGAACATACCCTAGGGTAGGTCCCACAGCTTGGGAGGACCACAGGGCTGCTCCTGCAAATGCAATCCCCCAGGTTATACCCAAACCAATATAGGCCAAATGCTGCAAGCATTGCACACAGGGAAGGAAATGTTTAGATAAGCTCATCTCACCTCCTGCTCAGTTGCTAGCTTTTGACTCAAATACATTTTTGAAAATCATCCAGACCTCCCAATGGAGAGCATTGCTGAAGGGAAACACATGTTGGTGGAATTTCTCCATTAGTGCAAAAGGCACCACTGGCCCCAGCAAATCCCTGAATATCTAATGACCCCTGAGCCTCCTGGGAAGGTTCCTTGCTCCTCCCTATTCCCTCAAATCTGCTACAGGCCACTCTCTGAGCCACAAAGGGAGAGCAGGACCTTAGACCTAAGCCAGCATGGATGGTCTTTCCTAACTTGGCCGAAATGGAGTTGACCATGATGCCACCTTAAGCAGTTTTAAGCCAATTTAAGCCAGCAAATTCACACCTTTACTAATGGACATTTGTGCTCAAGGGAGAGAAGATGCTTTCCTGCTCTCTTTTATGGTTTGTCCTCGTGCTTCTTTGTTGGATTTTGTTGCTGGGATCCATCTCATGTCCCTGTAGGCCTGACTGTGAGATGTTGTCCTCACAAACTGGTGGTCCTTTCTGGGAAATAAGCACTCGTAGGGGAAAAACGGCCAAGCAGGTCCCTAGAGAAGCATCAGCATCTCCATTCAACACCTCCCTGTATCTTCTGTCCCATGACAGCAGATGTCCTTCTGCTCTGCCTGCAACAAATCTCCCTTCTGGGACCAGCCACGGTCAGACCCAAAGAAGGCATGTTTTATGGTGCCTGCTACAGCTCTGTTCACTGCCCTCTGCTAAGTCTTGAGGGCATTTGGGAGTGTGCTATGGCCTCATGCAGCATTGCTGCAGCATGACCCCCAGGTAGAATTTCACCTGGACTTCCCAGGACTCAGACTTCAACCTCCCTGTTCTCAGAGCGGTCAGGATCTGGTCCTGGAGTGTTTGTGAGTTGACTGAGTACTAGTAGCTAATGCGGGGGGCAGGCTAGATACTAACCCTGTTCTCTCTTCATTTCTACAGCTTGGGATAAGGCTCAGCAATCACAGCTACAAATACTTAACACGTCTCAGAGATGTTCTTACAAACAAGCTGCAAAGAGAGGTTCCTAGCAGAGACTGTGAGATAGCTCCAAGTGTAGCTGTCAGGCCAGGGCACTGGCTGTAATAAAGCAATCTCAGCAGACTTTGAACTTTTCCAGCGGTGAAAGATCAGGGAATGTTAAGAAATAAAACAAAGAGCTGCTGAGAGCCAAACTGGAAATGGCGCCAACCACTCAACCCAGAGGGAAATTCCAAGGCATGAGGTCCAGTAACTCCTGGGTGAGGGGATACCAAGTGGGATTGGGCTTACTCAGGGCACAGGATGGCTGATGGACATAAGCTGAAAACCATGGAGGCTCCTCTAAGCCTGGGAATCTTGTTTTGTGTGAACAGAATGACTTGGGCCAAGTTCATCCCTCGCTGGAACGTCTTGGAGAGGATCCTCTGTGTGACCAGCTCCTTGACCCCCAGAGAATGGAGACAAAACTCACAGAAATAAATGCATGTATCAGTAGGCTGAGGAGGTCAGGGACAAGGGCTGAGCAGGCAGTCACCAGTCTCTGCAAGAGCAACCCTGCTGCTGATGCAGCTCACCCCTGGGGATTATTTTAGTATGCTTTCCACACCAGATCACCTCACCTGGGCCCCTCCTGGATATCCCAGAGCCAGCACCTTTAGGCTGTCCTCAGTGGTCCCCACAGCAGAGGTGGGGCACAGGGTCACACCACACAGGAAAGCTGTGGGGAAACTCCTCCCAGGGCAAAGTTGTCAGCAGCACCTCTGTCTGCTGTTTGCTATGCCAGCACGGATGGCTCCCACGCTGCCAGGGAGGCAGATCCTCCTCCTCCCTCTCGCACAATTAACCTTTCAGCTCAGAAATAAAAGGTTATAAAAAACAACCAAAGTTCATTACATCTCTAATGTGTCATTTGCATGGGAATGAGCTGGGAGCAATGAGGCAGCTTTCTCTTGCAAGGGAAGAATTTGGGAGAGGGAAAGGGAAGAGCTAGGCATCAGGATCTGGCAAGGGTGGTGGGACTCAGCCCTATAGAGAGATGGGGCAGTCAGGGAGGTAAGCAGAGCTGGAGATGTTTGTGGTAGAGCCAGAGGGAGTGAGGGAGTATCCCAGTGAAGCCCACAGCAGTATGACCTCTGGCTCAGAGGCAGTTGGGTCAGTCCTTATCTACCAAAGGAAAATTGACTGCTTCATCCCAGCATCTCCACCTCCATGGTGCCTGGAGGCCACTGTGGCTTGGATTTGCCCATCCCCAGCAGGCATAGAGGGTCCAGGACACAGCTGAAAACAAAATTACCAACAGCTCAGGGGAAATGAAATAAGAGCCTGAGTCATAACATGGCAAAGGCAGTAGGATAGTGGAAGTTCAGACACTGGCCAGAAGGATAGGCAGGCAGCTCTGCCATGTCAGACAGAGTCATTACCTGTGCATAAAACAGCCCTGAGTATTTTGTTTGACTGGGCTGAACTGTGAGGGTATGAGATTTTGGGAGGGACACAACCTCAGAGGTATAATTTCAGGTTTTTGCACCTTTCCCTTAATTTTTGATGGAAAATTAGGAGCAATTAGACATTTCAGCTGTGCAAAGTTTCACTAACAGAAAGCCCACCAAAACTCCAGTCCCCCAGACCCAAACCACCAAAATACTCTGTCTATACCAGAGGTTTGGCCCCAAGGACATCAGACAACCAGAGAGATGGGGCAAGAATAACTGATGGCTGCTGGATTACCTCCTGTCCCACAGGGTCTGCTTTGTAAAACCCTCTAAAGCCAACAGGGTCAGCTGAGACTAGAGGATGGACAGAAGGACACTTTGCCCAGATCAAACCCTCCTGGCCTACGAAGACAACCACAAGGTCACCAAGAGGTTCATGTCTGGGCCATCACTGGGTAGCCCACACTCAGCAGCAATGCCTTGGGTGTAGGGCATGCCCAGCTCTGCTCCACCTCCCAACTTGTTGATCACCTCCAACTGCTACCTTGGTGGCAGTGGTTGAATAGGGACCTGAGACCAGCAGCTCCAGCACTGGATTCTGGTCACTTATTTTCTCACCAAACCAGAAGAGCAGAGAAGTAGGGTGACTTCAGACACCTCAACAGTAGGAAGACTGGGAGCCATAGCTCCTCAACAGTGGTCCTGGGAGAAACAAAGCACACGTCTAAAGTACTTACAAGATCAACGCCTCATGTCCCACCCACCTTTGGAGCTAATGACTAGTGGACCCCAGTGTCATCAGGGAGACAGGCAGCCACACAGAAGCAGTGCTTCATTCAGTGGTAGAACAACCCCCCAACACCATCCTGCAGGAGGGTCTAGGCAGTGCTCATGTAAGGGGAAGCAAGTACGGCCAGCTGTTTCTTGGGGCTAGAAACAAAGCCCCACTTAGATGGACACTCCTGCATATATCAAAAGTACTGCCTTCTAGCCTAATCATTTCTAATCCCATCTGCAACCTAATTATTAAAAACCTTCTCAGCTCCATGGCTATGAATGCTGCACCAGTCAGGCGTCCCCAGCAAGAGTGCCAGGCTGCATTTTCAGGGAGCAAATCACACCCTGGAACTCTAAGCTCTTTTCTTTTAGAAACACATGAATGCTCTTACTGCAGCATGTAGGGGGG
>VWZO01008146.1:516689-545074 GCA_013396975.1 Bucco capensis | reverse complement strand
GGGGGGAGGAAGGGAGCAACAAAGCAAACCACAAACCAAGAAATATCAAGGACTCATTAGTTATTATGCCACTGTACAAAGAACAGAGCCATTGTTCTCTACCTGGGGTAACAACACCTTTCAGAAAATATGAGTGCTTTTCCCAGTATGTTCTTTAAAAAATGTCAAGACCAAAACTGCCAGAGCATTAGCAAACAGCTGCAAAAGAAATAAAACAAAACATCCAACAGATTATCCAGAGGGTTTTCACACTTGATCTGTAAACACTCTTTTATTTAATAAAAATAATCATCCATTATAGCAACTTCTGCTCATGGTGGGGTTTTTCTTTCTTTTTTACATTAAAGCACAGTTTGCTTTCCTCACCTCTTGAGGATTCAATTCCGAAAATGCAAGTGAATGTAAACATTGCTCTCCAGGTCCCAAGATGCATCCAGGGACCCTTGGAGTTAATTACAAAGTCAAAAGAGAGAGCAAAATCAACAAAACACTTCCCAAAAGTAAAAAGGTATTTTTAAAAACTCTCTTCCTGTGTACCATATGACTCCAGAGAAGGCAAATTCATCTTATAAACAAGACTTATACAAAATTTGCTTTCTGCAACAATTTCTATGACTTGTCAGTATTTGATAAAGCTGTTCTCATAACATTAAAGGCCTTGTAGACTCATTTACTGTGATGAATCATAAGTTTTTTTCCTGTTAATGCTCTCCAGAAATTTCTTCATGGCACAAGGATGTTAGATTTGTTCTGTCCACTTTTGTATTATTTTTTTATTTTTTACCAGAAAAAGCTGAAACTATTAACTTTCTCTCCTGATCCAATCTCACCATATTTGCACATTTCTTGGCTTCTGTTTGTTTGCTTGTTTGTTTGTTTTTTAAAAAAGCTTAATTACATTATAAAATACTGGAGAAACTGTCTGTTAAGTTTCCCATTTCAGAGTTTTGCTCTGTGTAAGACTGAAAGAGGGATGCTGATTAAAAATCGAATTCTTCTCCCTTAATTTAGAAAGACAGAACAAACCCCCTGCTCTTCTGCAGGAAGTCCCACAGGAGGTAAAACATCACAAATCAATACAAAAGAAATAACATGATATACTAAGCCCTCTTATTTGCTTTGAAATGTTACCTATTTACAGTGGGAGGCAGGGGAAGCAAGTTAGCATCAAACACATTTCAGTGCCGCAGTGTGGTATAATATCCACTGAGATTAACTCATGGGGAGCTTGGCCAAGTCCCAAGCTTGAGGTTGCACAGGGAAATAGTCTGTCACTCCACCACCCAGGACATCCCTGCCTGCACAGCAAAGCCACCACCCTGTCAGGCCAGTTGCCATCTCAGCTGTATTATATCACAGGCAACACAGAATCAGGTATCAAAAGAATCACTGGTCTGGTGAGGTCTGTGATCCTAAGCTTTATGGCTAAAAAAAGAAGAAAATGACAGGACATTGGAAATGTCACGATTATCAAACTGTCAGGTAGGGGGAATGGCTTCAGACGTTCAGCAGTTTTGAGTGAGGGAGCATCGCAGGGAGGGAAGAGAGGGACTTGTAAGGTGTCAAAGATAATTAAAGCATTCACAGTTTCAAAGCTGCTTGCCTTACAGAAATGAAGACATTCAAATTCAGGGATACACTACTGTACTTTACAAGGGGATTAAAATCATTCACATATACAACAGGAGAAAAAAAGATTCAACAAAATAAAAAAGCCAGCACCTCTGGGGTGGCATACTCCCTCTTTGCTGTTCATTTCACAGAGCTGCACGCTGCTTGTCTTTAGAGTCAAGCTGGGCAGTCATGAAAATATCCACTGAGAGATTCTGGCAAAAGAAAAACAGAACTAACAAAATAAACCAAGCAAGTCAAAGGCCATCCTCCCCTGGAAAGCCAGATGCCATGGCTTGGACTTCCACTTGCCTGCTGCTCCTCACTGCCGCTGCTCAGCATTTCCACAGGCTCATCAGGCTCAGGTCTGAAAGGCTTCCTGGTCACAAGCTGAAGAAAACCATCCCATGCGAGCACAATCCAAGAGAGCTACGCCTTTTACTCTCCTACAAAGTCTTGAATTAGTCCTACCCACAGCAAAGGGTGCTTCAAACAATCCTTTTCCTCTCTATCCTGCAAAGGATCCTTTTGAAGGCCCGTCTGAAGTCGTGGTTGAAAATGGTATAGATGACGGGGTTCAAGGAGCTATTGCAGTAACCAAACCAGAAGAAGAATTTGAAGAGAGTTTCCGGCACAGAGCAGCTCTTGCAGACAGCCATCAGAGTGTAGGTGAAGAAGAAGGGGAACCAGCAGATGACAAAGACTCCAATCACCACTGCCAACACAAAGGTGAAGCGCTTCTCCCGGTTCTGCCTGCCCCTCCACCGGGACCCTTTGGTGTTCCTCTCCTCCTCTGCCTTTCTGGGCAAACTGTCTCCAGGCTTAATCTGGCTCAACTTAGTCTTGGTCTTTCCCCTCAATGGTCTCTCTGACTTCTTACATTGGTTGTTCTCCTGGTGCTCAGAGGAAGAGGTCTCCTCCATGTCTATACCGTTGACCTCTCCCTCCTGCCCGCCACCATCTCCTGCCGCCTTGTCCCCATTGAGCTGAGCTGTGGCTGGCAAGTCCTCCTTGTCAGTCAAGCCATTCTGCTTCTTCTCGGGGCGCTCTGCCCGCTTATTTGGTGGTACCCTGGTTCGCCTCTTAGCTATCTGGTAGATGCGCATATAGACCAGGATCATGATGAGGCAGGGGGCAAAGAAGGAGCCAATGCTAGAAGAGATGATGTACCACTTCTCATCGTTGATCTTGCACCCTGCCACCCCCTGGTCAGCCTGCTGCCCGCTCTTCTTCTCGATGGAGATGAGTGGCGGGAAGGAAATGACAGCTGAAATGACCCAGACGATGAAGATGATGCACTTGATGCGACGTGGGGTACGCTTAAGGTTGTACTCAATGGCTTGTGTGATGGACCAGTAACGGTCCAGGCTGATGGCACACAAGTGCACAATGGAGGAAGTACAGAACAGCACATCCAAGGCCAGGTAGATCTCACACCAGACTTTGCCAAAGTACCAGTACCCCATGACCTCATTTGCCAGGGAGAAGGGGATAACTAGCGTGGCCACCAGGATGTCAGCTGAGGCTAAAGAGACCAGGAAGAGGTTCTGGGGAGCCTTGAGCGCCCGGCTGGTGAAGACAGCGATGATAACCAGGACGTTGCCAAAGACAGTGAAGAGCATGAGCAAGCCCGCCAAGCTGATGAGAGTGACGGTGGTATGCAGGGGGTACGGTGTGCCCCAGCCCGGCCCGGCAGCGCTGTCGTTGAAAGTCCCGTTGGTGCCGGGAGGCGGGTAGCCCTCCTCCTCCTCCAGCTGCCGCTGGTACTCCATGGAGGAGAAGAAGTGGCCCCTCTCCGTGAACGGGCGCTCCAGGTTAAACATCAACCCCGGCTGTGTAGACACCCCCCGCCCTTCGCCTCCTGCCCTACCAGCGCCGCACCGGCTCCGCGGGGCTCCGCGCTCCTACCGCGCCGCTGGCCGGGGCAGGACTGCGCGGCGATAGCCTGGGAGAAGCTGAGGGCGCCCGCAGCTCATGCTTGGGTGCTGCCCGCCGGTAGCTGCGGAGCTGAGCCCTGCCGGGGCTCGGTTTGCAGCCGGCGGTGGCTGCTCTGCTCCGCTCGCCGCCGAGCCGCTTTATAGCCCCGGATCAGGCCGGGGCTGCCGCGTCAGCCCCACGTGGGGAACTGCCCCCAGTGTGCGCGCAGACACACGGACACACACACGGACACACACCCCGTGGTCCCCTCGCCGCTCCGCCCCCTTTCCCCCTCTTCGCACACTCACCTCACTCAGTGCTCACGCCCGCTCCGCACACGCTCTCTCCTCGGCCCCTTCTGTATTTTGCACAGCCCCTCGCCCCATGGTCCCGCCCAGCCCGCACCGGGACCGGCTTTACCCCGCCTCGGAGAGAGGAGCGGCCCCGTGGAGAAGCGCCCAGCGAGTCGCACCCGGTGGGAAGGATGCGCGCGGGGGAGCTGAGACGGAGGCAGCGGGGACAGGGTGCGTGTTTGGGGGGAGAAAAGGGAGGTGCGCCCGCCGAGCAAGCGATGCCCAGCCTCGCGGTGCTCCCGGGGAGAGAAGGGGGGCTGCTTGGGCCGCGCTGGGGTGGAAACGGCCGCCCCGTCCCGCGTGTTCGTGGGGGCACACAGATGGTCTGCTCCGAGCTCGCTGCGACCCCTGAGGGGAGTACTTCCCCCAGAGCCGGGAGGCAGGGCCAGGCTCCCGGCTTCGCGGAGGTGGACACGGCCACGCCGCTGGCCAGAGAGGCGGCAGGGGAGAGCTCCGCGGGCCGGGCGCTGCCCGCTCCTTTCCGCTCCGCCGGGGCTGGCGGGCGGCCCCGGGCAGCGCGGGGGGGCAGTGGCACCTGCTGGCGGCGGCGCCACACTGCACTCACCGCCCGATGGAGCTGAACAGCTTAGCCCTCAACCTTCGCGCACCAGGGTCAGGAGGAGCCCCAGCATCCCTAGCTCCACAAGCTCCTGCCCGGTGGCTCCGGGGACGGATGAACCGTCCCTACTAAAGGAAGGATGGGGGCAGCTTTCCTGTTGCCAGTCCGCACCCAACCCCCAAGGCTGGCTAAATCCTCCTGCCCTGCAGCACCCACGAGACCTCCCATTCCACAGCGCCAGGTCCAACGCATTTGGTCTTGGGCCCACCCCTCGTTGCCTCCCTCATTCTCCCCACTGACTCTCCGCAGTCCCACTCTCCGTAATCCCAAGGGCAGGAGGAAAGGAAGGAGGCATTAGGCCCAGACAGGCAGCTTCCCCCCCACCCTGCCCCACAGGGTATCCTGGGCCTGGGGAGCATCCCCATGTGCTCCCCCAGCAATACAAGGGCTAGCATCACCCACCAGCATGGCTGCAACACAGCAACATGGGACCTTTTTAATAGCGAAAGAGCAATAGTGACATTCCTGGTAGCCCACCTGGCCCCCAAAGCTGTTAGCTCTCAGCATGTACAGATTACTCACTCATATGGTGTACAGACTCCAGCCTTGATCCTCTCGCTCATAGCCTCTTGTCCCTCGTTTTCAGATAGCTCTAATGATGCTCACTTCGTGCTCCAGATTCAGCAGCTCTCAATTGCTGTGCTGAACGCTCAGGCCAATGAATGTATTTCCTCTGAAAGATGGAAGAAGCCCTGTCATCTTTGTCCCTATGCCACACACTGTTATAAGCCAGGCTCAGGAGAGATGACACCAGGGAGAGAGAGAACAGAAGCAGGAGAGACAGGGTCTGAGAGCTGGAGAGTACAGCCTCTGGGACTGGCATGGGGCCAAGTGAGGGGAGACGAGGGGGAATCCCACTGTTTGAGCAAGGGAGTGTGGGACCCACTGTGCTGGTTTGCTAGGAAAAGGACAATCTGCAGGAAATTACTTAAAAACTGTAAATCAAGGCCAAGATGACTAATGTGCATGAACAAAAGACATCTGTCAGAGAGTAAATGTGATATATAACCATGGAGTTCACTGCAAGAGGCAAGTAGAAACACAAAAGATGAAGGGACTCACCTAAGTCTGTTGCAAGGCCAGGCAGGAGATCGAGGAGTTGCTGAACTTCATGGGCATCTCCTGGCTTCTGCTCATCACAGAGGAACTGTGTGCTCTGCAGGACATGTAGCTTTGCCCAGCAGTGGGTCTTCCTCTCCCTCAGGTATAAGATTTACAGGGGCACTGGCGAGGCCTCCTTGATCACGGCTTCGATGGAAGGGCCCACAGAGAGGTAGGGTGCAGGCCATGCCCTGCCTGACATGGATGACTCCTCCTCTGACCAGTTTGACCTCAGTTGTAACAACCAACCTGCACTAAGGCCACTACAGACTGAGATGCTCTGCTCCAGACACAAGCTGGTGCATTTCTGGAAGCACATTTTGTGACCCCATGTTATCTGCAAAGCTGAACTGTGTTCCCTGACATAAGCAGAGAGCAGATTTAAATAACGAAACATGACCAGCTGTCTTGATTTTCCGTCTCCTTTTGTGGCTGGACACCCTCAGTCTGCCTAAAGCTAAACCCAGCCAACAACATTGCCCTGGAGCCACCGTGTTGCAAAAGCAGAGCTTTGATCAGGGTGTTTTGCAGGGGCAAAAAGCACAAAGGGAACACTCAAAGCCAAAAGCATGAAGAAAGGGGTTTGTTCTAGAAATGCCACTGGAAATAGAGCTCTCTGCAAAAGCAGGGGACAGCTGGGATGGCATTATATTCACAGAATCACAGAATGTTAGAGGTCAGAAGGGACCTAGAAAGATCATCTAGTCCAACCCCCTGCCAGAGCAGGATCACCTAGACAAGGTCACACAGGAATGCGTCCAGGTGGCTCTTGAATATCTCCAGAGAAGGAGACTCCACAGCCCTCCTGGGCAGCCTGTTCCAGTGCTCTTGTCACCCTTACTGTAAAGAAGATTCTCCTCGTGTTAATACTAGACCTCCTGTATTCATCTGGGAGAGAAAGAAAACCTGCCTCATCAAAGGCATTTTCCTCATACCATCCCCATCATTGTGAACATGACACCTCAGTAATTTTGTTGACATCAACAACACTCAGCACTGTCTGGAAAGTGACTCAATAATGCCAAGTCTCCCCTTTATTTTCTCTGCAAGTCATCTCATGACTCTGCCCCGTTCTTGAGGTGAAAGATTGTTAGAAGCTGACAGAGTGGCAAGGACCCTTAAGACCTCTCATAACAACTCATGGACACATCCTGTCCTATAAGGCAGCCATGCTTATGAGTCTATATTACGCTTAATGATAATTTAGAATATTCCTTAAGCCTCAACTCCCAGAGTCTTTGAATTAGGAAAAAAAAGCTTGAATTTGTGGCCCCAGAAGAGCACAGAGAAAAGCTTGGGGGGTGTGGGTGTAGAGAAACAGCCAGTAAATAAAACTTTTATATCAATCTCCTCACATTTGTATCCAGATACTCAATTTTTGAATGCATGCTACCAATGGCATTGATATGAGTTATAAGAACTCTGCAGCTCAAACTCAAGTCAAGTGCCTGACAAGACAGCCCAGAAAACAGCCTGTTCTCCAGTGGCTTCACACACTGAAGAGCCACAAGAAAGCAGCCTGGTTTCTTAGCAGAGCCCCATGAGGAGCCAGGCTTGCCCAGCGAGGTGGGACAGCCTGAAGTGCACTCTAATGAGTGAAGCTGAAGGCTATCGATCTTCTTTTGACAGCTCCCCCTCCTCCAGCTGCCATCCCATGAGGGCAGCGATGCCCTTTCTGAGGCATGGCAGTTAAGTTTGAGTTCAGCACATATACCTGGAGCACATCCCTTGCGAACAAGCTGACCTTTGCAGATGGTTTCAGGTCATTAATTAGGCACGCTGCTTCCATGTTTATACATTTCTTCTGCCCATCAGTTCCAGCACCACTTCTAGCATCACTTCGAGTAGCGTGTGGAGAGCTGAGACCACCCTTTCCTGCCGCCTCTTGGGAAGAAGGAGCTGAGAAATATTTGTGGAGTCTCAGAGCTGCTCACAGACAAAGCAAATCACATACATGAAGATAATCTCTGGAAAGAATCACTATGGTAATAAGGCTGAAAAATGTGTTTTCAAGAAGCAGCCCGAGGAATTATTTTCAGAAAAGCAGTGAGATTCTGTCAGGGGAAAAAAGTAACATAAGCTGCTGAAGGACCAAAGCTTGGTTTTTGGACAGTCTCTGGTGCAGGGTTACGGAAGCTGGATGAACCTAAAGCTAGCCCAAGGCATAGCGGCACAGACTTCTGGGGGTACATGAAAGGGCAACCACTAGAACAAGGTGCCAAGATTATTTCTCAGCAGAAATGTTAAAGAGCAGCTCTGTGCCAAATGGGCAGAAGCCATCCAAGAAGGGAGCCTTAGTTGGGCACCATGGGTTCTCTGTGACCAGAGGTAAACAGCAGTCACAGTTTACTTTGTGTTAGGAGAGCTGTAGTTTGTTCATTTGCACTGATCTCAGTATTTGCATATCCATGGCACGAAGCCCTCATTGTAGCTGTGGATTTTGATCATGCTACAGGATGTATTTGAATAAACCAAAGCAGAGTCTCTTTCAGGAAGATTTGCTTTAGTAATTCCCTTGGGGGTAATGCACTGAAATCCCATGGCTTGTGATACCCTGTGGACTAATGACTAAATAGCCCTTCACAGCAGCTTCAAGTTGGCCAGTTTTCCTCCAGGCCTAGGGCAAGCTGGCAGAGATGCACACTAGTCAAACAAACAACAAAAAAAAAGTGGTTTTCCCCTTTACTGTGTTAACCTGAGAAGGAAAAACACTATAGGAGCTACTGGGGAAGAGGCACAGACCTTCTGCAGGCAAACCTGGCACTGCTGGGTGTATGACAGTGCCACTGCAAAGTAATACAAAGTAATATATAGCGAGCACACCATTTATCTCCAAGGAAGTGTTTTCAAATGAGATTCATATTTTCCTCTTTTTTTTTTTTTTTAAAGTATTTTTTAAAAATATAATTAGAAGTGTAGCTGCTCTGGCCACCCCTTCAGCTACTTTGGGACCCCAGACATCCATCGCTGCATATTTGGGTTTGGTCTTTTCATAGATCTCAAAGCAATGGCTTCTGCAGAGCCATGTTTTTCAACAGTTTGTCTGGACTCAGCTGCTGGATGTACTTTCCGAGTTGTTTGAATAAACCAGTAGAAATGGATAGCTGCGACAGCAGTCTATGCTAGCACCTAATCCCCTTGTGAGCAAGGATGCTGCCGTGGTATCAGATGTTCAGAGGGGAAGGAAAGGAAGCACACTGAATATTATCTATGGTGGCAGCTCTTCACTACACCACATCTGCAGAGAGCTGGCTCAAACCAGCACAAGATGGGTCCTATGTGACCACCTACTCCTCTGGTGGTTTGTTGTTTTTTTGCAAACAGCTTGAAAGCTTTGCATGCCTTTCCTCATTAGCTGCTGTTGGGGTTGCCTGCCCTGTTCAGCAGGATTTTAACTACCAGGTTTGATTGCGCAGCTCTAAACCAACAGCCAAGAGAAACATTTCCGTGCTACAGATTATTGTGTGGCAGAGTCAGGGATGAGGTTGACACACGAGGACTGCACTCATGCAAGCCTCTGGTTTATTTACTCATTTTCTCTCTTTTGCTTCTGCCTGGTGCCATAGTGGCCTCTGCAACATTAAAGGCTCATTTCAGCTCTGCAGGAGGAGTGATGCACAAGAAGAAACCTCCCTGGCTGTCTGTGTGTCACTGGCCTTCTGCCTCTCAGGCACTTTATGCCTAGGGGAGAAGGGGAGAGAGAAATGTGCATTTTATCTCTGTAGCACCCATGAGTGCATACACACGTGTTCCTCTGTGCTGAGTGCAGACAAGTGCAGTCCAATTTTGTTTATCCAGTTCCTTAGCTGGGAATCCTCCCTTCTCGGTGCACTCCGCAGTGTGGCCAGATCTAAACACTTGTGTGGCCATCCCTCAGCACTGGGGAGCAGCTCCATCTCCCTACCCAGGCTTCCTATCCTGCTGGCTCGCAAGATGGACCCTGCTGAAATTATTATGTTTCTGCCACTATTGACTAAAAAAATAAACAGTCTATGGACCATTCCTAATATATTACAGGGACTTTCCCTACCACTCGTCATCAGTCCTTTGCTAAGGGGACTGATTTACTGCTTCCTATAAAACCTTTTCTGAACTATTATGGGCTGTTCCATACATATGGGACCATATAGCCAAAACACAGTGAAAACACAGCTGAATCCTTCCAGCCCTGGCCAGATCAAGGGAAGGTGATACCCTCCACCCTCTGGCACCACTCCCTCCCAGAGGTCACCCCCATGTAGCTCTGCTCCTGTGATCCACTCCAGTGTAAGGGCAGCCAGCCCTCCCCTGCACTGATGCCCAAGTCAGGGGCATAACCAAGCCAGGAGCATTGCCATGCTCCCAGGGCTGGAGCCAACAGGGCACTGCCATCAGCTACTCCAGCCAGCCACAAAGGGAACAGTACAAAATTTTCTAACCAGCGTTCAGAGGATGAGCAGGTAGCCCTGGGCATGAAGGGAGATGCTCAGGCCAACATTCAGAGAGGAGAAAGTTTGTACACTGCTAACTTTCCTTATAACCTTCTGTAAATGAAACCAAGTCTCTGAAGCTCAACAAGTTACCTTTCATCAGCAGAGCTGGCCCCATGTCTAAGGCAAACTTGAGGCAGACTTACTTTAAGGCATTTCCCAACTGGGAGAGGTTAACATTCAGTTACCCAGCTGAAGAGGGACTTGTTCTTTCAAGTTCCACTCCCTCCAGCTCAAGCACGTCTCTGCCCTCTCCCTCACCATTCTTCACCATCTCCATCTGAGACTGACATAGTGACACTGCCTCCAGGCCAGGGGCTGCAGTCAGCAGTATTAATTGAATTGCTCTTGCAAAGGCAAAAGTCCCCTGGGCGAGCTGTAAGTCTCTGGTTCATTGCATGTCCTCAGCAAGCTTCTTTGGCATGGCTGGAGCAAAACTTCTAGCAAAGCAAACACCTCAGAAAAGAGAGATACAACAGACAGCAGCCAAGCAGGGATTGAAGGTTGCAGTCCCACCTGGCATGGTGTGGGTCTCACAACAGGTTCAGATCATCATGGGAAATGGGGAGCAGATAGTACACCCTCTTCAAAATCCAGACCACAGCAAGCTGCTACAGCAGGAGACAGCTTTCCATGCACACTGGCATTAGGCAGGTTTGCTGCCTCCATTTAACCACATCTATGTGAACTCAGGGTGGTATTACGAGAGTTAAAAAGATCAAAGAGCCAAGGTGGTAGCAGCATTTCTGGAAGACTGAGCCATATAAGAGGTCCAGGGGTAATTGCCTGAAATTGCCAGGTGGGTTCCCAGAAAGCAGAGCTTGTCGGCATCGTTTCACAGTGAGGGAGGCTGCTGGGGAATGCAACAAGTCTTTCCATGTTTTCCTTTATTACTTATTTCACCATCTAGTGGCAAAATCAAGTAACACTGAGAAGCCATCCAGGAGCTGCAACCAGCTCTGGAAGGAAATCTCTCTTTGCACCAGCTTCTCCTACTTACCCCCACAGCTGGCTGGGATGCAGAGACAGAGTAGGACATGGGAAAGCATCCAGAGCCCTCCAAGTTCCCCAGTTCTAAATCACAGCCCTGCACAAAGACCCCTATGCACAGGTTGACTTTCACCCCAGGACTCTGCGCACCCCGTGCCACTGTGTCCCTGCTGTCCCCACCACCACAGCTGTAACCCCAGGCTCCTGTAACTTCTCCTCCCCAGCACTGGTAGCCACGTCCCACCTTCCTGCTCCCATCCTCTCCCAGAAACTGCCTGGCTATCTTGGGGGAAGACCCTGTGCTGCAAACTCAGGTCCCCAGTGATCAAACCTAGCTAAGCCCCCAGGAAAAGATGTCAGGGTGAGCAGAGTCCTTTCAACTTGAGGCTTTTCCTTCCCTACTTCAGCTGAACTATGAGCCAAGGCTAAGTGGAAGAGGCAGGGTGCTGGAAAGGGACACGAATACCTTCAGGAACAAACCTTTACTGTGGATTCAGGCAGATGTTACAAGCACCTGGAGTGCTGGGGAAGAGCTTGCCTTCATAACTTTCCAGAGATGCTCTCTCCCTGTGCTGCTCCTTTACCATCAGGCCATTCAGAAGGGGAGATTTCCCCCATAGCCAGGCCCTCTTCCCACACCTTGACCATGATCCGCCCACTCAGACATTGCAGGTGGATCTGCTCCACTGGAGGGAAGAGGTGGAGACCTGCCTCTGTGTGGGAACTTCCCTAAGAGGAGAGTTCATAGAGTGGGAGCAACCTTCGCAGCAGGGCCAGGGGCTGCCACGTCTCTGAACTCCAGCTGGCAGATGGTCCAACACCGTCCTAGCCTGTGTGATGATAGCCAGGCAAGTGGAAAGGAGACACAAATGTTCATTATGTGGTGAGCACAGGAGGAAGGGCTCTTCTGCCCAGAGCCAGGGTTTCCATCCTCACAGTGGTTTGCAGATCCTGCATGCAACATGCCACAGAGGGAAATCCATTACCATTACTGTGTTCATTCCCTTGATGCCTACAATACAATTATCCCTATGCAGGTTGGTTTGTTTTTTTCTTGAGAGGCTCAAATTAAGTTTAAACACCAGCTTTTGATTTACTTACTCAGCACCATCAGTTGCTTTTCAGCAATACAGCATAGCTCTCTCCTTAGGAAACATTTATCCTACCTAGGAATACTATACCAAGGGTGGTGATGTGTAATCAGGACAAAGCACTTAGGGAAGGCAGGCTGATAACACTAGATGCTGAGAGAAGAGGTATAATACCCTTTGGTTTTGCTTTTTCAGCTCAGATTTTCCTTTTCCCTAGAAACATCATAGGTAGCAAGGGTAATTCCTGCCACATAACACTCAAGAGCAAAATAATCTATGTCTTGCCCTGAAATGTCACAGAAAACTAAACAAATACCAACAAGCATTAATCTCTGGTGCTAGATGAAAACACTTTTTTTTCCTGAGAAGTCATTTTCAGCCCTATGCAGAGCAACACCAGCAAATTCTTCTGCCACAGTTTTGTCTTTGCACTTGGATGAAGGATACTGCAGGGCAGCATGGCTTGATGTCTTTAACACCCTCTGCCACTCCAAGCACAACCAATAGGAGCTACAGCTGGGTACTTCATGTACAATTTGCTATTCAGCCTGTCAGCACATTAAATGCAAGGGCAGAAGGACTGAAAGGGAAAGTAAACTGTGAGAAACACTGGAGCTCCTCTATGGACAAGGAGTGTCAAACCTGCTCTGAAGTCTTCTTTCCACTTGTTGAGGCCAAGCCATTTGCTGGGTCATGACCAGCAACAAGTGGAAATTGCCATATATCATCCAAGCATTAGCCAGTACAATCAGACACACCAAGAGGAAAACAGCACAAGCAAATACCCTCAGAATATCCTCAGAAAGGCAGCTCATTGCAGATTTCAATTGGCTTCAGTTGACAGCCCCTCAAAACCGTTTTGTTGAGGACAGCTTCATTGATACCCTTCAGGCAATGCATACGGGACCAACCTACCCACTCAGCCAACCAGGAACCAGGCTCAGGTCCTAACCAAGGAGGGTTCCCAGCGTCTCTTAGCACTGGGACACCTTGACAGGCCAGCAAAGTCCTCTGGAGTTGAAGTCACTGAAGATCATCATTAATTCCTCGCTACAAACCAATCTCAATTTTCCTTAAGCAGCGCTAGAGACAAGAGTGGTAAAAAGCAATCATAGGAACTTCAACAAATAATTTAAGAAAATCTAAATTTTTTGTGTTTCTGAGGAATTAAATATCTGTATGAAATAGAATGTTATTTTCGCATTAATATTTCACTAACAATTTGATTGTGGGAGAATACGGGTTTTCCTAAAGCAAAAGCAATCAGTATTATTAGGCAGTACACATATTTCAGAACTCTTTATGGGCTGCTAAGAACCCCATGGCACTGCAAAAGTGAAGACATTGATCCTTATTCCTAAATGGTTTAGAGAAAAGACTGGTCATAGAATTGTCATTTAACTAAAACTCATTTCTATCTGAATCTTGACACGTAACCGAAGACAAAACATTTATCTGGTTAAGTACTCAGCCACCAAAATCCTTCACAGGGACTCCGAGACCATGTAAAAGCCTGGCTGTGCTCTAGGAACTGCGTGTCCAAGGAGTCAACAAAGAAGCTGTAGAGCAATACACAGCTGTATTATGTGCAGGAATTCCATCTTTTATATTCCCCTCTCCCAGCCGTCTGTTCCCAAATCTTGTTTTTCTCCTGGTGTCTCCATTCTGCAGCAGAACTAGAGAAAAGAGGCTCACAACTGACAGAAAGCAAGTTCAGAAGAACTGAATGCACCAACACGAAGCCACTGGACCCACATCATCTCTTTGCTCTCCCTGCCTTTCTCCACTTACTTCAGCTCAGCAGTGTGGGAAACACCCGAGTGAGCTAACAAGCTGTTTGCAAAAAGAGGGCAATCTGAATTAGGAGAGATGGGAGGTGAGAGCACAAGTGGAGAGGATGAGATCAGATGTGACACTGCAAGAACTCACAGCGAAAACAGGCACTGCTGGAAAACCCCTCCCTCTCATGGAGGGTTCTGCTGCTTCCAAATACGGTTGTTTTAACGTGACATCAACCCTCTCAAATTTCAAAAGCTTCTTCTCAAGAAGCAGTGTCCTGGCTCCAGGACTATCCATCTGGTGGAGCCACAGACACAAGAATCTTGGCTCTGCTCTCTCCTGCCTGGCAGGCTATCCCTGGAGCTGCAGCCGGGAGTGGGCTATTGACACCAACCAGGAGAACACTGGCTGCAGGAGACCCACTTAGCACTTTGCTCAACTTGCTTTTAGGGGCTTTCCTCCAGTGCCTTTCACCCCTTCAGGGAAAACTTTTGGCTCCCTGGTGTTGGTGGGAATCTCTCCTAGTCCTCCACACCAGAATCATACAGTGCTGTTTGATGTGGCTTTTTGGGAGGCTGAAAGTGCCCAGGAAGAAGAACCTTACTTGGAGAAGATTAAGACGACTGCAAACAGAGCTCCCTCACTGACCAGCGGCTCCTTACCTAGCTGAATATCGTGCCCTCTGCTCTGCTGGCAAGAATAGATGATTCTAACTTCTCAGTTATAACTGCCAACCCAGTTAACATACTTTTTTTTGGCAAGGACCAAAAGAAGCTGAAGGGTCACACAGAGAAGAGTTTTACTGTGCTGTCCTTACCATGACTGTTTTCAACATTTTTAAGATTTTAATGGAAAAATGTATTTCCATTAGAACTGACCACATAAAGTTTGGAAATCACTTCAGCACAGGTGTAGTAATGCAGGACAAAGTGCTAATCAGCTACTGCTAGGTCAAGTGAAGCAACTAAAAAATTACAGCAAATTAAGGATTCATTATGAGTCTTAACAAAGAAATACTTTACTAATAGAAAGGAAAAACAGAGTGTTGTAGAAAGAGCTTTTTGAAGGGAACACTTGTGTGCAATTTTGCAGATAGCATCTTACTCAGAGGCAGTGGAGTAGATTGATCTCTAAAGACTCTTAAAAGGTTTTTCAGTGGGGAAAAAACAGTTGCAAGGCATACAGTCAGACCAGGCTGCCAGCTGCTCACTCAAATACTCCAGATGGCTCCTCCTCTAAAACATCATTTGATCTTGGTAATCAAATTATCTGCCACTCTTACAATCCTAAGTGAGGCAAGTCTTGTACAAAGAGATGATGTATTTCATTTGACTGAGATGGATTGCAAAAACAAAACAAATTAGCTTTCAAGACACTCAGCCTCTTCTAGTTGTATCAAAGCTAACCATCTCCAGCCCTTTAACACCTTTCTGCTGTTGCCACCACATACAGCTCAAAGCACCAGCTACACTAGAAAGCTGCCAGTGTCCAGATTTTATACAGTATTTGCAGACTAAGCTCTTCAAGATACAAAGGTATCCAAATCCGCAACTTCCCAGCAGTGGAAAGTAGGACCTGTCACTGGAGATCAGCACTGGGAGACTCAGTACCCTGAAGCACGTATGCTGGATTAATTACACAACCATGTAATCTGTCTCGCCAGAGTCACCCAAGATTCCATCTGTACATCTCTGAAGCCTTTAATACAGCCTGTAGGACATAAGGTCTCAAAAACAAGACATTTCCTTCACTTTTTACTCAATTAGAGCCAACACACATGGTTCTTTTGAGGCCAAGCTCATCTGTGGATACTCTTCACTTCAATCATTTGAACAGAAATTAGTCACAACCAGCACAATTCCCCCAGTCCCAGTGGCTCCCGGGTGCTGTCTGGCTGACACCGATTATCAGCAGGATGCTACTGGGGCCAGGGAAAATTGCTATTTTTAACTATGGGAATTTCTTATGTAGCTTTCTGCAGAGGCTTCAAGGAGGAAAATAAAACCCAACCAGTGCACTGCCAGTCTCTAACTTCCTCTCCAAAGAAGCAGTAACACTAGAAATTTCCCAATATTTTCAGAAAATGCTGAACTTCTGACCACTTAAAAAAGTCAGCTGAAATATTCAGAAGTCACATCTTCCAAAGCTATACACTATTATTCAGCATAAACAGAGTATTTTAAATTCTGACATTATTTAAATCAGCATACTATGGGAAACTTAATAATAACTTTGTTTCTCATATGTAGTTGCAAGCGAGATGGAAGTCAGTTATAGCTAATCAGAAAAAACAATTCATTATTGCAGTAGGGGGCTTACACCTGAAGTCTAAACCCCCATCTGATCATTGCCTAGTGGGGCCATCACTCAACTTTAATTTTTCGTAACAAAGCTGTACTTTTATTTCACAAACTAGAAGTACACAAAGAAAAAAAACAGCTTGCTAAAAGCCATGAATTAGGAAAAAGACTAGAAAACTCTGGAGAAAGGCAGAAAGAATTATCACAGAATAGAAGAAGTTGTCTTTGAAGAGAAGATGAAAAACTAGAACTCTATGACTTGAGAAAAAAATGCTGCCATTTATAAAAAAACCCTCAAGACTAGTAATAAGCAGAAGAACAAGAAAAAGACTGTTCACAAATTTCCCAGAATCTAAGAACTAGGAGTCACCAAATGAAATAAGGTGGTATGGTCTCAAACAAACACAAGGAAGTACTTTTTCACCCAGCACATAATTATATTGTAGAATTATTAGACACAGGATGTTGCAGAGGCCAAAAATACAAATAGATTTAGAAGTAAAAATGAAAGGGGGAGGAGAAGAAAACACTTTCTTCTGTTAATTTCCCTAATCTTGCAAGGGTTACCAGATGCAGTCATGCAGATGCTGGTTCCTTTCACAAGCCCTTTAAACTCAGGTTGAAGAGGTCTGGGGCAGCATGCCAGAGGAACTGCATGTCCCTGCTGTGTTCCATACACATCTGCCACTCAGCCCTGCTATACAGGAAAGGGATGGTACATAGCCCAACATTGTAGCACAGGACAGCCACTCATGATGGCACTGGCCAATTCCTTACAGTAACAAGGATCAATGCAAATCAAACAGACCTCTGGACAGTTTGATCAGACCCTCTACTGATTTTAATCAGCAGGGAACTTACATGTAAGGGCAGAGGTACTCATCACGAGTGACTGCTGTACATTACCAGGACCTGTTACATTTTTGTTAAAGCAAGCAGCTATAGCAAGTACACTTGTGCCCTCCTTGCTATTACCGTATCCAAACTGCTGAGGCATTTCTATTCTGACTTCAAAGTATATTAGGGTTGAGGTTGTTTCTGCTTGTGAGACACAGTGTAAGCATGACCTTCTGGAAACAGTGTCTATCGTAATGAGATTTACAGAAGAGCTGTGTCATGTATCTTGGCAGTATTATCTATTATAATAATATCTATTATTAAACCAGAAGTTTAAATGCTGGAATCTGTCTTTTAGGCACCAGACTTCTATTTCTGCATTTTGCACTAAAATCCAAGTTTTATCTTCCCTTTCAAAGAGAAAGAAGGTGGGATTTTTTTACTATATGTCCAACTGTACTGTAACAAAATGGAAGATTTTACCACCACTCGCTTTATAAAAGCACTCCGATCTACGTGACTGAGTAAAAGCAGTTACTATCATGCAACTTCTGAAGTCAACTGTAAATGCTCTACACGAAAATCAATATTCTACTTGAGGTCTTCTGAAGAGTGATGAGTATATAATGAGAAAGCAGTGCATTTTTGGGGCACTGCAGAAGTACAACTTACATGCAACCTAATGTTAAATTAGAAATACTAGAAAACTTTCAAAGACTCAGTGGCAGCTTATTTACAAATATACTATTTATAATGAATGCATTGATACAGAATGACTCTTATAAAAAAGCAAGGCAATCTTTTATATAGACATAACAATCAACATTACAATAATTCAGATTAAAAGTACATTTTTTTAGACTGTTTACACTCTTGTTTAGCTTTTAACCACAAAATTAGTGTGGTCTGGTATTTTTCCACAGCAAAAGCCGTGTGCAGTCCTGGTTAAGACCTAAACATCAGAATAATAAACAATTTTCTGATCTTTACTAATGTAAAAATAAAAAACAATTGTAGATACTATCATTTGTTTGTAATTGTCCTTACTGTGCCTTCAAGTTTGTGTTGTGCAAATTACTGCCAACTACACATTTCTAATTAGAAACTAGTCTGGCATTCCAATTTGATACAACCGAGGTGCAATACTGACTATGTGAAAATTCTTAGTTGCATCCAGATACGAAGACTCCTCTGATATGGGTTTGTACTGATTCAGAAATTTCTTTCTGGGTTTTAAAAAAAAAATAAATAAATCCCACAAACCAAAAACCTCTCAAAGTTTCCTAATTGTTAAATAAAAGGTATTTTCCAAACTCCCAGAATTAAAGGAGATACCTGAATTCCAGATGACAAAATAGGTTTAAGTGGTAACCAGCTAGACAGTTTGAGTACTAATTTACTAAATCAGGTACATGAGCAAACATGACGTCCCAGAAGTCTGAACATGCACTTTCTCACACAACATTAGCAAAAGATGGACAAAACTGCAGAGAAAACCTAAATCCAAGAGAGGCACTGAAGGAAATACTGTACAAACCGAATCTCTTTCTAAAAAGAGTATATGGATTTCAAAGTTTCCAACAGCATCTTGCAAACAGAAAAGTGCCTATTACACAGCTTTGTGACCCAGCTTTACAAGCTGTATTTCACTACATTTATATTAGACAAGTTTGATGACAAACTTAAATATGGGGCAGCCAGAGACAGAATTTTAATGGGTTTATACTGAAAGAAAACATTTTTGCAAAGAATTACAAACTTTCTATTTAGCAAATTTAAGTGCAGTGACCAACATGAGTCACAGCAGCAATTATTCCTTCTTTTAGTTATTTAAAAAAAACCAAACTCTAATCTGCTTTACACCTTACCAGACTTCCATAATACTATATAGTACAGTAATTCAGTTTGTTAAATCAAGGCATGATTCAGGATAGTGTTTTTACAGGGCATGTGTATATGTACATATTTCTATGTACACAGACACAAGCACATACAAAACTGTTTTGTCCATGGCAAGCAATCAAGGTCATAATGTTCACCCAAAGTAAAGATTGTCACACTTTTCAATAACCCTTCTTAAATGATTTTCCTCAGGATGCCAAGGGGGAGGGAAATATTTGATAGAAGTATCTGAGAATCACCTGTTTCTTCATCTTGTTTTCAAAGATGCTATAAAGAACTAATTTCTCCACCTTGACTATGCTTTCATACATACACAGATACATACATGTATACATGTATGTATGTACATATACACTTGTGAGGATTACGTTCTTTCCATTTGTACTTTAACTGATGAGACAAAAATTCCTAAACATATATAAACCACCACGTGTGTCCAACTGAGTGTCATCAGGCATTAAATACAAGTTAGAAACTGTACCAGTTAATCCACCATAGTGGGAAATGCAGAAGTCTCTTATGTCAGGATGTAGGACTGTTTTGAATGATCAAAACAGCTGGATTCATATGGATCTGTGTAGAGAGTTAGATATAAATGCATGTATGTACTTACAGATTTCTATGTGTCTATTCCCAATCCATGCCAAACATTTAATACTTAAAACTTTCAGATAATTTTAAAGAACTTTTCACATTCTTTTGTGGACATTTTTCCTGTACCAGAACTTCTCTCCCACTGCTTTGACTCAAATCTCCTTGAAAGACTGGAAACACAGGCATTCACCTCAGAATGTATAAACTTGAACTCCTAAAACAGGGCTCAGGGTTATCTGGGATTGCAACAACCGTACTAGCACAGAGATAGTTTGAAAAAATATCCTGTTTTTAATATAGTAATGAATTTAAACATAGCTTTATTTATTCCTCTAAGTGTAATGAAAAGAATAGTCTGTTCTTAAGCAAGTGTAATGAGCACTATTTTGGTAGCCAACTTCTTCACAAGAATTTATGTGAGAGAGGGTCAGCTCCAATCATACAGTCATTAACCATGTACCTTAACAAGGTGAATAATCAACATATTTACAAACTAAACAAATTCAATCCCACCAACTCTTATAAAAAATGGGATTGAGAAGCAGACAGGGAATGAGACCAAGATGTTTGAAAACACAAGGGGTTGCCACTTTAGTTTTAAGGAACCATATTAATCAAACCATTTTCCTCTAGTGACCTGAGGGCACAAATACGGATTTTGTAGTTAGATTACAGTCTTGATATTAAGCATTTCAGCATCTCCATATTTTAACACCTTAATGCTGAGAATGAGTAACTTTAGGCAGAACTGTAAGGAACTAGCCTTTGATAAACTAAAGTCTAAACTGAAAAGCTTCAGTAGATGTAAAAAAAAGGGGGGGGGGGGAGGGAAAAAAAGTGTTTGAGAAAAAAACCAGAGTATTACTTAGTAAAATCCAGTGACATCTACAATAGTTTTACAGCATATTTAAGCCCTCTAAGGTTTTATATCTCCACCTGCCTTCCATTTGAACTTAATCCTTGTTAATGAAAAGACATATGACAAAACAGAATGCAAACAGATCAAGGCAGTATGTCTAAGTAAGCACACATGAAAGCCAGAAATAATACTCCCCAAACTTCTGCATGTGAAATAGACTTCCTATAGCATGGGTTGATTTGATTTTGTTCAAAAGGTACAGTTCTCTAAGTCATACTACCCCAGCAGCAATTCCAATGAGTATAAACTGGACAGTTCTTGAGTAACCATGCAAAGCAATCACCTCGAGTTCCTACCCTCTTGAAAAAGGACAACCTGGTCCTACAAGTGCAGCAATAGTGTAAATCTCCCTGAAGCATATCTTCTGCCTTTTAAACAACCAAGAAAGTCATGATAAAGCTGAATGTCCACTACTTACAGTGTTTCACTTGAGCTACCAACACCTATGCACAAATGAAAAAGGTGCCTCTTTTTAATAGATTGGTTTAATACTGGAACAGATAGGATGAAGTTAAAAAAAGAATAATCAAGATACTGAACTGAATATTTTGAAGCAAGTGCCCCAGCTGTGGGGAAAAGTGCATTTAGTTCAGCAGCAAAACAGCACAGTGTGAAGATATTGTGCTTGGACACAGAAGTTCCATAATGGAAGGAGGTACAAGGCAAGTCAAGATATAAAACCATAGTACATTGTTAACCAACCTTAAAACTTACATATATTGCAGTGTTTAAAAGTAAGACACATTCATTTATTGTACAAGGACTATAAGGAATCCTTAGAATTGCCTGCTGTAGTTTATGACTTAATGTAATAAAAATGTACATATATATTACTTCCTTGCCACTTAACTGTACTGTTAGACCTCATGGACTTTTTACTTCAGAAAATGAAAACCGCTCTTCACTGAGTATACTCAATATTTTTACCAATCTGAAAAGGTTTACTTGTGCTAGAAAAAGACCAACTGCAAAAGGCTCAGTTCAGATATGTTATGCCTGCAACTGATAACTCAGGGAAGCAAGACTTAAAAGAGTTCAAGCTTTTTTTTTCTTTTCATTTGACTACATCCTTTTCACCTGCCAGTTGTTCTGATGAGTATATGTTTTTAGTATACAAACCAGTTGATAAAAATTCATCAGCAGAGGCATATAAATTCTAGATATGATTGATTAAAACAGAGCAAATCAGAATAAAACAAAATCCAGTGATTTACTCTGACTGTAAACAATATAAAAACACCATTTGCTTCAAATCTCAAAATAAGTTAAAAGAAAATCCCAACCTCAGGACAAATGACCCTTTTAGGTTTGACACCAAAAAAAAAAAAGTAGGGAAGAAAACAGAAAAGTTCATTATATAAAGGTTATACATTTCTCTTAACTGAAAGTAAATCTAAGCAGAACTATCTTTGTCCCTTAAATTTAAACTTTGAGTTCATTGGCAAATGCTGTAAATGAACTGGCATTTCCAGATTATTCAGACAACTTCCATCAAATTGAGCAAAGAAAACTTAGACAAGCATTTTTACAGAATAAAAAAAAAATCTAAATGGCTATGATTCCTCTATTAGCAGAAACACATAATGCAGTCTTAAATTTGCCTTTTTATATTATTTATATATTTATATATATATATAATATAATATAAACCACATATATTATATTATATATACATATACAGACAATTACAACATTAATGCAGTTTGTATTTTGTACAGTGTTTTGGACAATCCGATCAGCATCAGACCATGGCACGATATGGTCCCTGCATTTTTAGGAACTGAATGATGAAGGAGGGTCCTCCTGCAACAATCTGAGGTGGAAGGTGGCTGAGCGGGCAGTTCTCAATACTCATTATTGACAGTTTGCTGCAAAGAGCCAGCTCAAAGGGAAGGCTGTGCAGATTGGGGTTGTCATTCAAATACAGTTCTTCCAGATTCTCCAGTGTACCTAGTAAAAAATAAAAGAAAATGAAGTAGTAGTTTTTGATTCATGCAGTTCATAACTTTTAGACAGATGCTTTAAGTCCACTTGATTCTTTACTATATAGACTCTTAAGTCAGTGACTCATCTAAACTCCCATTTTCAAGCAAGTTTTCTCTTCACTGGTGCCTAAGCAAGAACCAATTTGCTTTAGTTTCCATGTAAAAATATCCATTACTACATCTCCTTTAAATAACAACTGAACTGTAAATACACAGAATAAGAACTGAGAGGGACTTCACCGTAACTGTTCAGCCAAGTGCTTTGCAATCGCAGGCAGCACTGAATAGCTATTTACTTAGAAGGTCCTACAAAATAGTTATACCTTACAGTATCTATTATCTCTTTAGAAATATCTATGTCATACCTTTTATGTAATTAGAAACCATATATTAAAGACCTGAAGCTGTAACCACAGGAAGAAAGCAGAAGAGATCTCTGTGCAGCAGTGAAATTATTAAAAAGAACAAATCTATATGAACATCTTTTCCCAAATTCAAACTTTTCAACTTGCCTCTACTACAAATACTGTAATACAAATTAACCAGAAGCTGGAAAACCGAGTAATTTTTTTTACAGAATAACTTCCATTCCTCCATATCAATCACATATCAAAATTAATTCATATCTTTGAAATACATTCCAAACATACAAGTCCTCCTCAAAACAGTCCCCATTTTCCAATCTTACATACCATAAACATCTCCTATAACATAAAGACTATTCAATCTTTCACAAGAGAAAGCAGCAGCCAGGGCTCAAGGCATGGAAAACCAACAAAAAGAATATACTATAGAAGAAATAATGAGAAATAGCTGATAGCATGATAGATGAAACAGTCACATCTGGAAATAGTTAACTGTTCTCTAATCTCTTAAGAGAATCAGCTTTAACAACCAAATTTTACCAAATTTCAAGTGTGCTTACAGATTTTAATTACACAGCTCATTTCCACAGCATCCAACCACTCTCAACTAAATTATGAACTAAACTACAAAGCTCCAGATTTAGATTGTTTTAGGCTCTTTGCACACACAGGCACATACAAGGTGAGCAGAAGCTGTAATGGCTCTTCACTAAAAATGCTGGGTGAGACAGACCATGCTTTTCTCCACCTGCACATTACTGTTTCTGACCACACTTTGCTTTGTGTGGCTGGTCTCATCATTTTTTCCTCCACAATAAGCTCTAACTAAGATTTCATCTTAAGTGCTCAGAATCATGCTCTGGACCTATATGCTTGAAATCAACTATAAAAGAAATGTGGGCTCTCATTTCCAGATGCTTTGAATCCTACTTAATCTGAATATCTCAAGTAGACAAAAAGAATACTATTTCTCCCTTTCTTTCGGTAAACTTCCTCCACTTCCTTTTCTTCTCTCAATATGATGGTCTACAAACAGAAGCATGCGCAGAGGACTATCAGCAGAAACATATGCTTCAGCTGTCTACACCTTACAGAAGGTTTTTGTCTACACCACAGCATTAGAGTAGTACCAGTGTGTTTCCTTTCCCCTTGCAAGAATAGGTTCATGAAGTTCAGTGTTTGATAATACACAAATTGTGGCAGAATTTGGCGAGAAAAGGAATTTCACCGTTCTGAGTTAATGTGTGCTTAGCAGCTTTCTGCAGAACTGAAAAAAGCTAAACATTTCATTATAGCTCAGCAAGATAATGATCACTGACTACAGTGCTGTTCCTGTGACACACACTTCACATCAGGTTGTGTATATCTAGAAGTTTCAAACGAATTTTGTGGCCACTACTTATGAGCAGGGTAGATGCCTATCATGCGTCAGTAACTGATTTTGTTCAGGTACACTGCATAAAACCAGCAAAAAAACATCCTACCAATTTCCTCAGGAAGGTGTGTGAGAAGATTCTCTCCAAGCCCAAGGTGCGTCAGATTGGTAAGGTGACCAATACCTCTGGGAAGGGTGGTCAACTGATTATTAGTGAGAACCAATTTCTAAGGGAAAAACACATTGTTAAAAATTAACTTAATGACTTTTACTTCGAAAGACAGCAAGTAACGAGATATACAGCTGATAAAATGAGGGGTTCTAGTCTCCAGCATTTGAACAAAAGAATGTCTACCCTTCACCAACATTTCAGATCTCTGTTAAGCACCACTAAACATAAAAATAAAGTGGTGCATAGTAAAACACATGCCTCAATATAAAAGCTTTCATGAATATGACTGAAAGCAGAGGCTATTCTTGTGGCAGTGCTTTACTGATGGCACAACAGTTAAACTCCTCAAAACTTGATTATTCAGTATTAACTGATAAATCTGGGGAAGAATTAGTGGGGAGAGATTATGGATGGAGTTGCACAAGATTCTTAATTTTTGGTTCTATGTCCAGTCCCAAACAGTTTCCCTCAACAAATTAGCTGTAATTAAACCAGCATGGTGTGAATAAAGGATGAGATATTTATCTCAGCCAATTATTGTTTCACCTGTAGATCCTTGAGGTAAGCTATTTCATTTGGCAAGGATTCCAGTTTGTTTTCCTCTAGATCTAACTCTCGGAGTTTCCGTAGATTTCCAATTCCATGGGGAAGTTTCTTAAGTAGATTGTTTGACAAGATAAGAACCTAACAAAAAAATCCAAAACAAGAAAACACACAATTTCAACAACACAACAAATAAAGAACAAATTAAGAGAGGATTTTTTTAGATTTTCAAGTAATGAAGTCCAAGATTAGCCTACACATAAATTATGGAAGCAAACTGGAATGATTAAAAAAAAAAATCAAATCAGTGATTAACTTTTATTTTTAAGTCTTTAATGATACAAATACATAGATTTATGACAGAGTTCTTTCACATACTGTTTTATAAAATAATAAATGCAGAGCAAAAACAAAGAACACTATTTCTTCAAATGATCAAAGAAAAACAACTCTTTCCTGTACTTCCCTGTCATTTTGTTATGCTTCCTTATAGCTATCTCATAATCATGTTTTACATTGGTTGCTGTGCTTGTCAAGTCCTCCTTAAAAAGCTTACTACTTCCTTTTCTTCCTATGTCCCTTTGGTTAGGAGGATCTGTAAACATACAGATCATTGCATAGGTATCCTATCACACACTCACTTTTACTACAGTGTTACCCTTGTTTTTCTCTTCCTTTCTAAGTTGAATTATAAATACTAGATTCATGAAATGTATCCTTATTTGCAGTGTCAATTCACAGTTATTCATTATATCACAAACAAGTTTATAGGGGTTACACTAGTATACCAGTTTTTTCTTCAGAGAAATTTTACAGCCCTTAGATTTAATCAAGCCTCGTAACAACACAGTGAGTAGTAAGGTCGTTAATTACTAATCAAATAATGCTATTATCTAGCATTGTAGCATGTGTTATCTAAAACAAGTACATGAAAGAGCATCCAGTGTGGACCCTTATCCCAGCTACACACAACTGCCTGCTAAGCCAGCCAAGGCTGCATATGCCTGGCTTCTACCAATCCCAACTAGCCTCATGTAACGAGGAAACAGCACAAGCAGGAACAGAATAGAAAACAAGGCTAAAATCAAAGTGAAAATAAAAATGGATAAAAGCTAAAATCTTAGCTTTAGCACAAGCAGTATTTTGGTGGCCTTCCTTTATGTACTACAATAAACACAGAATGATAAGAATAGCAATGTTTTATCACATATCAAGAAACAAAAGCAGGAACAGAAAATATTACCTACATACGATGCAGCTGACTTAGTATTGCTGTAGGAACCTTCATTTTCATGTAAACACTGCCCAAATAGTTCTTTGTACTTGATTCTTTAATTACAGAGAAAATTAGTGCTAGCAGGTCTAAGGACTGTGCAGACCTCCAGCTTTGGCAACCAGCAGACCACCAGCAAATCCAGTTGTCACTAACTTCCCAATCACAATCAATCACAGCCTTAACTTAAGGGGAACTGGGCCACGAAATAGCTGTTACTCCGCTATATCATTTTTGCCCCAAACTACTGGAATCATTACTTACTCAGAGCAGCAGTCACACTGGAAATCTGCAATTTAAATACAACATTTGCTACTGTACTTTAACAGACATTTCCCAGCAACTCAGAGAGCCAACTGCCCAAACAAGCACCTCTACCTTTAAGTCCTTCCAAGGCAATTAAGTCTGCCTCTTCTGGTGGTACCTTGGGAATCAGGACTAAGGGACACAACAGGTTTAGTTCATAGTTTCAACCGGCAAGTTCTTCCCCCTCAAAGGCTGAGAATTCCCACACGGCTGCCTACAAGGTTCACAGCACTATATTTAAGTCACCTCTGGCCGTAGACCATTTCATTACCATTTCACTACATTTTTCTGATCCCTGCTCTTTCCATGCTGACCTCTCCAGGAATCAAACAGTGGCATTGCGTTTTACAACATTAACTTTCTGTTGAGAAAAATTTGCTTTCTGCATAGTCAAAAATATGTATGCACTTTATCCACAGACACTCATCTAGAGTCTAAAGAACAACGTTCAAAAAAGCTGTTGGCAGTAACAGATGCAACACATCTAATTAAATAGCATACATACACATGTTTATTTGCCTTTATTTGACTCAAAAGTAGTATTACTTAAACCTGAAGCAGAGAATGTCTATTTGCAGTTTTTCACTTAGCTGTTCATTTATACTCTTCTCACCTCAAGAGAAACAAGCCCAGATACATCCTCAGGGATTTTTGTGAGCTGATTAGTTGCTAAGTTCAGTTCTACCATACTAGTCCACGTCCCGAAGTCCAAGGGGAGAGAGGTCAGCTGATTGTCCTGTGATTTAACATATCAAACATTTAGGGTCCATGCTTTAAAGAAGCTGGCATGGCATCTAAGACATAAACAAACTGCTTACAAAATACTTCCTAACAAAATAGTTGACAATTAAATCGAGTTAAATGTTCATAATTAGCCAAATATTTTTTAAATTCCTCCAAATAAGGAGTCTCAACCTTGAGTCACAGAATTGACTCTGAATTATTCATATGAACTGAAGTAAAAAATCTAGAGATAGGTAATTCTCAAGATTTCATGTGTCCCAGTAGTCTAAGCATTTTTTCTTGTCCTTTTTTGGTTGAATACAATGGAGGGTGGGGAAAAAAGAATAGAAAATTCATCATAACTTGCAAAGGTGCTATCAGCAATGCTGGAATCCTTACCAGAAAAAAAAAAAAATCAAAAATAAAATATATAAAAACCCAGAGAGAATGGAAGGGGGCCAAAAAGAAAAATTTAAAAAAAAAATTAAAGAAAACCAAACCAAACAAACAACACACAACAAAAGAAATAATGGCTCAAAGTAAAAACATCTGAAATGATTCTAAATATTTTACTGCTCAAAATGTTGCTACAAAAAAAATTTATCTAGACCAGACACCCCAAAATCTAGAAGAAAAAAAACCAAACCAAAAACAAAAGGGGAAGGAGGGGTGGAGGAGTTGCCCTCTATGTTAAAGAATGGACTGAATGTGAAGAGTTGTCCCTAAAGAACAGCCATGGGCAAGTTGAAAGCTTATGGGTAGGAATTAGAGATCAAGGTAACAAGGGAAACCTTGTGGTTGGAGTCTACTCCAGGCCTCCAGATCAAGAGGAGTCTGTTGATGAAGCATTCCTACTCCAGCTACAGGAGGCATCAGGCTCACAGGCTCTTGTCCTGCTGGGGGACTTCAACCACCCTGACATTTGCTGGAAAAACAACACAGCAAGCAGTAGGCAATCCAGAAGGCTCCTGGAGAGTCTGGATGAAAACTTCCTAACACGAGAAATAGACACCCCTACCCAGGGGGGTGCAATACTTGATCTACTGGTCACCAATGCAGGCGAGCACATCAGGGACCTCAAGACTATAGGCTTCCTGGGCTGCAGTGATCATGCATTGGTGGACTTCACAGTCCTGAGGGACACTAATCAGCCAAGAAGCA
>VWZO01008146.1:468615-516088 GCA_013396975.1 Bucco capensis | reverse complement strand
CTGGCAGCCCAGAAGGCTAATCACATCCTGGGCTGCATCAAAAGAAGAGTGGCCAGCAGATCCAGAGAGGTGATTTTGCCACTTTACTCTGCTCTGGTGAAAACTCATCTGGAATACTGTCTCCAGTTCTGGAGCCCTCAATACAGAAAGGACATGGATCTGATGGAGCAGGTCCAGAGGAGGGCCACAAAAATCCCAGGGAGCTGGGATTGTTCAGCCTGGAGAAGAAAAGACTTTGGGGGAACCTACTAGTGACTTTCCAGTACCTAAAGGGAACTTACAAGAAGGCTGCAGAGGGCCTATTTACAAAGGCCTGTAGTGAAAGGACAAGGGGCAATGGTTTTAAATTGGAGAAGAGTAGATTTAGACTTGATATTAGGGAAAAAGTTCCTTACCACGGGGGTGGTGGAACACTGGAACAGGTTGCCCAGGGAGGTGGTTGGGGCCCCATCCCTGGAGGCATTCAATGTGAGGCTTGACAGGGCTCTGGGCAACCTGATCTAGTTGGGGATGTCCCTGCCCACTGCAGGGGGCTGGACTAGATGACCTCCAGGGGTCCCTTCCAAGCCAGATGATTCTATGATTATTTGTTTGGGTTTTTTAAATAATTTGAAAACTTGAAAACAATCCATTGATAAGAAAAATCATCAGCTCTTTTTCTAGTTCATTTCACTCCAAGTGTAGGTAGCACAGATTTCAGGTTTCTTTTTCTGTGCTCTACCACTACTGCCAAAAGTCTCCAAGCTTAGATTTTGAAAGAATGTATTTTAAAAAAAAAAAAAGGATGCTTTACATAACTTTGTTTACAATCTAAACTGTAACAGTAGAAGGGGAAAAGAAATAAGCTTCTCTACATACTCAAGTTCCATGTGAATATTCAAGAACTCTGAAACCAACTTTATTATTCAAACTTGTTCAAACTTGAGCAAATGTGAAAAAAGCTTAACTAACCAAAATAAAGACAAATCAAGAACATCTTGATAGTACATTTTTAAACCAGTACAGAATTGTTCCTATATACGACAGCAGCAGCATCCACTTCAGCACGATAAATTCATTCCTTATGTCATTAAGTTTGCCAGAATTCATGGAGCAGCAAACAGTGCTCCTCATTGATTTTACACAAACTAGCATATTTCTGTGCCTCACCTTCATGTTCAGCTTACTTAATACTTTAGCTCTAGAGAAAATTCCAAAGGGGATTTTATTGATGCGGTTGTGCTCCATATTGAGAGAGTAGATTGTGGAGAACTGGGATGGGCCACCCACGGGATAGGACTGGAAGCAGTTCCTGGCCAGTGTTAAACTAGTCAGTTTGACAAGGCTGGATAAAAGACCCTGTAGAAAGAAGAAAACCACCCAGGAACTTAGGACAGATTTACTTGAATACATCTTTTCCCCTTATGGCTCTAATTAGAAATGTTTTTCCCTCTCAAGCCCATCCCTTAAATAAGCATTGCAACACACAAACCACTGTTAAATCTGATAAAACTTTCACCAGCAACAACCTCTGCTCACAGTCATCAGCCATCACCTTATTCTCCCCTTTTCTCCTTACATACAAAACAGGCAAACGTATCACATTTAAAAGCACAAGTTTAGGAGGTTTTGTAACTCCCTTCTCCAAAAGGATTTTATTTAATAACACATTGCTACATCTTGGGCAGCTCTGAGGAACATACGGGCAGCAGCTAGCAGGCACCGTCAGCAGTTTGTCCATCCTGATCAGCAATCCCAGCTCTGGCCAACACCATGCAACTGCACGTCACTGGAGACTGATGCCTTATCACAGTTGATAGTGCAGCCCAAAGTATCAACTGCACGCATCATTTTTCAAACAGGCATAATAAAAATCTATATTGTGATCACTTGTGATAGGAGTTTGCTTTTAGGCTGTAACTGTTTCAGATAATTGGACATGACAAACAAAAAAGAATGGGATGGGAAGAGTTTGGAAATTCCAGGATGTTTTTCTGTTTTCCAAATATTCCTCCTTTTTTCTTCTCCCCTTAAGAAATGAAAAGCAAGAAGCCTGGTGTTAAATTGGGTAGCAATGGCTGCCCAATGAATCCAGTCTCATTTCACTTGACAATATAAAATCTCAGCAGCACAGATCTCAGAGTTTATCTGCTGTTTATGTGCCAATCACATTGCTGGAACTGTGGGGATGAATAATGAGATCTCAATTGCTGCTGAAGTATCACCTTTGCTTATTACTATGCCAACTTGAATTCAGCCCTATTTTCTTAAGTATTAGAGAAACCAGAGATTTATGCACAGCATTACATGCCATAAATAATGCAATATCTGCAATCAGGAATGAGTGGTAACAAGGTAACAATTCCAACCATATTCCTGTTTCTGGATTGCCATTTCAGTGTCATATTCACTGTAAAAGCTTTAAGAACATGGTTTTGCTGTTTTTCTAGGAAAGTTTTGGCTACTTTTCCAAATAGTATATTAACTTTATTGTAAATAAAATCAGAATAAATAGGGACTTCTCTACATGTCACGGCTAAAACTTCAAGCACTGATACACAATTCTGGCTCCTCTCAGCAAATATTAGTGAAGCAATATTTCCCTTAAGATAAAATAATGGATCTCCATATCAGCATTAATCTAACCCAATCATTAACTAGTACAATCTTTGATTAGGAAATACTGCTTCTAGCTATACATTAATCAACAGATATTCTTTGTCCTAGGGTTAGGCTGTCCCCTGAGCTCTCTTACAAACACACTTTACTGTTTCAAATGGATCTTGGCATTTCAAAATGCCATTTTTGAAGTCAGCTTCCATAAAAAAAAAAAAATTAAAAACGTTAGCTAATACACTCTAATAGCCTAGAGTAATTAAACACATTTAAAGGGAAGCAAGAGAGCTTTGGTATTACAAAGGCAGTGTTGCCTTCTCCCAGCCCATCCTTTTAATATAAAATATTTATTAGGCATTGTGTCAGCAACTTCAGCTATGTTTTGAAATTCATAAGTTTCTTTTACAAATATAGTTCTTTGTATTATAGCACAGAATGTTTTACTTGAAACAGATTATAGTATAAACTATACACTTCTGCAAGGTAGAAGCTTAAATGTTAACATACTGCTGGCAAACACACATGAAGGCAGCAGACTCACAAAGAATTTTGTATTACAGCATATTTTAAAGCAAGTAATGATCCCTCAAATTAGCTTTTTACAATTATATCATTTGTTTTTCTAGTATGTCTGAGTGGAGTCAGCTAGCTTAGCTGTCATCTTAAAAGCAGCCTGGTGGCTTTCAGATGGTAGCATTTTTGTAAATCACAGTTTTATCCAAACATTTATTATAAATTCTCTCTGTTTTCAAGCTATCACTGCTGAGTTCAGAAATTTATCTGAAGGAAAGTAGTTACTGCACTTTGTTACTATATGTAATTCACCTAAGTACTCCAAATGTTTGTTGGCTTTTTTTTCTCCTATGTATAGTTCCCTACGCATTTTAAACCATTTTATACTAGTAGTTCATACAATTTAGGGGAGTGAAGTGGGGATGACAGCTTAGGAAAGCATTTTGGACTATCACTAAAACAGACAGAATATAAACTCCATGCTTGTTTCCATCCCGTGGAAGAAATATTAAAAAATAAGAATCTATCATATCAGAATTTTTTTTCTGTCATCGGAGCAATTATTCCCAGGCACTAATGCTTCAGATTAATAATTTTCTTCTAAATGCACCAGAAGCATACAGTATGCTGCTGAGAATCTCACACTTTGCTGCCCTGATAAATAGTATCAAGAAATTCAGAAAACAAAAAGGTTTTAAGGTATTACCCAACAGTTTAAATAGCTTCAAAGTCTGCAGACATCAAAGCTGTATTTAAAAACTGGTCTGTAACCAACTAGCTATCCAGAACTGTGAAACTGGAGTTCACAAGAGAACATTTTAGACAACTCTAGAAAAGGATTATACAAAAACAAAAACATGCAATGGGGACTAGGACCTTCTGCCTCTTCACCCCAGAGCTAGCAAAGCACTCTGTTCAGGGAACATGTTAATTGAAGAGACTGAAAAGGCAGCTCCAGAACTTTTAACTATGGACATTTTCCTAGGTACCACATTAAGCTTGAAACATAGAAATCAAGCTAAGACAATCAAGTGCAACAGCTATGAAAAGTAAGAACAGATTTCCCCTTTCTCCTGTGATCCTCACAGTCACTGAAAACTAAAAACGAAAATTTTTTGATTTCATAACTGATAGAAAGCATGTCAGTGAGCTGCCAGATGATATCACGTTGGTGTCAACAGCACAGTTTTCCACATTCAAAGGAGAATGCTGAGGTCAAATAATTGTAATAACCTTGATCCACTCTCTTAATGGTCATTCTTGTCTCAATCAGACAGGGAAAGAGATATTCCATTTTCTATTCTTCTACCTCTTCCTCATCTCCATGAAACAGAACCACTGAGAAACTTATCTATCTTGAATGGTGGGAACCTGGGCTTCTTAATTAAGGTTTTCTAAAAAGACAGGAGAGCAAATACAATCACATATATTGCTCCCACTTTTGACTAAAGTTGTTTAACGTCAGTTCTATACTAGTTAGATACACTTAATGTGTACAAATTGCTATATGTCACATTACACATATGTAGATTACAACAAAGGGTATTCCTCAGAGTTATGATGCAAGATGAAGTAATTTCCCATGTTCCAATCCCTCTACAAAACACAAATGCCTTACAACAACATTCCCTCCCCAGTCCACTCCCCGTAGTTCTCACCTCTGGTAAAGTAGAAATGTTGTTATTCTCCAGGTTCAGTTCATCAAGTTCACTGCATTTTGCTAAAGATTTCGGAATTGCTGATAGCCTATTGTATCTCAAGCCAAGACGACTAAGACTGGACAGATTTCCTACAGGTGGGAAACAAGTATTAATATAACATTAGAGTAACACAAAGGCACAAAAAAAGGTTTAACTTCTGATTATTCTGTTGCCTCACACTCTATACTTGAAACTTTTCTTATGGTGAAATGGAGCTACCATCCCAAAACAGAAGATACACAGATTACAATGCTTTCCAGTGCTAAAGTCAACCACTGATGTGCACAGTACCATAAGCAAGCAAGGCTTATACTCTGTTGTACCCTATCCCGATCTTTCTACCAACAAAAACCTCTATAATTTTTCAAATGTCCCCAAAATGACTTCTTAAAAGTACAGATAGCATTATTCAATACCATGACTACTATCACCAGAATTCAGGCATACTCAACTTTTCCAAGTTTTCTGAAGGAAATTCTGGAGGAAGTCCACAAAAATTTGGACAATAGTGTATATAAAAATATTTCTGAATATTGCCAGGCCAACAGTCATGGTTAACACATGTTTCTGTCAGGAAAAAAACCTGAGAAAAATTGAAACTTGAAAATTGCCCATCTGATGTCCCCTTTAGCTCCAGTCTTTCCCATCTAACAAGTACTCAAGACCAAAATCAACTGCTTAAGGATGTCTTCAAACTATAAGGTGGTAGAGCAGGTAGTAAGACCTTGAACTTCACTGAAAAGTCAACTGGCAGATAGTACGAAGAAGAGTGCTTAGTTTTCTAGGTCATCCCTACAACAAGAAAATGTGTCCATGCACATGTGTACATTGCCCCAGTGCAGCTTGTGAACAGTTTCAACAATCAAATCAGTTCCTTGTAAAACATTTGCTACTTTACACTCATTTTTACAACCACTTATTGGCACAACACACTTGTTCTGCAAATTGAAGTACCAGAAAGACACATTAGAAAAGAAACATAATATAACCAACAGCAACAAGAACAACCAGAAAATTTTAAGAGATGAAAGGAGCTTAATATGTACAGTTTAACTACTCATTAAATGAAGGCTATGTTGATGTCTATGCATACATCCTTATACAAAAGTTATTGGAACACAGTAAAGGAAGAAGCAAATGCAGGGTATGAAATAAGCTTGGAAACAAAGGATAAAACAAAATAAAAATAAGTGGAGAATGAAAATGAATATAAATGCTACAACAGGATCTGCTAGACAGAAGCAAAGTCTCAACAAAGGCAGTGGCAAAGTATCTCTTTCAGGGACCTGATCAAAATTTACTGTAAGAATGACCCTATATCACTGAGTGGCTGGGAATACAGCTAACAAAAACTGGAAATTACAGATGTTGTATGATTCACTGCAATTACTAAAATGGAAACTCAGAGCAGTGAAAGTAAAAAAAACCAAAAACAAACACCACCACAAAAACCCCTCCACACACAACCAACCAACAAACCACAAAAAAACCCAAGCAAAAAAACACTCAACATATAGAAAAAAAACTTCTCCATGTCTTATAAATCAAGAGAGAGAATTAATTTTCACCACATATCTGGTATTTCCTAACCAGCTTAGCAACAAATTTCACTTAGTACTGTCAACAACTAAAAAGTTAAAACAAAAAGGAGACACCTGGAACTGCTTAGCTAGTAGTATCTCCCATTGCGATTTTTATTTATATTTTTTAATATAAGTATGAGCAATATGAGCAAGTATACAATTAGCTTCTGCAGAAGCAGCAAAGAAAGTCTTCCCTTAACCAAAAAAGGTATTTAAAATCCAGAGCTATCAATATTGCTCTCCAATGCACAAATATTCTTCTTTTGAGGTTAAAACCTAAAGTATATATAAAGAGAATAATTAAGACCTATTTTGATCCTACAATCCATTAGTTTAAAGACTCAGATTTATATATAACATAGCTATTTCATGTTGTATTAGATGAGATCTGGCACTGCTGGCTGTGTAGGAAACTGGCTTTGCTTCATACAATAGACAATCCTATTGCAAGACACCAAGATCATTAAGATTTTCTGTTCTAGGGATGAACAAAGCACAGTCTGACTGCATTTCTCTGAACTGTTATTTAATGCTTTTACTGACAAAACAAACGATGAACTTTACACAAAGAAAGATATCAGTCTACTATTCTTTTGCACTACTTAAACCTTGATCTAGATGCTGATCTGGATTTTCCAGGCAAAGAGAACAAACAGGCAACAGCTCTAGCAGACAGCATGATTCCAACGGTTGCTTAGCAATACAACGTCGTTATGCCAGTTCCCAGATCGTGAGCACAGTTTGTATGTATATGGCTCTCTTCCTACCAGCAATGTGGCATTTCAGAAAAATGAAACAAGGCAGCTATTAAGGAGAGTCAAGTTGTACCATAATTTTCCAGGAGAGAATGACACATGTTGGCTATCCTCACGGCATTATCAGAAAGGAGGCATAAATAGCAGCTCCCAGTATTTTTTTCTTACCATAAGTAGCATTCTGATTAGAACTTTACCACTGTTTCTCTACTAGGCATCTTTCTCCTCTATGGGAAAGGCGTGCAAAGACATAACAGAAGACACATCCTGCTTATACCACATTCCCTATGACTGTTTTACACAGCTCAGCACTAAACACAGCTATTTCAGCTGGAGCTGCATTAGTAGCACCTCTTGCACTGTTCCTGGAAGGGCTGTCCTGCACCCAGATAAAGTAGACCGTATGGGCCACCTTCTCATATCAAGACTGAATTTATTTATAGCCAATTTATTACCATTTACTTGTCTGTCAATGAGTAAAATAACTTTTCAGCCTCATTAGACTTTATATCACACTTCACTGTGAACACACTGTGGTGAGAAACCCTTATTAGCCCTTATCTTCACATGCTGAACAAGCCAGATCTTAGCCTCCTCTTCACAACAAAGAACGCTTAGTGTGTTAAAACTTTAAAAAGTTAAGAAATGTTCAGTACAGTTATGTTAATGTTAATATTTGCCTCCATGGGCCAGCTGCTGGGCAGCTGGCTAACATCATCCGGCCTCCTCACCAGCTCTCTGACCACCAAGTGAGAAACTGTTGCTTAAATAGCACACCTTGCACACTGCACAGTCAAAAGTGATCCCATTCACTGCTCCCTGAGCTCAAGATTACCCAGGTGATACTTGTATTCAGAGCTGCTTTACAGTGCCTAAACTCTTCTCCACCTTCTCCAGTTCAGCTACTGCTTTCCAAGATGGCATCATACTAGGAACTATGCTGACATGCTGTCAGGTTACGTCTAAGAAATAAGGCAAGGAAGGTAACAACTGATCACGATCAACTCAGTCAGAGAGTCATCAAGATCATTTGTGGCTGTATTTCTACTGAAACCATACCTCAGTGGTTCCTCAAGCAGAGTGACTCACAAAAGGCAGCACTAGATGTTCAGGAATGTGACAGTTTGATAACCACAACAGAAAAGCATCTTCTAGCAGGAAAACCTCCTTCCAATTTGTTGGGGTTTTTTTTAGGGAGCCCATCACAAAAAAAACTGGTAAACTCAACTGCCCCATCCATTGATACTTCTAGAAATATAATACTAAAGCCTGACTAAGTCCTAAACTTATGTCAGGCCTAAGAAAGTCACTGAAAAATCATTTTAGTTCAACTTTTGGCATTAATAGTCACTCTTGGGAATCAGGTTTCACACAGCCACCTTGCTTCAGGTTCATTTTCTCACCAGCAAAGCATACAAACATCCATCAGTGGGCTCCATGTTGCCCAGCTCTCAGGTTTGAAGCAACATAAATGCAGAATTCATAATTGCTTCTCTGGAGTGACTGCATGTCTCTCTCAGCGTTAGCTGTTTAATTTACACAGAAATTAATTGAAGACACTTACAAGCATGCAAATCCAGAAAATATTAAATTGTGTTACTGTAAAAGAGACTCTAAAAGGATGGTTTAAATTTTTTTTTTTTAATCACAGGTACCTCAAAAGTATTAGTCAAAGAAAAAACAGGTAAATCCCAAAATAAAGGGAATACTGGAAATAAGGAGGAAACCATGATTACAAAAACAAAACCTTTTTAGAAAGACCACCTGAAGTGGTTCTCCAAGTAGAACAATACATTTCCTTACTGAATATTCAAAATCAAGGGGAAAATTGAACTTGTATGTTGAATAATATAAAGAAATCCAAATTCCTAATTCAAAGTCCTACCAGTGCTTCTTAAAGGGAGTGACAAATGTTCTAAGGTTTACCACACCTCTTCCTTTCCCTCTCTTAGTTAAAATAATCCTTCAAGATTCCCTACTGTTAGATGAAAGGTCATTACTCAGCATGAAATGTTACTGCAGCACTACTAAAAGATGGAATAATTATTCTGTTTTATACAACGTAGCTAGTTTGCTAACAGGATCAATTGCTTTCTCCTAAATAAGCCAGAAGCATCACGTCAATTTTAAAAACGTGTTCACCAGAGAAAACATTTCTGTAGATAAGGTTAAACAAAGAAATTGGGCTTGCAAGAGCTGTGTGCATCAAAACACCATTAGATTGTAATCAAAAGTGCTCAAGACTCTCAGCATGCAATAGACAATTGCAAGAACTTGCTAAAAACAACATGGCAGTTAAGTATTTCTGATGGTCTAACTTCTGTAAAATAGTCTTACATTTTTATTTGACTAAATTTTGCACATGGTGAGTAGCCATCTATCAGAGAATATGTTTTACATGACCACTCATTACTTCATAGGTCACAGTTCACTTAATTCACTATGGGATCTTCTTTAAGAAAGATAAAGTGCTGGTTTTTATACAAAAGGTATAAGATGTCATTTATAACAAATAGAAAGCAAGAGGAACATCCAAAACAAATAAAAAAGTTTTTAAAAAATAAACTTGAAGTCACTTTTGAAAAACATACATGAATTAAGCTTAAATACACCACACTGCATTAGTAGNCCCAAGTGATTTTCAGACTGTGCCTGCCACACTGCATTAATCTTGTGAGAATTACATTCTCACTACAGATGACTATGGAAGACAAAGCCAAAAGAGTATGTTCTAATGTTCAATCAGTATATTACAAAGCAAGTAGAACCTTGGGGCCTTAAGAGAGTTCAAAGTAGTATAGGAGCAGCCCTGCAGAAAAGGAAACTTACAAGAAGGCTGGAGAGGGCCTATTTACAAAGGCCTGCAGTGAAAAGACAGGGGGCAATGGTTTTAAATTGGAGAAGAGTAGATTTAGACCGGATATTACAAAAAAGTTCCTCACCACGAGTGTGGTGGAACACTGGAACAGGTTGTCCAGGGAGGTGGTTGAGGCCCCATCCCTGGAGGTATTCCAGGTGAGGCTTGACAGGGCTCTGGGCAACCTGGTCTAGTTGGGGATGTCCCTGCCCAGTTCAGGGGGGTTGGACTAGATGACCTCCAGTGGTCCCTTCCAACCCAAACCATTCCATGATTCTATGACAAGCTAGAGATGGCCAACTATGGATGAAGATTAAATACTGTGCTCCTAATCTAAAACAGCGGTAGGTCAGAAGATGCCTGTACCCCACTTTGTGCCTACTATATATTAGTTTTTCCAAATGTCAGCCCTGCTCCATGACAACTGTTGAACAGTTGCAAAGATTTTTAGATGAAAAGAGCTTTTGGCATGCTTAATCTAATCTCTTGTTAGAAAGCAAACCATTTCCCCTGATAACTGTAGAGTTGAACGAAAGGCCTCAGACAACCTGTTTTAACCTTTAGTTGCATTCCACAAAGACAATGTCTGCCAATGCACGATACTGCAACAGCACTGGTGCAGCAAGACACCCTGAAGGTGATCTCAGCAAGCAAGAGGACAGCAGAACAAAAAACCCATAGTCCTTACTCATCTGTTCTGGAGGCAATTCCTTCCTAACAAAGTCTTTAGATTTGTATGAATGGACACTCACATAATCATTCAAGTGAGGTCAAACCCTTTCCACAAACAACAGGGCTGGAACATCCCCTAATGTTTAATATGCTCTGGCTAAAGGCTGATGTTTTTAGAAAAATTTGGAATGGGGACAGAAAGGTGATGGGGTTAGGAGGGCAACTACTCAGGAAACTGCCAAATTATACTCTTCCAAATCGAAGTGCAGTATACTCTTTACACAAGTCTAGGAATTCTCATAAAGATTTTATCTATTAGAAAGCCATTTAACAAGAATTAAAAATTAACCTCTATGACCCTTACTGGTTTAAATGCCATTTGAGATAGTAAAGAGATTTCTCTTTATTTTCTAACAGAATCAACCAAAGACAGGTTTTCTCTCATTATTTCAAGATTAATGCTAAACCGTGACCATGTCAGCAGTTACTTGTTTTTCAACTCTGATTCAAGACCACAATCATTGCTGACTGCATATGTGTGAAAGACACATGCAAGATGCTGGTGAAACTTGAGTGACAGAGGCTCAGATATCTGACATGCACCACACACAACACCTGCATAAGGCTATAGAGCACAAACTCTTTAGTGACATGTTTCTGAAACTGTAAGCTATGAAAATTCAACTTCATTTAACATGCATTCATTAAAATGCATGTAACAAATAGACCTGCTTGTCTCGATTCTGATGCGTTGCTTTGAATCACTCTTCCCTCATGCCTTTTTACATAAAGAAAATAAGATTATGGGGCTGCTGCTTTATGCAATATAGAAATCATTCTGAAAATGCTGAGCTGCAGTTATAATGTATCTGTACATGTAGGTCTCTGCATCTCTATAATGGTATGTACATTCACTAAAATAAACTGTCCCCATCCTAGTCTCACAACAGTATCCAGCCAAAACACACAATAAAAGATTTTCACAAATACATATCAAATCAAACTCAGAATTAATAAGCTAATAAAAGCTAGTCTAACATTTAAAGAAAAATGGTACATATGTATTTAATTATACTGTGTTTGCATTTGAGATTTCTTTATTAAAACAAAAAAGAGAAGTTATAATTAGTTGAAAATGGTACAAGAATACAAAAACACTTCACATTGCAAGAGTCAAAAGCAATGCCAATGAAAGTGTTGCATTTTTCTCAAATCATACTTCATACAAAAACACAAGGCAACTAAAATATATTTGATTTAATTTTTCATTGGTAGTCTTATTTTCCTTTTTATTTGAGTATTTAAAACCTTTCTGTGAATTTAAATCTTTATATAAATGTAAACCACATTGTAAGAACAGTTTATACCTAACTGGCAATGCATAAGAAATATTAACCCTTCCAAAGTGATAAATGTGTTTAGTATTTTAAGTCTATCCTACTAGATAAGCATATAAAATGCATAACAAATCAACATACATTTATAATTTTAGCTAATTAAGAAATATTAAAATTACTGCATGCTGCCCAGAGATCTCTCCAGAAAAACATGCCCAACAGCAGATACCAAGAGAAGAACCTAAGAAATTGGCAAAGCACAGTGAGACCTCCCCAAGAGCTGGGGAAGATTCCACAGCATGCAGCTCAGCAACTTCCTGAATTTAGAAGCATCTGATACATTTTTCTTCTGCATAATTGTCATGTTGCACTGTGAGCTTTTAGCATCTACAGCAACCTGTGAGAACACTGACACCCAAGTGTTCTCTACCCATCACGCACAGTACAATCTGCTCTTTACTGGTGTGAGGTCGACACCTCATAGCTTTGCCTCATCCTACCCATTCTGCTGTTCGAGGAGGCAGCGAGCAGTCACTTCCCACTTTCCCTCTCCTGCCACTCACTATTTTTTAGCCAATTTCACTGCTTCACATTTCCTAAGTCTAGAATTGAAGCCAACAAGAACCAGAAGCTTCATACCCTTTATGAGACCATCATGAGAACTAGCCTATAGGCCTATAATAACCTGAAAATGAGAATACAAGAATGGGAGCCACTGCTTTGTACCAGATAAAGATGAGCTTATTGCAATAGCCAAATACTAGCAGATCAGATCNGAGCCCTCCCTGGATCTTCGTTCGCGAAGCCTAGCCACAACGACGACGACGAGATCTCCCAGTGCCAGCCTATAGAAATGGGCTATCCTGTAAAGTACTGAATGCTCACAGACAAAAGCAGTAGGTGATGTGCTTAAGTGTTAAGAATACAATATTGCCATCAAAGCCCAGCAGGAGCCTATGTACTTTGCTCCATCAGAAGAGTAATTAGTAACATCAAACTCATCAGTCATGTATGAACATCAGTCCTGTGCACTGAGGGAGCTGCAGGTGCTTTACTGAGTCTCATCAGGACCAGCACATTTGTTAGATGTCTCAGAATAAGGCTTCTTTAGTTTTGCTAAGCCTGCCAAGCTTAAAATACCATTTGTAAAGTAGTTCCACTTTAAGTATCTTTACCAGGAGTTCTAGGGACTTAAAAGCTCTCAACTGCTGCTTGTACAACCTGAGCTGTACCAATTCCATATGGATAGTTCCAGTCACAATGCGTAATTGTGCTCTCAGAGGTACACTGCGGCTTAAACAGGTTAGTAGCCTAGTTCATAGTACAATTTCAGTCAGCAAAAATTACAAACCTACTCCATATAACATGTACTTTCATGAGAGTTGTGATTTCAGCTTCTGAGCTAAAGTGTTGCAATCAAGGGCAGGAATATAGACCAGGGCTTTGAATATGTCTCTCATTTGCAAATCTAACCATCTCTAAGAAACAGTGCCATGCCAGCCACTGGAAAGTGTGTCCAGTGGCAGAATTTTTTGTGCTTTTAAAGCATCATTTTGGAACATTTACAACTGACTATTCTTTTTCTTATTAAAATGCCTGTTGCCTTAAATGTCCATGAATATGGCTCATTTGTCTATAAGCAAACTGCACACATAAACACACAAAACTAGAAAATTACAAAACAGAAGAATCTGACTTCTTAAAAAGCTTTAATTCTGTTCCCGTTGAATTTCTTTCTCAAATAAGTATTTCTGTGCTTTTAAATAAGAAATTGTGAACACATTTGTACAATTTGCTAAAATTAAGAGTTCAAAGAGAACACTCAAAACGTGGCATTTGCAGCACAAAATTTTCTAAGCTAGCTTGTAATCCAAAGAAACTGTTTACTCCACCCAAAATTTGCTTTCTCTGTCTCAGAAGTCCAATTATTAATTTTGATATATGTGGCATGTTCTTCACCTTCTTTTACATATCTTTTAGATATGTTAGTGTGCTCGCTAAGCACACAAATATAAGATACTGTGTAAATGAATCATAATTCCCCCCAAAAACGCATGAAGCTGGGGGAAAATCTGAAATTAAAACACTAAGCAGCTATGGTCCATTTTGATTCTAGACTTGAGACTCCTGGATGTACTAAGCTGTTCCACAAAGCTCTTTTTTCTTACAGGAAGTGATTTAACGTACAAATTACTCTACAATTTTCAATCAACAGAAATACAGATATGAATGTATTAAGCCAATATCTATAGAGCAAGGCATTAGGTCACTTCCTGACAACTAATATCGAGAATCGACATTTGTTACTGCACAAAAATGTGCTTATAAAGTGTTAGTTGAAACAAGAACTTTGTATTTTTACAGATTGGGTACACTGGCTCTGTTAACTCTGTAATAAGTGCTGATGCATAATCCTTTCCACACCGCTCCCCTGCATGTTACCCTCCAACATCCCTTCCCTCACAGCTCTGCTGCATTTCAGTATAGTCCTGTTAGTTAGAAAACAACTTGCTGCCTTTCCTCCCTCCCCTTAATCAGCAGATTCAGAAATCTTTCTGTGGTAAAACCAAAACTTGGTTAAATTTGGTTAGATAGGCCAGCTGTGAACGTAAGACGCATTTTGCAAGGGTTGTTTGGTTTTGGGGGTTGTTTTGTTTGTGGGTTTTGGGGTGGTTGTTTTTGGTTTGGGTTTTTTGGTGGGAGGAGAAGAGAAGGGAAGGGGTCCTTTTTAAGAGGGAGGGGAAAAAAGAAGAGAGCTCTTGTTTTTCAAAGCAGCTTGACAAAAACATCCCTCTCAAGAAAAACAACAGGCCTCCTTCAAAAGGGTGCCAGTGGGGGAGGAGGGGACAGACCCCGCCAGTAACGGAAGGTCTATTCCAAAACAGAACATTCATAGTACATTAAATGTTTATAATGAGCAAATATGCTTTATCTTTTTTTGTACCCAGCCTGTAACCCCCCAGTCAGCTTGACTGAACTGGAGAAATATTAAGAGTGGTTTCATTTTAAGTGTACTGAAACCCAACAGCATGTCAATGTTGCAAGAGAAGACAGTCACGCTGAACACAAGGTAGATAACCGTGAGTAGGGAAGAGACAGAAACTGGAGTGAGCGATGGGGAGGCTGGAAAGGCCACCCCACAGTGACACACACCAGGCTGCCATGCACCATTTACTCCCTGGCCTTTTCCGAGTACTCAGTCTCTCGCTGAACAACCCTAACCACAAAGCAAGCTGTAATTTAAAAATCAAGCCACAACTTGCTTTCATGTTGAACCAAAACTGTGATGACTAAGAAATAAAGCCAATGTTGCTGAACTGGCTACGGCTGCTTCTTCTGTAACATGCATAAATGTAGGTTGATCACTATCACTTAAACTGGAGATTAAAACTTTTCCCTTCAGTATTCAACTTCGGATGCTTGTGAACTACATGTGGCCCAAATACAGATTTCTGATTTTAAGTTTTCCCTCTAGACAGAAATGATAAGCTGCTACATGTTTGAGAACACAAACAATAGGTATTTTCCAGTCGAGCAAAAACTGAACCAGTGTAAGGTTAAAGACATGACAGTGCATTGCTCTCTCTTACCAACACTCATCTAGTTTTGGTGGTTTGTTGAGCTATATTGCACTGATATTCAGTTCAGATAAGCATGTGAAGAGATACTAAAAACTAGTAACTTCAAAAAATAAAAACAATGCAATGGAAAAACAAAACAAAGAAAATAAACAGAAAACCAGTCCAACCAGGTATGAACCTGACTCAATACAAACCATGTAAGCTTACAATAACTTTCTGAAGAAATACATGAGTCCAAACTACCTTGATTGCATAGTCAGCAGTTTCTTATCAATCAGAAATGACTTAAGTGCTTAAGTAACTTTGTACCTTTCCTACCCAAAGACGTTTCCCTGTAAGCATAGCTTATGAATTGTATTAAGTTAGATGCAAATTACAGATGGAATGGGAGCTCCAGGGTTTTAAAATACCAATTCAGGAAGGAAGTTTAGCTCCACTGGATACTTCATCAACGTAAACTTCATTCAGGTTAAACTTTCAAAACAAAAAACTCACATTAGCTCCACACTCAATTTACTCCTAGAAGAAAGCAACAGTGGATCCTCATGCTTCCGCTCATTCACTTGACTATGCATTAAAGTGCATTAACAATATGTTCAACATAAATACTGTTTAAGTGTTAATGTTCATTCTTCTGTGTATGTTCTGCTAACAAGTAAGTGCTTAAAATCAAGATGGCCTTGGATTTGTCTTTTTAAATCACAGCACACATCCTTCTCTACCATCTGCTTAAAACTGATTTAATTAACGATGAAAAGTCATATTTTGTTGTTTCATCCTATAGAATGAGATTCTGAAATCAACCAGGATGGTGTTTATTTCAGTCCATTATTCCCAATCTAAATTGTAAATCCTCTGTATTGCATTGCATTAGAGCATAACAACTTTGTGGACTTAGGTTTTTTGAGTTGTTCTACCAAAGAACATAAAATATACATCATTCATTTTAAACATTCATCTTTTTAATTCTATTTTTATTTAGCCAATAATGTTAGTTAAAAATACCTGCCAAAGCACCACACTTGAACTACAAATCTCTTAGCCTTTTATTCCTTTATATACTCATTTTCACTACGGAAGAGACAAGCTGTAGACATTTACTCATAACCACAGAACACATTAAATCAGAGTTAGAAGTAATGGATTTTTTTCCTTTTAACTCTCATTCTTAAACGATGCTGCACTCAGCACCACCGGTACACTTAATCATATAATTCAGAGTGCTATAAACTACATTTAAGATAAAACGCACACCTTGCTTCTAATCTCAACTGTGAAGCTGCCTTGAGCTGAAAACCAGTCATTCTACAGTCACCAACCAAATACTCACTCTTAAATTTGTTGTTCTTACTGACAATTTTGAAATAGTTTTTATTTTCTCTTCTCCAGCCTCTTTGCTTACCTATAGTTTCTGGCAGGTCCAAGAGCTCATTGTGCTGCAAGTCAAGGTTGGTGATCTGCATGCAGCTTCCAATCTCTTCTGGAAGATGTTCTAGCTGATTGTGCGCTACATCCAGCGTGATGAGGTTACACAACTCACCTAAAAAGCACACAAGAAAACAAAATACCAAGTTCTTAAATGTACATCTCAAAACAATGACTTTTGCAGACACTAATAGAATCAAACAGATTCGAGGATAATCTGAAAAAAGCTATTGCTACCCTAAAGTTTTTTATATATATATATTATATATATATAACAAGGCACTGAAGAACTATAGTTTCATCAGTCAGATCTTAAATCTGATCAATGACTTTTTTTTAAAACTTAGATAAAGCTTTTATAGATTTTATGAAGAAATCTTATTTACTGATTTTCTTCTGTCACTTCAACCTGTGGAATATGAATACAAAACCTATACCTCACACTTGTTTCAGGCTGACCATAAGTTTAAAACATCATAGAGTAAGTGGACTATATTGAACATTTAGAAACTGAGATCTGTTTCTACACCATGAGGTTACTTTCAGGCACAAAATCAACAATTAAGAGACATCAATAATAATCAATAATAATTTATCTGACTGACAATCTAGATAATCCACCAAAATCCTGAACCTATTTTAATTATTTTTAGTCATCACAAAAAAGGCAACATATGACAAGTAAACTGTAAATCTATTTACACAGATTACTATAGTATATAAATGCAAGCAGAGCTATAGGAAATAAAAGTTTGAAATAACAGGTTTACCTGTTAAGCCCTAAAAAAGATTGGATTTGCTTAGAGTTCAGAGCTACTTTATACCGAACTGCTTTGTTCCTGGCATTTAAACACTAATTTAAATGGCTAGGCACAACTCTCTATGTACAGTAGTTTCACCTATATTAATGAGAAGCATTTTGAGCAATAGCTTGTTGGGTTTAAAAAAAAAAAATAAGGTGCATGCAGGAATATAGGTATACGCATTCACATTTTTTGCACCTGATGGAGATAAAATTAATGCAAATTATTTGAACAGCTTCAACTCTATCCAGTAATGATGAGGTCATCACATTCATGTATAAGAGCATGGCTCAATGAGTAATAAATCTGGAAGAGAAGCAAATTCCTTCTGAGGAGTGAATGTCTATTTTTAAGATACAGTGTTGTATACTTGACACAATCCTTTACAGATTTTCCCACCAGTCTTCAGGACTAGCTTGGGCAAGTTCTGCTGTGTAGAGTGTCTACCCATTAGATCAGCAGATAATCACAAATAGTAATTTAATAAATTGTAAAATATTTACGAATTGAGACTGTATTAAGTTGCAGGTGTCAGGCAGCCACAGTACTCAATACCCATCATGAAATAGTTGTGAAAAGCCAGCAAAAAACAAAGAGTCAACCCCAACAGCTTCATTTTTCTGTTTTTCTTAGATTGTTAACATACAACTGACCTTATTTCCTGCATTTATTAACCCAAATTTGGATGTTTTTCTAGAACCTAGGCAGATGGAAACATAAAGGTCATGCTTAAGCAGCTCCTCCATCACTGTGCATGTTTGTCCCCTCTCTTAAGAGGGCATTCAAGTGTATTAGTGCCATATCCAGCACTGCATAAACCACACATTTCAATGCTATTAATATGCAGAAGAAAGCAAATTTAAGAAAAAACTGAGTAAGAGTTAATGGTCTGTGGTAGGAGCATCTCTCTGTTATTCATGAGAACAAGTGGGCAGTGTAGAAGGCAACAGAAGTAGGAAGAAAAGTTTGAGGAAGACATCAAAATCCCTCCCTCTAAACAAGCAAACAAAAAAATAACCCCACAAATCTTTACTAAGATAACTCAAAAACCTTCACACACTTTGGGCAGTAGTCTTCACTACATCATTGCTGTTTTCATTTGTTTTCACTTCAGACCTAAACCAATGATGTCAAATTTGAAATGTGGCATAAATTTTATTTCATCGCACTGATTTCTCATTTACTTGACTCTTCCCACACTACATCTGCTGAAGTTGAAGACAGACTTAGGTTTTTGCAGCAACATTTGCTGCACTTCATTTTTGCACCTTCTGAAAACTCTGACAACAGAAAGCGATGCGTTTGAAACAAACATCTTAGTAGCTAATTCTGGGGAAGGAAAAAAGAATGCTTATGTTTACTTAGCCAATTAAGGGGAAGCTAGCACTTTGTTTAATTTGGATAGCCATGCTTAATATTGTTATATTAAAGATGCAGACATTTAAAAAATCACACTGGTAAAATATTTAATAAAAATTTTGAATGTTAAAATAGATTGAGGACTGCCCATCAAATTTTAGACTTTAAAAGCAGAAATCATGAAGCCCTGTCATGAAGTACAGTGACTTAAAGAAGGCAATTTCAAGAGATATTGTAATATTTAGCTTTTAGTTCACATTGCTCAGTAAGGAATCTTGCTCTTGGACATAACACTCATGGTTTGACAGCATCTCACCAAAATGTTATTTTTTCCCCAACAAGGGCAGAAACAGGAGAGGTGAAGTTCTTTTGGCACTAAAATTATTTCAACTGTTAACTTGGATTGCTGAGACATAACACACAGAGTGCAAATCAACAAAAAGCACTCAAAGTACATTTCTCCTGTTGTTCTCCATAACGTATGGAAACAAATCTCAAATCCAGTGTTTTACAAGGTGAAAAATGTTTCGGTGATTTGGTAGAGGCATATGTGAAGATCACATGCAGATGCATACAGAGGACCAACAGTAGGTGGGAGAACCCAAATACTGGCTGGCCCAGGACAGCCATCTGCCCAATGACCAGTGAGAGATCCACAAGTAAATGGAAAGGCTCTCCAGAGCACCTTGCAGACTGAGGGCTGTTACTGCACATGGGGTTTGAACACCTACTATGAGGTGCAAGGAAGACCAACTTCAGATGGTACAAGTTGGTATGGGATCTTTAGGGAAGGGGAAAGTGAGGAAGCAGTGTGGTTTAGGAAGGACAAGTGTGGGAAAATGAAGGGATAAGATCCAATCCCTTACAAACGAATGCTGGTCACCCTGCAGTCCATCAGCGCCATCTTCCTTTAAACTGCATTTCTGTTTTCCTGGGTGACAGGCTCTCTGTTCTGCATGCATGGAGGTCTTTAAGTACAAGCAACACTGCAGTTAACTTGACCAATATTACTGAAAACATCCCAGTACACAGGACCAGAACCATTCTGGGCATAAAGAGTGAGGCTGCCGCCAGGCCAGCAGCTAAAGGACAGGGGTAGCTCTTGCACCAGCTGGCTGACAGCAGTGATCTGCACCATGAATGGACATGCTCTACACTCCACTGCTGCACAACAGATCTATGCCATGTGTTTACCCTGAAAAACAATCAGTACAACAAATTAAGCTCTGCAAGAACAAAGAAACCAAACTTTAGGTCACCTGCACAATGTTTTTCCTAGAAGCTGATGTAAAGCCAGCTTGTTTCAGTGCCTGCAAGTGTCCTTACTGTCCAAACAGTGACAACTCTACCAAATGAAACGCTTCTCCAAAAAAGGTGAAAATAAGTCTCACCAAGATACAACTGAACTCTGTCATTTTTGCCTTGCCAGAGTAAGAAGCATACATGAAAAAAAAAACCAAAGTTTCCTAAAAGGAAGATTTTACTCAGGTACAGAAAACACAAATGGCTAATGAGTGAGGAGTTCATTATCTTATTCATATTAAAAGAAGCAACATTTTCTCTTTTCTGGTGTACTACATCAACTTGCTTAAACACATTCATATCTTAATCAATTTAATAGAAACAGACCAGCTAGAAACTGGCACAGCTCAAAATCAGCCCTACCCAAAAAGCAGTTTACTGAAGAAAAACCCATTCCCATTCACCATATGAACAACTCCAACATAATATCACCAAAGTACTATTCAAATACCCAAAAATCACTGAAGGTAAGCACTACTTTAGGGAAGTACTAATCATAGAATTATAGAAAAGTTAGGGTTGGAAGGGACCTTTAGAGATCATCTAGTCCAGCTACCCTGTTGCAATCAAGGGCACCTAGAACTAGATCAGATTGCTCAGAGCCCTGTCCAACCTGACCTTGAATGTTCCCAGGGATGGGGCATCCACCATCTCTCTAGGCAACCTGTTCCAGTGCTTCACCACCCTCATTGTGAAAAATTTCCTCCTTCTATCCAGTCTAAATCTCCCCTCCTTTAGTTTAAGGCCATTACCCCTTGTCCTATCACCACAGGCCTTGCTAAAAAGACTGTTTCCACTTTTCTTACAAGCCCACTTAAGTACTGATAGGCTGCAATAAGGTCTCCCCAGAGCCTTCTCTTCTCCAGGCTGAACAATCCTAACTCTCTCAACCTTTCCTCACAGGAGAGGTGTTCCAATCCTCTGATCATTTTTGTGGCTCTCCTCTGGACCTGCTCCAACAGGTTCATGTCCTTCTTATGCTGAAGTCTCTAGAGCTAGACACAGTACTGCAGGTGAGGTCTCACCAAAGCAGAGCAGAGGGGCAGACTCGCCTCCCTCGATCTGCTGGCCACACTTGCTTTGATGCAGCCTAGGATTCAGCTAGCCTTCTGGGCTGTGAGCACACATTGCTGGCTCATGTCAAGCTTTTCACCTCCCAGTACCCTCTGGTCCCTCTCTGTTTTTTGTTTTTTCTTAATACTATATTGCACTGTAATAGCAAGGGAAGAAAAAGTAATTGAACCTCAAAATCTGCCAAAAAAGCAGGCAGAAATTGCATGTAGTAGCTGGCTGGGCAATAAAAGATTTTGAAGTAGAAGAAATGCCTATATGAAATACTCTAAGCAGTTTCTCTACAAGCAATCTTCACAAAATGGTTAGTTACACCCTGCTATGTAGTTTTTTAGAAGGTTCTACCTGATTAAAATTTCAGACAATTCACATGCATCTTTCAGTTAAAATAGTTTGTGAAGACTCCCAACCACCTTCCAGTTAAAAACAGCTAAGTATACATCTCAACAATCCTTAAAAAAGGTGGGGTGAGCAATCACCTCACTGCTATTCTCATATGCATGAAGACTAAATGTTATAGTATGACAAAGCTAAATATACCTGCTGAAAAACCCCAGCATTATGAAATGACTAAGATGTTCTGCATAATGAGGCAGAATTATAGTTCCATTGCACAGCCAACCTTGAAAGCCTGTTACAACAAGAGGACCAAATTATATACCCTGACTTATGTAACTGAAAATTCTTCTTGGCTATCTAAAAAACAAAATACAGCTTTATTAAAAAATAAAAAAGCACACACAAATTAACAGTCATGTAGGGAGAGAGTATAGGTCAATAGCAAAGAGGCTTCAGTGTCTCCTATCACAAATTTGCACAGTGGACACCACTCTTGGACAGCAAACAGTTTGCAGCATAGCCTGTTTTCCACTGGATTAACTCTGTGCCTGCCCATGCTTAAGCAGATTGAAAATTATGAAATCCTTCATGACATGATAAATCCTGGGTCAGATGACACAGCAAGAGGATCAAGACTCTTATGGAAGGTACAAGGAAGAGGAGAATGCAAATAGTGGGACTTTAGGCTGTTGTGTCATAACACTGGTTGTAAACTAATTTGTGAAGAATAATTATCCAAAATCAGTAATGCTGGGAACATGTTACAAATAGGCCCCATAACTCTGGTAGTTCCTCATCTCTCACTAGGTTTATGCCAGGGTGAGGGAAGAAAGAAAAGGCAGAAGAAAAATATTTTTTTGTTTGGGAACCACTCAAAAATAGAAGCTAAACTCAGCTGAAAAGACAGACTCAAAATCTGGCCTAAAACAAGCTTCAGCAAGACAATAGCAAGAGACTTATTTTTGTTTATAACTGAAAGTAACAAACATAAAATTAAAAATGTGTTCAAAAACATTTTAAACATGAAACACAGAAGAAACAGTCATAGCAAGTGCTCAAGGCAGGATTTGAGCTGGGCACTAAAATAAACTAACAGGAATCTCATGAAAGTGCCAAGACAAAGGTGAAGCCTTGCACCTAGCACAGAATAACACTGTAAAGCAGCACAGCCTTGCACCAGCTGGTCATGAAACAGTTCTGCAGCAAAGGACCAGGGGGTCCTGGTGAAGCTGAACCTGAGGTCATGTCTTGGATCCTGCCCACATTGAGTGTGGAGCAAGTATGCAAAGTCTAAAATAATAAAGGCTAACCACCTACCAGGCTGCATTAGCAAGGGCAGCTTGAGGGAAGTGATTATTTCCCTCTGTTCAGCACTTATGAAAGTATTCAAACAGTTAAAATAATTGCAGCATTGATATTAAAAAAAAAAACAAAACCAAAACAAACAAAAAAACCCAAAATGAACAAAAAGAAAAGCTGAACTTCCAACAAGCTGTCAGTATTTACCGGAATTACACTTGGGGCATCATCCCAATAAGCTTCGCAAGTAGATCAAAAAGGCAGGACTACTTAATCATTATCCTAAAGCCAGTCTGAAGAAAATGTAATCAGGAGGAATTTGACCAGCTGACAAGACAAAATTGAGTCCCCACAAGAGCCTTCACAGGAATCGGAACCCAGATAGCAAAGCTGAAGTGGGCCAAAATCAAGCTCTTCACCCCTCCCTGCAACTCAAGAAAGTAAACAGAGCCGGATCAAATAAGCACTCATTTTCCTTGACTCCTAGGGAGCAGCACACATGCATCAATGCCTCTATATACTCCACTTCTATTCACAACTTCATTCTTTTTGGACATTAGAATAAAAAAGTATTCTCAACCACTCTGTTTGCATACATTAGCATACCAAGTCCAGGAACACAACTTGGTTTCCTTCAAACAGTTAAAACATAGAAGAAGGGGTACTTAGATACAAATCATGTAAGGAAGTATTTCTCCCTATTGTCAAGTCTGCTAAAAAAAGGGGAAATGAAATTCAGAGCATCCCTGAAAAGCTTTGCAACTACAAAGTCATTTAATAAGGTGGTACACTATTCAGCAAGTAGACATGAACTAACACAGCTGCACACATCTGGTTTGCTGTCTATGCTCCCAAAAACCAAACAGGTGCAAGTGTTATGAAAGAGTTTCAAAGTAGTGAAGAAACCACAAATGATCTAAATATTGGGTAGCTGGGGGAAGGGAAGAACAGTAGAGAGTCTCAGAGGCATTCCAAGTCTGGTGTAGGCAGATTCCCTGAATTACAATCTAAAAATATTTCCCTTGCAGAACAGCCCTGACCAGATTCTCCATAGAATAAGAGCTGCATTCACAGACAGAAAACACAATATTTGGAGTCTTAAGATACTTGCAGAAACTATGCAAATGTAATTTCAACCATGTTGACAATATTACTACTGTTTGAGCTGTGTGCACTCAGAAGAAACAAATATCCAGAACTGGTATAAGATGCAACCTTGTCTTTGCAATCACCAGAGAATGTGCAGAACAATTCCTTAAACACAACATGGAAGAACGCAATAAAACTCTTGATACAAGAAATGCAAAAGGCTTGCTTAAGCAACAGCCTGCGAATTAGAGCATTTGCTTGGCCTCATACCAAGAAAGTTCCTCTGGTTTTCATCCTTCTTATGCTGGCTGACTGACTCACCAAAGCATTCACATTCTTCCATTCTAATCTTCAACTTTTTGATCTCAGAGGAATGGACAATTTACCAGAAATGGCAAAGAAGCTGGAGTCCACCTTGTGACTGCATTTCCACAATCATCCCTCCAGACTGTGTTTTGGCAAAGCTTCCACACGGAAATCTTTCCATTAAGGTTTTATTTCATAGATGCCACCAGAGTTTCAACAGCCAAGCAAACAGGTAAATTCTGCTTTTGCACTAGGTTTGTATATATATTCAATATCTCCATAACAGTGACCTTTTAGTCAAAAAACAATGTTCAAAGCAAACTTGTGGACCTTACTAAGGATGCAAAGTGTTTATAGGAGTCTAACAGGGAGAGCAGAGAGTGAGGACAAGGCCTTGGAATAGGAGTCTGCTGAGAATTACTAAAGAAACAAGCTGCACCAAACTCAAGAAATCCCCGCTATGAAAACACATGGATCTGGGAAAGTAGTCAGGTTGTCTTACATATACACTTACCCTGTTTTAATGCAGATATTTGCTTACTGCTACAGTCACAAGCAGGATATGAGGCAAGATGCACTCTCAAAAGTTATTACCACTCTTAAGTAGGATGCAATTGATAAGAAATACTAAATTCACAAAAGAGTAGCTTTGCCATCAAGAAACTTGCATTGATGAAATCTCATTTCTATATAAAAAAAACAACACAACAAAATATTGATCCAGGAAGGCAGGGCTGAACTGATGCTACTAGGACTTCAATAAGCTACACGGATTTTGTGGAACAAGTCACGGAAAGCAAGACGGAAAAGAAGAAAAAGAGATTCTGAAAATATCATCTGGTGCATTCTCAATAGCTCTTTACAGACAGTAATCCATCCTTCTTCAAACTACTTGCAGTGCACTTCACCTGCTTTTATACAACATGAGCAATCCTACCTGTGAGGTTTCACAAGTGAGCTGCAGCAAGCAAAGCTGATGTAACAGCTCAGCAGAGGTCCTGCTCTCCCTGTTCCAGTTCATGATTTCCCACTCTGCCTCCTACACCAGTTCCAGTCTTAACCGAAACTTCATTGATTTCAACTAACTAAAGTAACAGAAAACAAAAGCAGCAAAGCTGTTTATATTTTTCTGTTCATTTAGTGACATAAACCAACTTACAGAGGAACACCTCAGATGAAAGAGGCAGGAGTGAGCACCTGAGAAGCTGTGAGGAGGGGAGTGGATACATGGATACTGCCCCTTTCAGCATCATGAAGCTGTCATACACCAGCACAGCCATTTCATGAAAACTCCCCCTAATTCAGCTACTCTAGAACAGAGCTTTTGGTAAAAAAAACACGACCCCCCCCCCCAACACAAACAAAAAAAAAAAACCCCAACAACCCACCACCAAACTTCTGAATATATTTTCAGTTAAATAGATTAAGTATTTTTAGATCTTATTCAAACAAATCTGTTTATATTTGAAAATACAACAATGCATAGCAAGACCTCAGCTTACTATGCAGTCTATTAAAAAAATTTCAGTTGCATTAAAAATGTAGAAAAATATATATGTTGCTGGAGAAGTGGTAAGAGAAGTCCAATAAATGAGTTGTAGCAATGATTTGCTAAGTAACTAGAGCTTGAATTTGCTGAGTTACTAAAAGACTATCTTCTTCCAGAATACAGGTAGTATTTTCTTCACTTTTTGATTTATTGAGTTAACTACTATAAAAAATTAAGAACTCTTCCAAATATTTAAGACAGGAAACCTTATTGTCATCATTCTACCTATAATAAAGCAATTGGATGCAAGGGAATGAGAGGTACTGCATTCTGGGAGGTAGAAAGACTAGAAACACAGACATTTGCTTACTAACTATAGATAATAACACTTCCTCTTTCTCACTAGAACATTTGATTTGAATGCAAAGCAACATTTCCCCCAGTGTAGTCGCCTCATTTAAGTTTGCAGTGTTTAACTACTAAAGACAGTTTAAAGCTCAGAATAGAACCAAACTTACTTCCCAGGAGCTCAGTACTGGTAGGTTCACCTCTTGAAGGTTTTCCTCAGGACAATACACACCGTAACAGGTCAGTTGTTTTAAACCAGTTTCCAGGACCACTTAAAATCTGATAACTACATTTTGCAAGCAACACTTTGTTAAATGTTTTACCTTCACTCAGGCTTTCAGGAAGTGTTCTAGTTTCAGGTTTCCCTAAGAGGAACCTATTTCTAACAAATATTAATACTTTATGCTTGCAGTGAGCAGTAGATGTTCTAGATAAGCAAATCACCTGCCCAGAAGTATAGTTTCTACATGCCACCTATCAAACAAGGAACATTTCCATAGAATTGGAGACTATAAATTCAAATTTTAAGATATGAGAAATAACAAGGGGAGATTCTGACAACCTCACAGCCATCTAAACACTATGCAGATGAACAGAGTTTGCAGAAAATATTATCAAAAGTCTAACACAGTTGCAATGCGATCCAGATGCACAGAGTCATCTCCAGCAAAAAAAGGGAAACTCACCTGGAATGGTATATTTAAACTTATCAAGTATGCCCAGCATTCAGACATTAGACAACAGACAAAACAGATAGTGGAGCAGCACAAAGAATAGAGATTTTTATGCAAGACTAAAAATTGTGATCTGAGCAACAGCTGGGAGAAGATATGACTGCTGCTGCCACATACAGTTGTAGAACACATGTAAAGCAGAGGGGAAACTGCTGCATCTAAGAACAGTGGAATATCACTGGCACAAAAATCAACTATTCATAGACACATTGGGTACTGGAAGAAAGGTGTCAAATACCCAAGCACTTAAGACTCCAGGTCCCACTTTCAATTTCTTTCAATGAGAGTACAAGGAAAATAAACTTTATTTTATTAGACTGGAGACAAAAGACCCCTAGAAAAGTACTTAAATAGGATGATTGCTTACAAATAAGGTGACCTTTCATTTTAATGCAGCAAGGTCTTGGAAGTTGGAGACCCTTTAATTATTATATAGCACTGATATTTTGTGTTCAGTGGTAGCGAAAGCCATCACAAGTCTCCAGCACCAGGGTAAGACTTTAATTCCATCACACTCAATGCTGGCTCTCTGAGGTAACACTAACAACATCCTGTCTTTCAAACTGAAGTCTGGAGAGCTACCTTTTGTACCACATCTACCTAAAAAAGACAAAGTAAAGAAACCCCAGAATTCTTTGCACAGTTATGTACCAGATTAGCAACATGAAGTCATAGCTAACTGCTGCAAGACTCTTCCTTGCTGGACAAATCAGCAGGTTACATAAGCTTTGAATTTTTAAAAAGATGAAAAAGCACACTAGCTTACCATCAGCTATGTGAGCCTTAGGTCTTAGAACAATGAGGTATTTTTAAAAAGAATTTGAAATGCTCCACAAGATACTGCTTTATAAAAGATAATGGCCTCATTTTACTTCCCACTTTGCAGCAACAAAAATTTCTGTGTTAGTTACAAGCTGATAATATAAGTATTTGCTTATATATCGTATTTAGGAACTGCATTATAATAAACAAGAGATTAAAATCATTTGGACTTAAAAGGCAAGGTTTTTTAAAGTGCGCATGTAAAATGTAAATAAATAACTTTAAATAAACAGAAATTCCATTGGAAAGCAAGAAATGTATTTATCAGCAGTGTCATTTTCAGCTGTTTCCAATATTTCATCTTTGTACTAGAAAAAATTGCATGAAAGTAATCAGAACTCTATTACAAAAGTGAAACTATCTTGTTTGGTTTTATTATTTGAGGAAAGAGGTTTTCATATGCCTGTTCTGTATGTCTTGGTAGATATTTGTGTTACTTAAAATTAGAAATCCTTTAATTTATTTTTCAACTGAATCAATTGCAGGCAACCTAGTCAGAGACATCTACTTCAGAATAAAAAAGAAAGGACCATGTTGAATACAGTAGTTTCCCTTTGAAATTCTTAACGGTGACAGTCCTCTTGCATTTTTGCTTCTAAAACACCTTCCACAATGAGATCCTGACCCTTAACAAGGAAGAGAGGCATTATCACAGTACAAATAAAAGCAGGACTAGCTGCTGGATACAAAGACAGAGGTAAAGTAGTTAGTGTTCTCAAGCTGGAGTTTGATAAAGAATTAAGAACACTGCCTCTATGCATATCAAAACAAGGAAAAATAAATACAAAAGAAAGAATCAAGTCACATCTATTCCTTTATAATACAAGTACCTACTAAATATCTCCATGAAACTGTTACACATAAGCTCTTTCAGACTGTTGTCAACATATACAGAAATTACATATTTTAATGTAAATTTAACCATAAGAACTGAACAAACTAAACAGTTAAGAAACAGAGGTTCCAGCAGCAACAATGTCTGCAGTATCAAATACACCTAACAAAAAGTTTCTGAAGGGCAACACCAAACACCAGAATGCAACATATCTCACAAAAGGGTTTTATTTACACACTAGTATTAATTTAAATTTATGCAGTATTATCCCCAGTTGAACCTCAGAAGCTGACTCTCTTGGCTGAATTAGGTGTAACAACTGAGCCACAGACAGACTACTCGAGTAAAGTACTGACAAATGTGTAACCCAGCTCAACCTGCTAAATCGGCCACAATTTCTTCAACATATGTAGAAACAAGTGGTATGTTGTGGGGCTTTTTGCAAACATCAGGCCCATGGGTTCTAGTATGACTATTTTTGTTTAGAAAAGATCCTAAGAAATTGTTCAACTTAAACTGAAGTGTCAAAATAGGTCAAAACTGCGATTACTTAGTTCTCCCAGGGGAAATTCCCTGGATTGATGAGATGCTCCTGACAACTCAAAAATCATGCTGATCAGAAAACATACCACATTAACAATTTAATTTTTGCCTAGCAAAAACATGTTTCTATGCCAGTAGTAGAATCCATTCCAACAGCTGCTACAGGCAGCCAAAGACTCAGACCCACAGCAGAGAGCCTCACTACATTTCTTCACTCGTGTTATCATGCACAGAAGCTGGCTGTATTGGACATTGCTGCTAACACAATTTAGCAGTTTCAGACATGCCCACCAGGAGTTCCTGTCATAAAGAACATGTTATCTTATGTATCTTTCATATCAAGGTGCAGGAGAAAGAAACAAACACTATTGGTTTTAAAAATATCTACTAGGGATCAAAAAAAGAACATTTCTCAAGCTATGCAAAATTAGTGAGCACTGGGGCCAACTTCAGTTCCTCCCTCCCTAAAGGAACTAAGCCATGCTTCCATTTTAAAAACTGGCAATATTTATATTAAAAAAAAAAAAATCACTGAAAGAACCTCCCTTTTCAAAGGCACATACATTGTTCAAATGTTGCTTGAAAACAGCACAATAAAGAGACGTTTTCCATGAATCAGAATCTGTTAGGAACAGCTTAGGAGTTCTTGTTATAGTGCTATTCCATTTTATTTTTTGTAATAAACTATTTAAATTGATAAGCCACTTTCACCACCATTTCACCATCTTTCAAACTTTTGTAACAGTGTTTGCAAAACAAATTATTCATTAAAAAGTCATAAGAATCATCAGCCATGCATACAGTATTTGGTCACTTTATATCAATAGTCCATGTATTAATATATTCATGACTTATAAAAGGTAGAGACTTTCACAAATCATTAACCTATATTATTAACTGTTACAGCATCCAACAGCTTACTCATGATACTAGCATGCAGCCACTTATTCTACCTTGTATCACCATGGTCACACCCCTCTATAACATGCCCATAATGTGTTTATAACTTGCAATATTTCATAAGTGATTTATAAAGAAATCTTAAAATAAAATATGCCCATGCATCTTAAAAAAAACATCTGGTCTCTGAAGACAGAATATATGAAAGCACAAAGCAAAGATGAAAACAAGATACATCTGGTTTTAAGATGACAGACGGAGAAAAAGGGCTTTTGTTGTTTTAAAAAAAAAAATATATATATAAAAGGTGTTGATTACTCTCAACATAAGCTAACATTGCAACAGTATGGTCACGATCATAATATTATGAAGTTTTAAATGGAGACATGGCAGTTTATGTACACTTAACTGAACTGCAAAATCAACATAAGCATAGAATTAAATTTTCAATCAGCATAATCTCTTACCAATTTCAGCAGGTAGTTGTTTGATTTTGTTCTCTCGTATGCTAAGCATGGTGAGTTTTGATAAGTTTTTGATATCCTTTTCCACAGTAGTTATACGATTAAAGCGTAGGTAAAGAGTGGTGAGAGAGCTTAGCCTATACACCACTGAAGGGATCTCTCTAAGTTTGTTATGTCGCAGGTCAAGCATACGCAGTTTCTTCAAGTTATCAAGAGAGTCAGGCAAACTGGTAAGTGAGTTTTCACTCAGGGCCAGTGTCATCAGGTTCACAAGACAGCCCACCTCTGCTGGTAGGGACTGCAGTTTGTTACTGTATAAATAAAGTTCTGTTAACTGCGTTAGCTCTTTGACAGCTGATGGAAGCATGTGTATAGACCTCTTGGACAAGTCCAAGCGCATTGAATTCTCTTCCCGGCATTTATTTAGCTCTTTGATCACTTCAGCATTGCTGGATTTTTTGCGGGTACCTGTGGCTGGATTAGGTCTTTTTATCGTATTGTCCACTGAAAAAGCTACCCCAGGCTGTGTGCTACTGGAGTCCTTCTTTCCATCTTTGGCATCTTTCCCTTTGGTCTTAGGCTCCTTTTCTTTGCTCTCTTTCCCAAATCCTCCAGAGGCTTTGGCCTCCTTCTCCCTTTCTTTTGACGATGGGACTTTTGGATCTTTCTCTTTACAGTCCTTTTCTTTTCCTAGATTACTACTCATGGTGATTCAATGTTTAGCAAGCACCACATGAAATCCGTTTCTGAACTTTACAAGAACAATTCACTGCTGAAAGGACAAGGATCCTTAAAACATGCAAGTGTTGAACCAAGGGAGGCGCTTCGGAGGTGTGATACCCATTTGCTACATACTGGTTCTGAAGGCACTCTTTCCTAATCCTGGTATCAGGAAATACAGCTGTAGAGATTAGAAGGTCAAATGCTCCGTATTAGTATTTCTGTAACATAGAGAGAAGAGAAGACAAAGTTAGTGTAAATACAAAACTTAACTTTCAGTTAAATGTTTCTACATCAAGCTTGTGCTCAGTAGCGCAGGTTAATGATTCGTCCTCTTCAAATGTCAATGAAAAACCCAGTGCTAAACCAAAAATACTACACATATTGCTCAGAAGACCCACTGTGGTAGAAGAGCTATACTTACTAGAATAAATGAGGAAAGAAAAATTACAGTTCTTAAATATAATACTGCCTTCATTAATGCATTTGAGACACCATCTTATGTCTTAGCCAGTTCTGTGCTTATCAATGCAAAAATTCTCTTTTCTCTCTATGTCCAATCAGTCAAGAAAGATCTGCTATATCTTAAGTGTCTACCTCTTCTAACAAACCTGTACAGGCTGTGTTTTTCAGCACAATAGAGTCTCAGTTCAGTCTACAGCAAAATCTAATATGCTACTGTAACATGAACACTTCACCTCAAGATCTCCCTCCTGACCAGCTCTGAACTGCAGGTCTCTGCTTGTACCGTGGAGCAGAACGTTGTCACCAGCTTCATGAGCTTTGAAGACATGAGGATTTCTAAAATAAACCTATCAAAAACCCATCTGAAAACTCAGAAGAAATAATATATTATGCTTCAAGACAAGCAAAATTATGAAGGAATTTCTCATGAGTATGATGTAACATATCTTCAGACAGTATCTTGAATTTTCCCACCTCAATGAATATAATGCAGCCTAATAAGCAAACAGATGTCTGAAACCTATAAAGCCCTATTTGCATTTTTACAAAATCATCATGCACCACAGAAAGTTGCTTTTCTTCATGTGTCAATTCAAAACACATGACATGCCTGAGAACTTCACAATTCTGAATACTCTGGGGAGGTTTTTGAATGTATCTTTGTGGAAGAAGATAGTCAATGAAAGGCAACAATAATTTCATGTCTCCATGTTAATCCACCTTTTAGCCCAAAATCAACTTTCCTTTGTTTGCAGCATTCACTGATGAAGAAAGTTTGCGTGTGTCTCAGAAAACTGCCTTGTTTCCTCAGCCATCTGAGTTATGTTAAAATAACCTTAAAACCTCTAAAGGAGCTGTGCTGCTGTTCTGGCATTTCATCTTCTGCACAAGTTCATAAAGCTTGTTAACAAATTCAGTTAAACAGTATTTTGCATACTTAAGCCATCAGCAAGTACCAGAAATACAAACATTCTTTAGAAAGCTCAAGTAACTGTTTTTAATTGCACACTTATGCTACGTATGCTTGTCTTCAGGTATAAACATGCTCAGCGAGCACAAAAGAGCATGCTTTTTTGTTCACATTAAAAAAAAAAATCACAAAGGTAACGAAATCTGTCTAAGGATGGTAAGAAGGGCAAGCAACTTTAACTCAGCTGCAAATTAAGCTGTTTAGTAACAAAACTCAAAAGAGAACCTCCCCTAGGAGGTGGCTTCCAGTCCTTCATGATTCATTACTGCTGCAGTAAGGCGACACGTGTGCTACAACCCCCATAATACAAAAAAACCCTACTGCCTCTAGGTAGTGTTCTGGACAAATCTGTTGTAAAGCATCATGGCCATTTGCTAGCAAAAGCATGCAACAGTAGCTTTTAACTTGGAAACTTTCTCCAATGCAAAGTTCTCTAAAGAAGCACAAGCCACCTCCTTACTGCATCCTTACGATTTCCACCTAGCTTTTTACACCATCTATTAACCTGACCTATCCTCCAGATTACCAACCTCACTACACAGTATTTTAAAACTTGTTCTCAGCACTGTATCATCTACATGCTTGTAAAAACCTAGCAACAGGAAATGTAATGACTTCGAATGCAAACTTGCAACTGAATAAAGGGTGGGAGCCTGAAATGCCTTATAACTTGTTTTCAGTATGAAAGGTAACACAAAGAATCAAGAACTAACAGTTCCTAAATTCTGGTAATACACTGAAACTCACTCATGTAACAGTGCCAGACAGCTACTGCTCCACATCAAGCCCTTAAAGTGCAAAATACTCAAAGGGCTACTGCTCTCATGAGCTTTCAATTTAATCAAATTTAGGACCCGCCAAGAGATTTGTTTCATTTCGTATGTGCACTGCAGCTGAAGGAGCTTTAGAAAGAGCCTCAGAAAGGAAAGACGGCTGGAGATTAGTACTGCTGAAAGCAGCTCGGCAGTGCAAATGCTCCAAACAATCTGCACGCATTTCACTGTCTTCGTTAGCAATTACTTTAATTGTACCTACGAAAAAGGGGAGTGGAAGCTCCCCATTTCAATACACCAGTTTAACATTTCATTCTCTGGTAAGGAACAAAGATCTTTTGCCTATACAAAAGGATAAAAATTGAAAAGTCATTGAAAACATCATCTGAAACATATAAAGAAAATTCAGAGCAATACAAATGGTCATGACTTTTAACGTTAAAGATGTTAGGAGGGAGTCAACTTGCAGGCAAACCATGGGAAGCCGTGGTTTTCTAACACACTGGAGCCAAGCTCACAGTGCAGCAGGCCCCTCAAAATACACTCCCTGTTCAGAATGAGAAGAGACTAACAGTTAAATGTACTGCACCTATGTTATCTCTTGAGGATTTTAATTACTGTCTGAGATTGTAAAATGTATTCCAAATAGTTTGAGAAGGTTTAGCCTTTTTCTTTCCAAATAAAGTCATTCTCGATTACTTAGAATGACTACTAGTACTTAAAAAAAAGCTTATGATGAGATCTTTACCACACGAAACACAGTAAACGCCAACAAAGGCGAAATCACTGCAAAGAAAATGCCTCAACTGGAACAGCCTCACCCCTCTGGAGTCTCAGACACCCCTAAGACCCTGGCATTTGCCCTCTCCTCTGTCTGCTCACCAGGGCTGGGTTTCCCAACAGCAGAAAGTCGCATCCAGCAGGTACCAGCCAGGTTATGCTCAAGTTACTCTGTGAAGCAGTAAACGCCTCTGTAAGTGAAAGATGTTCAAGCAAGAAGTCTTCCTAGCAAAGTAATGCTGACTTAGCCCCCAAGTTGGCCAAATCAGTAAAAGAACTGTTCTCGGCTGTCCTGCAAGTACATCATGGTGTTCTTGTACCATAACAGAGAGGCAGCACAGGACCTAAGCAACTATATGATATCCATCCTATTTTATAACTTTTTTTATAACTTTTAATATTAGCCACTGCAACCTATCTAAAATTATTTTTAACATAATTGCATGCAATAGAAATAAAAATACATATTTGATGCTGTATGCCTTCAGTTAGTAGTACTAAAATCTTGCCCTGACTTCGAGACTGGGGACTCACCTGTTACCAAAACATCATTTCATACGTTAATGACTATGTTTTGAGACCAAACTCAAAATGGCAATGACACTCAGAACTCTTTAATGCTACCAACATATACACAAACGAAATTATCAACTTCACATAAGCAGCTCTACAGTACTTCAGTTCTATTGTAGATCATTCAAACTGATGAGATTACTAACATACATCAAGTTAAGCATGTATGTACACTTCTGGAGGAAAAAAGCATAATTACATACAGTACAGAGAAAGCTAAATATGTTTCAAAAGGTTATTCATATTTTTCAAGCCCTTTTGGTTAAAGGACAAGAGTCATCATCAGTTCTAAACTACAGTCAAACAAGCATTCGTTGTATCTCAAAAGGAGAGCTTCTTTTAGAGATATTTTTAGCAAAAGGAAATTCAGCGAGATTAGCCAGTTCTGCCAACTACTTCTATTTTCCAATGCCACTCAAACTGACTTCCTGTCAATACTAATTGACATAAAAACATTTAACTATTATTATGTGCTGGAGAACTTGGAAAACTGAGTAAGACTCTTGCTTGGCACAGCACATGAAGAAAAATATAACCTCTGAGAAGTTAAGGAATTTTTTTTTAATAAGTAAAATATTTGTAAACAGCTATAAATAACCAGCATCAGAGTTTTGATTCAATCCTCCTGATGTCTGGTGAACACAACCCAGATGTTTCTTTTTCTGTCAACTCTGACAAAACTTCAGAAACACAAAGGACTTCAACATAAACTGTATCATCTTCCTTAGCTACCTGAAAAAGAATACTACATCAACATTGTATATTTTACTTTTTTATATATATGTACAAGTAATTGAAAAGATATTACAGTTACCCTGAACAACAGAAACCAAAACATTCACGCAACAGGTGTTTTAGTAAAAATGTGCTAACATAGGAAAAATCATGTCTGTGATTCTAGGCATAATATTAATCACCTGCAACTTAGTAATAAAAATACTGATGCTTCCTGGTCATTATCTAATACAATATGAGGCTTGAGATAAAGGATTTCACCCAACTGCTATTCAAAAAAGGGCTATAAGAGACTTAACTGTCTTCCACCCACCACTGCAGAGCTACTTCAATAACAAAAAAAAAAAGTTAATTCAAAGCTTAGTAAAGACTTCCCCCTCAATTACATCTTCTAATTTTGATTTTATATGAATAAATTCTCAAGCAAGTGACTGGCAGCAGGGCTGAATTGGTGCCAGAATGACCAAACCCCAGGCGTGGAGGAAGCCAGTCAGCAGGAATGGTCAAAGGTCACCTCACTGATGGCACCAATGTCCCATTGCAAATCTTGCTGCTCGTGCTCCAGAGCAGTAGGACCCCTCCAAGAGGTTGTTCCTGCATGAATTACTCCCAGTAGCACCTCAGTTCTCAGCAGGTGTATTACATGTCTTGTTACTTGCAAGTATATGAAAGTTTCCTATATGTTCACAGAGTCGCTTGAAGAAGAAATGGTAAATTGAAATAAAGTATTGCCCCACTGCTGAAATATTTTCCTCTCAAGTAGTGAGGCAAAGCAACAGCAGTCTTTTCTGCCAAAGGCAAATCATTGAGGCACATCATCTTAGAAGATGTCACTTTACAGTTCCAGTTAAACACTTACTGGCTCCTGATCTGTGTTTCAATAGACAAAACAGGCACTTTACATCATTGCTAATATTCTGAGCATGTAATATCTAAAGCATCATTTTCACCAAAGTTTCATATATTACACTCAAAAACAGAATTTTACTACTTCTGTAACATAGCAGGAAACTCACAGGTTGGCACTTGAAAGGAAAAGGCTTTACTACGTGTATAATTTTATGTCATCAAATAGGAATAATTTTTCTCCTTATTCTGTGTTTTTACTGAACTTAACCCAAAGGGCACACACATCATTGCTATAGCTTTTCAACTCAAGTAACAGAAGAGGATCATTCTGAATATTAAACACACCAAAGAAATAAGGAATCAGCTCATTCTTGACACTCTGGAGTAAGCAGACAATGATTCTGCTGCATAGAAAAGAAAACGTTTCGAAGTTGCAATTCTGATCTACGAAATTCTGATTAGTCAGACTTAAGTGGCTTTTAACAACAAGGCATAGTTCAAATCCTATCTACCAATTGCAGTGACACCTGCCCACAAACAAAGAGAAAAAAATTCACCTTCTTAAAAGTACTTACCTTTTACTTAGAATATTATGGGATATAAATTCATAAACATTTCATATTTCACTACACTACAAACATGAACACATCAATAAGCAAAGGATAAAATTTAAAGTTTACCCCCAGTGGCTATCATTGCTTTCCACACAAAAAAAAGATGGTCACTACTTTCATTTCAAAACTCAAATAGCTTAAGCCAACGAGTCACTTGCAAACAAAGCACATTCTCTTCTACAGTTTGCTAGCTTCTAACATCTGACCCACGAAGTTTTCATCTGCACAAATGCATTTCAGTTGTGCCACTGCAGCCACCACAATCCAGCTGGGAGCAAACTGCTGAATCAGTAACCAGGCAGTTGCATGGCTCCTCTGAACACAAAACTTCATTCAGAGGTAGAGAGAGAGCACAGAACAACCAGCCGTTGCACCACCAGAGATCAAAACCATCACCTAATCTATCTTGACAAAAATCGTGCTCCTGAAATATGCCAGTTAGACACTATCTTCTATGGGAGGAAGACTCCTTTCTTTCGGAGTACAGGACAGTCCATGCTAACAGCATAATATACTGTACTGGTTCTTAGTGCCATCTGTGATGGCTGGCTTGTTCAACAGAGAAGGCTGACCATTAAATTCATCTTTGTCCTGTAAACTAACGGCCAGCAGATGGTAGTTTTCAGACTACCAATCTCGTCTGATTTCAGTACGTCTGGATGTGACCCCACTTTCCCCCCTAATCCCCTCTCACACTGAGGGAGCAGCTTGTTGTCTCCTTGCACGCACAGCCCAAGCCTGTGGAGCTGGGTCAGTGAAGAGGCCTAGTCCCTGACAGCCCTCTAAGCCCTTCAGGGTATCTTCATCTGCCAAAGGACTGTGGCCAAGACCGCTCCTTGCCTGCTTACTGCTTCCATGGCTGCAAAACAGCTGAGCATAACCCAATCTCACATTCGAGCAAAACCTGGAGGTCACAGGAACAACTGAACAAACATGAAACCAAGGAGACAACTAGACCATTTCTGAAGGCTTGCTTTTGCTTTACTTGTGGTTTCTTGATTATGTAGATGCATCCATAACTGTACACATCTGATTACAAACCTATGTGCAACTAAAGCTAAAGTTACTACTAATAAACAAAACAGTTTCAAGAGGTGTTTGGAGGTTGATCACTTTGTGCTTCCAGAACCAGGCATATCTCCCAGGACATGCCATGCCCGCATCCCAAATCCAACAAAACTGTGCCCTTCCACAGCAAGCACACAGGAACACAGCTGTTACTGCCAGTTTCAAAGCTTTCGAATTCATCTTTTCATTCACTGGTCATCAGATCTGCTGCTATCTGGAAGTACTTCACCGTGCTAAATGCCAGGTCACATACCAAAGTCCAGATCTATCATGACAAAAAGACTCCACGCTAGCAGACGAAGTCACCTATGCCTTAAGTTCCTAGGGGGTAGAAATAATCTTTTGTGCCCTGCCTTTGAACTCAGCTAGCAAGTACAAAAATATACATGTACTGTGATTCACTTTCTGTGCCCCATTATTTTTATGAAGCATTTTCTCTTTTTCTCCTGTACAAAGGAAAAAAAAACCCAAACCATTAGTTATTGGCAAACTTCTAAAATACTGTTTCATGGTTTTGTAGAAATAGACTTCAAGAGGAAATGCAAAGACCTCTGCTAACTCCACATGGCAGTTTATTTTAATATGTAAAAAAGTACTTTCTGCATGTATGTGTCCCTGCCCAGCATGTACCTTTTGGGCTGCATGTCTCGGTTTCCACGGTAAATCATTGTATCAGCAGCTGTGTAATCCTATATAACACTCAAAATTTGAAAATCCTAACTTGTTAGATATTTCCCAGCCTTAGTACAGATCCCAATAAAAAGGTTCTAAATGGAGAGTTTAGGATAAAGTCTAGCTATCTCATTTGTATGATTATAGAAATTCTCCATCTATAGTGGCATATAACTTTTTCCGCAGCAGCAAGTGCTCCCAATCCACCCAATACTCTCCTTTGAATAAAGATCGCCCTGCTGGAGCAAAAACTTCTTTTCCACCATAAGAACTTTCACTATTCCCACTACGCAGCACTAAGGCACTACCATTCAACAGTTTCTATACACAAAGGAANAGCTATCTCATTTGTATGATTATAGAAATTCTCCATCTATAGTGGCATATAACTTTTTCCGCAGCAGCAAGTGCTCCCAATCCACCCAATACTCTCCTTTGAATAAAGATCGCCCTGCTGGAGCAAAAACTTCTTTTCCACCATAAGAACTTTCACTATTCCCACTACGCAGCACTAAGGCACTACCATTCAACAGTTTCTATACACAAAGGAAGCAGTTTGCTACACATAGCTTTGTAAAAAAAATGGATAGAAAATGGCATTGGTTACAAAAAATGGGACAAACTACCTGCTAAATCTCATCTCAGCTAAATAAAATATTGCTCTACCACTGTCTAGGGCAGCATCCTGCCCTGGTTCCTACCAGCAACATGGAGTTATCTAGCAAAAAAGCAAAAATAATGTTTGTTGTAGCATTTCTTCTTTGTTCCTTTGTCTCTGTTTGGAAGTTTGTTCGGCTTCTTCAACATGCTTTTATGTAATAATTATGACCATTTCACAAAGTTCAGTGCTGGATGGCTCTCAGTCCCCAGAATTTTCTAACCATAATTAGTAACTGTGTAAGTCACAAGATGCTTTTGCAGAGGGTTACTACACTAGGAAAAACGTCTATCTACAAATCAACTTTAAATACACTTTAAACACAATCCTGAACATAAAAGGAGCAACGACACTTTACTTTCTATGTTGTAGCGCCACACTAACTACATATGGCAGCTCAGCACCACACAGTATCTGGCCCTGTTCAGTTAAGGTTTTTTCTTGCTATGATTATTTGTAGTTCTTCATCTTCAGCTACGATAGGAAAAGCTTGGATATACTTGTTTTATTTAATACCTAGTTTAAATATAACCAATCTATAGAAAATGATACATGCAACAACATTTACTTGCCAAATGATATATACGAGTTTGGAAGATGCGCAAGTGCCTGGTAAAGTCCAAAACAATATGCATTTACCCACAAGTTTCTGTTTATAAGTCTCCTCACTTTTAGAGGTCATTAACAAATTTTGCATCTGACCTGCTCCCAGAAAATAAGTATCTCCTTGAACAGATCAGTATTCTTCATAGAGAAAAGATAACAATTGGAATCAAATTTGCTCTAATTTAAGTGTAAATTTCCACTTCATTGCAATTAAATTAATTAAAAAGACAATTTATGTAAAAACTGCACAATGATCAGCTACAGTTGTTTTCTTACATTGCTATCTTTTTCCAAAAGTTTACATTACGTATTTAAATGTTACAAGAAACCAAAACAAATTTAAACGGTGTTGAATGAAAAAAATCAAAGATCTACACATCTTCATCTATTACTGTTCAACCCATGTTTTTCCAGTGAGGTTTTTTATTTAGTTTGTAATCTGACCCTTTCAGATAAATGCATTTTACTTTCTTTAATGCAGCTTACCTGCATTCTGTCTACCCAGATTCTCCCCATAGTTTCAATCTGATTTTGCATTATTCCATCTCTTTCCTTAGCCCCTTGTGCTACATTACTGCATACGATTAAACAGCTTCCACATTCCAATGGGCAGACCACCATCCTGCACTACTGCATCAAACAATGCTCAACCACAGCTGGAGAAGCCAAAGTAACTTAGAAATATCTTGGGGAACTCTGTAAATTAATGGCACCATAGAAATGTCGGATCATACACACACCCTGGTAACACGATGAAGAATAAAATTGCTCACAAGTCTTTTTCAGATCTTAACTGTTTTCTCCAATGAGCAAATCAGAATTAAAAATAATGACATACGGCAGTGAAATATTATTTAAGCAATCAGATGCATACTACAGGTAGCACTGTATACAGCTATATACAGCCAATGCTCTGAGGCAAAGGCTTCTTCAACCACATCGAAATTTTTTGGACTTCACTACTCAAAGCTGACACTTACTAGCAACTGCCTGCCAGCCCTTTGGGGATTTTGGGGAGAGGGACATGAGTATAGAGGGAAACGGTGAGGTAATTTATTTGGTTCAGCTGTTTTAAGACTGACAGCTGGTAAAAGTACATTGCTTCATTCATGTTGAGGGTAATCTCAACACCAATTTTGTCACAACTATGGCTTCTTTGGTTTAGGATTAGCAACCTGTAATCTATTAAGATGATGTTTCGTGCAACTGAATTTCACCACATATTCACTCCTGGCCACTCTGAAATCTTTAATAAGAAAACTGTGAGGAATTTCTCTGCCAACAAAGAGCTAAGTATTTCATAAACCCTGAGCCTGTTTCACCTCCTCAACTCCTACATGCCAACTTCTTTTGATACAAGGCATTCTCACAGAGTAAGTCAAACACACAGTGGCTGAACAGGCCTTTCCTATCTGACAGAGACACTCTCTTACTATCCTTCCCAACTTCCATGGGGTCACAGCAACTACATAGAGGAGAAAAACTCCTGCCTGGAGCACAGGCAAGCTGAGAAAAGGAAGAAGGGAGAAACAGGCAAGAGCTGTAACAATAATGGGGACAGGATGCCAGCGGGCATGGGTGGCAGGCAAGAAGCAGCTGGTGTGAAAATCCATGTAAGAGAATATCACAGATAGAAAAATACTGAGACAGAAATCAGTTAACAAAACACCACTCCTGCTCCTACACACTGAATGGAGAAAGCATCTTAAACAAGGCGAAAGTATGTAGTAATTGGAGATGTATTAAACACATTCTGACAAACATGGTTACCTAAAGTGCTAAAAGCTCACTCAGCTGTCTAATTTTGACTGCTTTATATTGCAAACTTAATTTTCATAACTTAAGAGTATTTTTATTTAGTTTTACATGGGTTTTTATCCCTTCATCCACACTTAACGCATTAACATTACAAAAAAACATAACAATAGAATTTTTTGCAAGTTCATCCACATTTCAGTGACAATCCCAGAGATTTCTTTTCCAGATCAGAAGATAAAATTGAAATAAACACAGAAGAAAAAGCAAACTCTGTTCACCTCCCTATGAAGAACCATGTGAAGTCCAGATCTGCCCTGAATACTCCTCATGATCACACCTGCTGTCAAGGAATCTTACCCACCCAACATCTTAAGCCCCAGACACCCAGAAAGCTCCAAACAACATTGAATACTATTCTGCTCATAACTAGGAGCCCGATTAAAATATTATTTCCCATATATTAACGATTCTGGAAAATGTATGATAAATTGGGTATCTTCACAGGAACAAGATGTTTTCCTTCAAAAGAAAAAAATCACTATGATCCTTTCCAAGCAGATTCTTCAAAATCTGTTCAGATGAGGCATCCTTTTTCCTAAAAAAAACAAAAGGTCCTCAATGACATTTTTATTAGAAATAGTGGAAAACGTGATTTCTGCTTGCCAAAAATCAACCGGATGATAAAGTCTTCAGCATGCTTGAAAGGCTTATGCATTGTACAAGTAGAAAGTACCAGCAATGGAAATCTGAAAAAAGTCATGGAAAAACTTTAGATGCACAAACTGAACTAAACAACACTGAACAAATATGATGCAATAATAAGCCCTTTACCTCACCACTTTTTAATAAATAAGATAATGGCAATCTGAAAAAACTGATGAAAAAGCAGGCTAGCTTGGAGCTACATCAAAGTTCATACCACTATCCTAGCTAAATTAATAAATAAACCAAACACAAGGAATCATCCAATCTGTTTGTGAGCATTCAAAAATTGTAAAACAAATTACTAAGAAAAACACCAGCGCAGACACAATGTAGTGCCTCACCAGACCTGCTGGTCTCCAGATACTTGTACCTTGCAAAATCTGTACATATTTAATGAACAGAACATAGGCTTGCACTAGACGGTGTGAGGTGAATCACTGCATTTGGACTGCCCACATCTGCTCCTCTGCAAGGATTGCTCTAGCTCCTTGCAGTGCTGCACCGCACCCAACCTCTGCTCCACAGTTCACCAAAGCGATGGAGCCTGGATTTTTGCTTTGATGCACAGTGGAGGAGATGGATATTTGAACCACCTAGGTGACACTCAACTAAGTAGTACAGGTTGAAGTAACCCAGATTAAATGAGAATTAGCCCTTTCCAAAACAAGTCTAATTCAAAAAGTATGAGACATATGCAGAAAGCCGTCAGAAAAGGTATACAGACTCACAAACTGACTAGAAGGACCGAACAAATTTCAATATAACACGCTCCATAATATGTTCAAAATCAGGATACTATGTTTATATACTAACAGTATGAGGATATAAGAAGCTCCTGAACAGAAGGAAAAAGAAACAGAAGCACTGGAAAGCTACTTGAACTTGTCAGAATGAATAAATAAAAGTTTAACAAGAAACTTATTAATTTTAACAAATATTTGCTACCTATTTGCTCCTTTTTTACTCAACCATTCTTGAAACAGTGATAAGAAAAAACCACAGAATGACACTTCCAAGGAAAACAGAAAGGATCAGAAAGAGGCAACAAGCACATATAAAGGTAAAAGAGACAATAAACACCAGCATTTACCGAAGTGAGACAAGAGTACTGGGAACAGATTGTAAGCAACTTAAAGTATGACAACATATAGGAAGAACAACCAAAGAGGAGCAGCAGATAGGCAGGACAACAGAACTAGAGAAGACATGCACAGTAGGACCTGAACTGGTATGCCCCCTGCAACAGGGCATGGCCAATGCCACCTTCTCAGCAAGGCACAACATGCCAGTGCTGTATTCCTCCACCCTGTCCCATCACTCCCTTTGCTGCAAGGCAAGAAGCAGACAAATTACATCAACTCTTTTATTCCTACGTGGGGCTGAAGGATTAGCACGTGTCAGATGAAACCTTCTCCTCCCTACCAGCTTCCAGCTCCTGTAATTCTTGGACATAAGGATGTGCAAACAACAGTATCTTCTCCCCACCATGATTCCTCCCTTTCTTCCATTCTCCAACATTAATTCTTCAAACAGACACTGGAGAAGTAGTTACAATCTGAAGAGCTGAATATCATTTGTCCTTATCATATGAATTTCTGTCAAACCAAAGCTTCTCTAATTCTTACATGGACACTAACATAACTAGTCTGACAACTGCCAGTACTGTCTTAATATTAAAGTATAATTAAATGTTATAAATAAGCATTTTAAATTTCTTTTATAAAAAAAGAAGATACACATAAATCCACTTTATATTAAATCAGCATCCTATCAGGATCAAATTCAGACTTGAGGCAAATAAGAAAATTTTAATTTCAAATTACTCTTGCCTACTAAGGCCAAGTTTAACCTGTGTTTGTGAGGATTACCAGTTGGAAGCATGACTGAGAGAAAGGGGTTTTAATCACGGCCTCTGACACATCGCGTGCTGTCTTCTAACTCCTAAATTCCTCATGTCAGATCTGTATAGATGATACCATTTCACTGCTTGTTTCTCTCACAACCAATCTCTAGCTTATTTTACACAGTAAATAACATTACCACTAAATCCAAGCTAGATGATCCCTACCATAGTCAGGCTCCTTACTCCAGGCTGGGTTTGGCATACCTGATATTACTCACTACCATCTCTTTCCTACTTCTCGCATTTCTTAATAATCTATCATCTTAAGAGCTCTTCATGTCTCCCCAGAAGAATGTTATATCTTCAAGGGATACTTTTGTGGGTCCACTTCCTCTTTACAACCACACCATATACTTCTGTGGGAACCTGCTACAAAATTGTCCATCCCTTCCATCTGTTGGTCATGGTACTAGTATGTCTAGATGAGGCTATAAAGTGTTACCTAATAAACAGTTCAGTGCTTGAAGTATTTGTTGCCCAAACAGGTCTTCCACCAATCCTTCAGAAAAAGAAAGCAAATCATTGCCCTGCAAGTCAATTCTGCCCTGTGGAATACTACCAAGCTATGCCGTCCTTCATGGTCCAAGATAATATTCATGCTTGTATATGTAATATATGAAGCTGCTAACAGAGATACAAAAGCTTGAAAGCTAAATAGAAACATAAAACTCTAGAATGCAACAGAATTTACTAACATTCACCACTTGGTAGATGATATTTTTCCATCTGAATGAAAGCAAGATAAAGAAGAAACATTAAAAAACTCTTCAGCAGAAACAAAACCAAAAAATCTATCCGTTTTTAAAACTAAGTTTAAAAGGCTTGGGCTTTTGTTTAAGAACAAGTCTTACAGAGTTCATGTGACTATAAATCTGACCTTAGATATCTGCACATGACACCACAAATGAAGTATTTTCAATGTCTGGAAGAGACCAGAAAAAGCAAGAAGCAAATGGCTGTTTCACTTTCCATACTACATTAGATCAGCAAAAAGAAAACCTAGCATTTATGAAAAACAACAGTTAATTAGAGTTTGATCTTTCTCCGAATTTGGGATTCAGTTATCAACTATCAGCATCCAATTTAAATACTACTACAAACCCAGTGTACTGTACAAATTGGAACTGTTACAAACCCCTAGGGCAAAGGAAGATCTGTACAGGCTACATCGATTTGGGTTTCCCCTGTGGGATCAGAAATAATTGCAAATAGTAATTGCATTTGATTGCTGGTTTGGGGATCTGTATTCATATACCAGTGAACAGTTCCCAAACACAGGCATAGAACTAGGGAGCAACTCTCTCAAAAACAAAGTGAAACACTTCTTTAAAAACAGGAATCCAATCAGTATTAGATTATTTTTCATTAAATCATTATTCAGCACAGTGTTGAAGTAAAACAAGAATGTAGAATTTTGCTATTTCAGCCAAGTGACAGTTATTTTATCTTTTACAAGACTGAAAAATTTGCATGTCCTTACACTCAAAAAGCAAGCATGAAGCTAAGAGAGGACACCTGAATGTTTCCACTAAAGAAAGTACAGTAGGAAGACCAGCTGTTCACCATAGGCATCTCAAGAAAAACATTACTGTTTGAGACTACTGCAAGAAAATACAATCACAGTTCATTAAGTGGATTTTTGTGCTGTTAAAATCTGTGCTTTCACTGAAATTTAACTATTAAGAACCTAGCAACTAAAATGTCTTCTTAGAAGAACTAACAAACACTTGAACAAGAAGCAGAAGCTACAGCCATACTCCAACATGAACCCAGCCAGCATCTCCTGTTTTTCCATTTGAATAGTTTTTCAAACACTAAATCAAAAAAATACTACTTAGCTTAAGGGATAAATCAAGCCCAAGGAAAACAATTTCCCTCAACACAAGAAGGGGAAAAAAAAAAAAATCAGCTATTTCTAGAGAGCCAACCATTATGATAAGCATGCTTAAGTCTTAAAAGTCCTAATCAAAATAAATAAACCAGCAAGTCTAAATTAAGACTAAAAAATAAAGTTTTCCTCCTTACCTGTATTATCATCAGGAGCTAGCAATTTGCTATTTATTATTTATAGATATTGTTTCAAATATTAAAAGATTTGGACAAAAGCCACATTACTTCAACAACTAGTACATGCCATCAGGAGTTCTAAAATAAAGCTGAGAGTGAATTCAGTGAACTTCACAAACAGTGCCAAGTAATCTCCCCCCCCTTTTGTTTCTCAATATATATACAGAGCTCACTTACTAGGGTACAATTTACAATTACAATGGTGTCAACATACCAGAACACCCCATACTGAAAAGTGAACCTTACAGACAAATTAAAAGCTTGACTTACAAGAACCAAATTCCTTGCACTAGCTAATTAGTCTCCTCGGTGATCACATGTTTAAGCTTTCATATCAGAAAAACTCATTTCACTTTGTCACTGCTTTTCAAGCTAGGATATTTTATTTACATTAGTCTGCAAACACTAGGCAGTGCTAAAAGCTGCACTGAGAACAGGAAGGCCAAGGCACAGATGGAGCTGAAATTGGCGAGACACGTAAAAAATAATAAAAAAGGGTTCTATAAGTATATTAACCAGAAAAGGAAGGTTAGGGTGAGTGTTCCCCCTCTGATGAACGAGGAAGGAAAATGAGTCATGAGGGATATAGATAAGGCAGAGCTGCTCAATGAGTTCTTTGTCTCTGTCTTTACTGGTAGTCAATCTTCCTCCATTGACCAGGACTTGGTAGCCCTGGACAAGTGTGGGGAGAGTGAGAGGCCTCCCACTGTATGTGAAGAACAGGTTTGGCACTACCTACTGAAATTGGATCAAAATAAGTCCATGGGCCCTGATAATATGCATCCTAGGGTCCTGAGGGAACTGGCTGATGTTGCAGGATTGCTCTCCATCATATT